>JAJMOB010000010.1:125769-207669 GCA_030444945.1 Hyphopichia fennica
TTTTTTTTTTTTTTTTTTTTTTTTTTTTTTTTTTTTTGTTTCTGTGAAGAGGTGTCTACATGCAGGAAAATATCAACTTTGATTTTGTTAGAAAGAAACACTATAGAAATTTTGGGGCAATTTTTCATTGATTTTCAGAATCAGATAAATCTGGGTTGTTATTTCTAACTCTAGAGATAAACTTGTCGGGCTGGACGTCTTTAAAGTCGAAAGCTTCAATTCCAAAATCCTTAGTGGTGGCTTTGATTTTCGAGGGAACTCCATAACCAATGAACCCGTTTTCTCTTTGAAATTCATCATCAAATTCGATTTCACCATCAGATTCCTCTTCTTCTTCCTGTTCTTCTTCTTGCTCTTCTTGCTCTTGCTCGCTTGCTGATACCCCAGTCATTGGTTCAACTCCGTGGCGTTGATAATGTGTGTATAGTGGAGCTTGGAGAGTGTTTTGGGGGAGGTTGATACTTTGACCCGATGTATCTGAAGTTTCATTAGATTCACCTACCAAATGATCCAATAGCTTCGCTTTTAGCTTATCTCTGTAGTTTTGGGGTGCCAAGCTCTTGAGGTAATTGGCGGTTTCTTTTATAGGGGCTTTATTCATGAGTAAACTCTGGCCCGTTTTTATAGGAGCTGATTGAACGATTAACATTTGTGAAATGAGTAGAGCAAGAATTGAATTATAGTTGACTATCATAGTATTCTACTATAGCAAATTTTTATTAAGGGAGATGGATATATATTATACTATAAGTTGGATGCTAAAAATGGTTTTATTTGTCTCTGTTTTTTTTTATCTTTTTTTGTTTTTTTTTTTTTTTTGTTTTTTTGCGGTAATTTCCACAAACTGATAAATATAGTCAAGGTTAATCGACATTTCTTAATTTATTACTCATTGAGCTATTGCTTGATACTCTTTGTAGTGATTCCTTGCTGTTATTATTACTGTAGTAAAAATTTGAAGCAGTCTTTTTAGGAACCACAAAAGGTTTATTTAAAAATCCAAAATTACGTGGCAGGTCATTATAGTCATCATTTGAAGTATCAGGTTCGGCTAAATTGATATTAGATCTAGTTCTTAATCCAGACAAGTTGGGAGGTTGGGTTGGACTCGTTGATGCTGATGACATGATGCCTTCTTCCATATGAATATTAACAGCATTTTGATCTGAAAAATTTGTATATGGTATAACATTCTTTAAATAGTTATTCAACACGGGGACTTTTGATGCAAAATTAGTGGCTTGTTGTTTAAGAGGTTTTGGTATATGAAATTTTCTTGATTTGAAAACGTATTTGTTTAAATGTGATTTACCGAAATGATAAATGAAAAAAAATAAAAGAAATATAAATATAATTGAATAAATAAAATGGTCAGAACCAAATTCATCACTGTCATCTTCACTGTCATACCCTGACAACTTTGATATACCCCCTGGTACAAATTCTTTACCAGATATTTGACTTGGGTAAATACCAATATCTATATCATCTTTGGAATTGGTGGCAATTTGTGAAGAGGCAAACAATAATATTTTACCCAAGGTCCATGATAATTCATCATCATTAACAGAATTTGCTGATCTAAAGGGTACGTGGACTTTTTCTAGTTTATTGATTTCCTTTTCTTGTGATTCGTTGGTTTTATCGGTAACGTCTAGTCCTAATCTTGGTAATTCAAAACCATCGTGAAGAATGTTAATGACCCAACTGGCTTTGAAACATGCATCTTTTAAAAATTTATCAGGGTCCAAATTAGAGTATTGACCCTTTTCAGCATTTGATAAAATGACTGACCAATCACTTTCACAGTATTCTTTAACTTTTTCATTGAAACCATGGAAATTGTATTCACCACCATTTTGGAAAACATCATTGGCTGTGTACCAGTACTCAGAAATTCCAATGAATTTATCTTTATCAAAATTTAATTTTGGACCATGAATACCATTGAATAAACATGGGGTATCTTTACAAGGTATATTTTTCATTAAAAGTGGATAAATTTCTTTTAAACACATCTCATAATTACCCAAACCTTTAATATCATAAATAGTTCCACTATCATCATATTTTACACTGGCCCCTTTTGGTAAACAAGGGTCATTAATTTCAGTACCAAGTATTGGGTTAGTCAATGATAAATTAATCAATTGTTTCAAGTATCTTCTTCTGGCTTCATTGGCACCAAACCCTAACCAGGTTTCAACGAAAACATTCCATTTTTGAGTTTGTCCATTAACATTTCTAATTGTAACTTTTGATAAATCTTCATCATGTTTTATTATCTCTTCTTCCGATGATGGAACAAACGCAATTTGTGTTGAAGCACCACCCATATCCATGAATCCAATTGATTCATGTTCTTTTTGAGATTTATCATATCCATTGAATTGTTCCATTAAATAATTAAGACCTAACCAACCATAAATACCTTCTGTTTCCCCATCAATTATTTGAACAAAATCTCTACAATTTGGTATATAAAACTTGGTATTTTTTTGAAGACTAGAACAAGTTTCTTTTAAGATTTGTTTTTGCTTCTTTTGTGGTAATAATCTCATACCTGCCGTTGCCAAAACGTAAACTGGAGTTTCCTTATATTTTTCAGGTGGAATTATCTTTTCAGCAAATTCCATTAGCTCTAAATAATGATCATCCCATATATTCTTATTCTTGTTTGAGTCACCAAAAGTTGATATTCCGGGACTTATCTTATGAGACCATCCTTTCTCTTGTATGATCTTAGGAGGTGAAGCTAATACTTTCTTATCCTTATTGTTCTTTTTCGTGTATTCTTGATCTTCCCAACGATATATTTGAATTCTTGATCCGGAAGACCCTGAATCGATAACTATCCCATACTTTTGATGGCTTTGTGATGGCACCTTCATTGTCGAAGTCTTATCGAGTGGATCAATCAAATATTCAATATTCAATATCGAAATTTGTAACCTTATCTATTACGTATCAACGGTTTTCGTTTTTTTTTTTTTTTTTTTTTTTTTTTTTTTTTTTTTTTTTTTTTTTTTTTTTTTTTTTTTTTTTTTTTTTTTTTTTTTTTTTTTTTTTTTTTTTTTTTTTTTTTTTTTTTTTTTTTTTTTTTAGTACTTTCCTTTTTTTTTTTTTCTTGTTGGCTTGTTTTTCGAGCCACGAAATTGTCTAAAAGAATAGAATTATGGCTGACGGAAAGTTTACTACTTCGTCTTTCTACTCTTTTCTTTAACCAGTGTACTTTCCTATTTGTTTTTAGTTGCGCCAGTATGATCATATTACCAAATGCATTACCTGCTCCTAAAAGTACTGAACTCAAGCCAGGAGCTTTGGATTCATCTATAGCATCTACACGTGCATCGTTATCCAACTCGGCAAGTGATAATTTTAACGATTTAGTTCGATACTTGTTAAAATTAGAAGAATACGTTGAAGAGTTGTTTGTGTATATCAAAAATAGTACGAAATCCGAGTCAATTGAAGGTACTAGTCATTTTATCTCAGAACATATATTGATAGATGGAATACCTTGGACAAATTTGACATTTGAAGTTAACGACATGAAAGATGTTTTGAAAAGAAAGAAAACTATTGAATGGACTTTGGCTCATGAAGTGGAAACGGCTCTCATTGTCATTTCTTTGATATATACCAAGCTTGGATCAGAACTTACCAATGAGTTAATTGAAGTAGAGGAGAGTAATCAAGAAAGTGATGAAAAATGGAAACAAGTGATTAATTATCATAAAAACTCAATTTCATATTCATCATTTGGTACTAAAATTAGTTCTTTAGCTAAAGTTGAGATAAAAATCAATGAGAGACTTTATGCTTTTTTGAACAAAGTGAGTAATATAAGTATTCAAATGTCAATTCTTGCAAAATCGTCTTGGATAAATAGAAATACTTTCAATTCTACTGAAACTTTCGAAACTACTAGTAACGGTACATTATCAAGAGTTGCAATATATGTATTAAATGAAGTAAAGGATTGTTCGAACTTACTCATTGATTTGAAAGGAAGTTTAAATACAAAAATTAATTTGAATTATAAAAATTGGAAAGATTATTTGGCAATTATTGAAAAATATGTCACGGCATACGCAGGATTATTTCTTTCGATTGAATATTATCAAAAGGATAAGTTAGGAGATGCTTTAGGGCTTATAAATTTCTCTTTGATAACCTTACAAAGTAAAAGTATATCAGAATTAAAACCAAAACAGGGGAAAATCTTATCAAAATTTAAATCAAAGTTATCACTGCGCAAAAACGATCAATATATATCGAGTGTTCAATCAGTGACTACTTTGAATGTCAATAAATCGGCATTCCAGGAAACTTCTGGTATAATTTTAAAGGATCTATCATTTTTATTTGATCTGTTGATTCAACTTCATTTAAAATTCACTAAGGAAAATGATAACTTGAAATTCGATACTGTTTCCGACTGGCAAGATATAAGCAGAGATACTAAATGGCCATTGGGTTGTAAAATCCCGGTTTCTGATGTCAAACTGTATGAGCCAGTTGTGTTTCGTCAATCAAGAGCTGGTTTATTGAAAGAAAACTATACTGGAAGAGGATCTTACTTCTAATCAAATTTTACTTATGTTTATAGTCACGATAGTTACGAATTAATATAATGAAGCCTAGCTTATCATGTAGCTTTTCCTCCGATTATTTTCTGCTTTAGCTAGCTGAAGAAAAAGCTATTGGTCACCTTAGTACTGTCTGAAATACTTCTGTGTTCAGTAACATCTCTCTAAACAGATAATGGGTATGCACAGTGGGAATTGGATTTCATATTTGTAGATTCACATCGAAGAGATTCGAACCATTATGACAAGCGATTTCTTTTATATAAGCGATAGCAAACTTCACTTTGATGAATGAATATAGTTTTTAATCTGTCATATCTTTATCTAATATAAAAGTGTTGAAATTTCTTCAAGTTTTCGCTAGTTATCTGATTTTGCAATAAGTTTGAATACTTTTTTGTAAATATATTCTCAGAATTTGCAAGTAATCGAAAGAAATCGTTCAAATTTGAACTTTTCGAATATAATAAGATACAGTATAATCTCTAATTATATTTTAACCTCATCTTCAACTAGAATGCATTACCACTCCGTAGTTTCATTCCAATGACTATATAGCATCGAATCTTATCATTATAATGTCACTTTATACTGAATCCTGTATACAAGCACTTTGTTTTTGTGTTCTTTCTTTAATTGATGCAAAATCCAATAATAACCAGACAAGACGACAACGAAACACTACTTAGTCTGACTGCTTACATAGGGGAAGAGAGGAAAACTACAATTGGTGTCTTTAGAAAGTCATAGATTTGAGAAATATTTAACTAGAGGAGAACAATTACTAAACAGATCAACTGTGCAATTGGGTAAGCTTAACTTCAAGGCCAGCTTAATTTAAAGGTAAACCTAAAGCTTCCCTTTGAGATTTAGAATTAGGATCAAAGTATGGAACTTCAGCTAAAGACAGAACTCTAGTACCGTGTCTCAATTCTTCGGATTCAACGGCAACAGCAGAGTGTTGACTGACTCTGTTATCCCATAAAGCAACAGTACTCAAACCCAATTCAGGGTTTTTAGATTGCCATTGGAATCTAACTTGAATATCCAAATTTTTTTCGAAAACACCGAAAAGGTACTCCAAGATCAATTGAGATTCTTCTGGTTCTAAACCAACAATTCTAACAGTCATGGCACGATTGACAAACAATGATTTCCAACCAGTTGCTGGATGAGTTCTAATGATTGGATGTTCTCTTTCAATATGTTTTGGTCCCTTTAATGGATTTTCACGATCGATATATTGGTGAGCAGATCTGTAAATGGCAGTTTTACCGTCCAAGAATTTTTTGAAACTGTCACTTAATTTATCGTAAGCACCATAACCTGAATACCAAACAGTATCCCCACCAATTTTTGGAATAGCATCATTGACAAGTTGAGTAACACCAGGAGGTTGAGTTTCATGGGTAAGATCGGTGTGAGTTTGAGAAGTTGGAGCAACTTTAGTACGTCTAAAATCATATTGGTAACCAACTTTTTTAAAAAAATTTGGCCAAATAACAGTAATTCCACGATAACCAGGAACGTGAATTTGTTGAGCATGTTTTTCAACAGTACCATAATAACCTCCCAATTCCAATTGTTTTTGAGGAGAATAATCTTGATCTTTAAAGAAAACAACAACTCTTTCAGCAATTAATAAAGCCAATTCATCCTTTTGTTGATCAGTCAATTCACCCAATTGTAAACCAACAATTTCAGTACCAATATGTTTAGTTAAATGTTTAACTTCTTTAGCAGCACCAAACAAGGCTTTCTTTTCTGGATCGGCATTCTTACCTCTTTCAGTATAAGGAGTTGGTTCATTTCTAATGGCAGTAGCTTCATCAAGATAAATTGGAATTTCCTTAGTAGGTGGACGTTCAGGGTACCCTTGAGATAAATCAATATTATATTTACTAAATCTCTTTTTGGTGGTTTCTGGTAAATTTTCCAAATTAGAATCGGAAAACCCCCCTTTGAAACTTCCTAATAATGAAGTATTCTTACTGGATTCTATAATTTCTGCAACTGCTTGTTCGATATCATCTTGAGTAGATGGTAACTTGGTGGTTTGAGCTGATGGTGCCATGATTAATTGATGGATTTGATAAGAAAGAGAAGTTAATTTGAAAAATCCCTGATTAATAATTTGCTTCCTTTTATAGTATTTCGCCCGCTCAGATCGCAGCCATAGTTTATCACTCCGTATACATTTTTTTTTTTTTTGTTGCGAAGAAAACTGTGGCATCTCATAATTTTCATTAAAAATCTAATCATTTACGGAAGGGTTCCGCTATAACGAGATTTTTCACCGCTTTTCGGTAATGAAAGAAATTCCCGTTTTACATATCAAAGAGGTACTTAGAAAGAAAAATGTCATGTGTCAAATTGCAATTATCTGGTTGAGTATATAGATGTAAAAATATGGTGAATCTCTTGCTTACTAATATTGTAATCGATATCTCTATCAATGGTATTAACAATATTATTGAGTCTATTGAAATAATTGATGAATTGTGATTCCATATCGTTCCATAATTTCTTCAATAAATCTTGTTCAAACATATCTTCACCATTGACAATATGTTTTTCCAATTTTTTAAAGATTTCATTGGCTTTTAACAGAACATCTTTTGATGTATAGTTACTTAATAAAGTTTTAAGATATTTCTTATCGTTTCTTTTATTCTTGGAAGGTCCCAGACTTGAAGCAGTTTCATAATTTTTAATAAAATCTGCCAATTTACCAATCTTGGTATTAATTAATTTTTGAAAATAAGTATCTTGAACTTTTTTAAACACCAGTTCGAATTGATTTTTCATTTTATTTGATGCTTCAGTATTAAGATCAATTAGTTGTTGGGTTATAAAGAAAATATTCTTCATAATTGAAACATTTCTTAATTCTCTTTCTTTGTCATCATGATCATTATTTTTCAAAAGTGGATCATCTCTTAAAAATAAGTGAATAACAGCTTCTGTTAAATCTTTGTAGGATGAATTCAACATAAGTCTAACATCATTCACATCAGATCTTTGAATTGATGATTCAGTTAAAAATATTAATTGATTAAAATTCTTGATAACTGGTAAAATTCCACTCTTACCCTTTATGGTAACTTTATTTAATAATTCAACTTGTGATTTAATAAGTTTATTCCATAAACCTTTGAATTTTTCTGTAATTTTCTTTATGAAACTGTAAGCTAAAAATTCTTGATTCTTCTTTTGACTCTTAATGAATATCAGATCAATTTCAATTAATAAAATCGGTATTATTAATTCAGTTGGTGTAACTTTTTTAATGAAAAGATTGATATAATTACCAAATACTGAATTCATATTAGATATTAAATCATTCGAATGACTCGAAGTATCAATTGAACTGATTGATAATTGTGAATTCTCAATTTCTCTTTCCTCAAATGGTTTTGATATAAATTCAGTAAAATCTTGTGTAGTATCATAATGGAAAAAATTTCCAAGGAAAAGTTGAATACCTGATATCAAATCACCTGCTTCATTGATTAATTTCAAAATGATCTTTGGATCTTCAATTTCATTACTTTTTTGTTTCTTTTCATATATATCAACTGGTTGTTGTTGCTGTTGTTGTTGTTGTTCTTCATTGAAACCAATCTTATTCATTAATTTATCTCTTTTAACAGATAAACGAAGAGTACGCGATTTCCTTAAAGATCCCGATTCCATCGATTGTGATAATCTAGATATTGAATCAGAAAATTTAATATTTTTCAATTTAATATTAAGATGATATCCTAAAAATTTATCAAGTTCACCATTAATAAATAATCTAAACTCTTGAAAATCATTTAATGAAACACTTTTAATAAAATAAGTTATACCAGAATACGACAAAAATATTTTCAACTTTGTTAAAATATCATTAGGGAAAGTCCTTTCACCTCTCAGTGATAATTCAGCAACTATTGAAGGAAATTGTCCCCTTATAAAAACATTGAAATGTCTGATAAAACTCGTAGTAACATTCTGATAATTCACTTGATACTGTTTTAAAGCTTGAATCTTACTTATATCCTCGGTATTAACAGTTCCATATAATCCAACAAGTAATTGTTCTAATTGGGGAATATATTCTAAAGAATTAAAAGCTTTAAATCTTTCAATTGATTTCAAATCATTACTATTAACACTAACTTTTTCTAATATATTTTTCAAGTCCCTCCATAATTCTTTTTTATTCACAGATTTAACTTGTAAACCCTTTGAATTATTTTCGATCAAATTAATTTCAGGTGCTAAAAAATTGAAATCAATTTCAACTTTTTTGAAAATATGATTCAAATTTTCAATTTCTGTTAAAGAAGTGGTAAGATCATTTGATGAAGAATTCATACCAAAATCAAGATTAACTAATTCTTTAACATTTGAATGTTTGATACCATTTAATTCTCTATGAAATTTCTTCAATAATGATTCACTTGTATCATTGATATTCCAACCTACTTCATCAAATAATTCATCCAACTCTGCATCTTTTTCAATTTGATTTTTATTTGGTTTATCCTTATTGATATTCAATGCTGGCTCTTCAGATATATGTTTGTGGAATATACTTTCATCTTCGTCCAATGAATACCCAACTGACAGGTCAACTGGTGTTTCATCAGGATCTTCGTTAAGATCCTCACTAGGCTCTTCGTTAAGGTCTTCTTGGGTAGTAGGTAAGTTACGTGAAGTATCAACAGAGTCATTTATTGTAGATTCGTTAATCGTAGACCCATAACGCAGTGGCGACTTTTCGTCTTTACCAAAATGTAATTGAGAATCCATAAAATCTTCAATTTCTTGAATCGAAGTGTCTATAGTACCTTCTAAGTGAGTTGATTCTCCAATTATTTCTGGACTAACTTCCCTGTTAGTTGAAAATCCCAAACCTTTTCCATCCGGTGGGGGATAGTTTTTATGAGCGCTTGTATCACTATCAGTCACTTCTTCAATACCAAAATCTGGCGATAGGGCACTTTGTTTAACATTTATTGGGGGTGGAACTGGTAATTCAAATGAGTGGACATCATTTTGATCTAATTGTTCTTCTAATTGAGTACCCAATCTAGCGCCACGTTCTAAAGTTTCAGGAGAATCAATTTTTTTACCATTTGTTTGAATTTCTGGTACATAAGATCTTAAAGGTGATGAGCCACCATCTTGCTTAGCATATTCGTGAATACTTGGAGCTTTATCCGGAACAAATATAAAACTTTGAGAATCATTAATAGAAGCTTCATCACGAAGAGGGGATTTTTGTTGATAAGGATGATTTCCTTGGCCGGAAGTAATTGGAGATTGAAAATTACCATCATCAATGAAATTTTCAACGAATTCTTTACTTTCACCATAGGGTATTGATTTATTACTTGAAGCAATACTTTCATTATCGATTCCAGGTCTATCAACTTGCATTACTTTCATTGCTTTCATAGGTAGTTTACCATTAGCGGTGAAATCCATATCTCTATAATGATTATCAGCAGGTTGTTTTAAAGATTTTGATCTTAGAGCTGATGATTCATTTATTTGATTACCAATTAATGGAGCACTAGTATGTTTTGATGGTAAAGCACTTAATTTTAAATCCAGTACAGTCCAACCATTCAAACTAGGATATGATCCAACGAATTTACCATAAGCACTTGCCAAAAATCTAATGAATTTCCATAAATGTTCGAAATTCTCATCTGATTTCCAAAAATACTCTTTGTTTAAAGATAACATGAATCCATCGTTGCCAGCTTTTGTAATTGATTTTAATTCATCCATGTCCCAAGTACGACCAATTTGAAATATATTTTTTGATTCGTTTTTTTTACCCTTCTGTAACATTAATCTTCCAGATGATTTAACACAAACCACAAGCACTCTATTTTTAATACTACCGATTTGATCCTGAGGTAAATTAACTGGAGGTGGATGTGATGGGAACGATGAAAATTCCTGAATTGTAATATGTGCTTGGTATGCAGTATCGGGAACTTTTTTACCATTTTTATCAACTATTGATTTTGAATAACAGTCTCTTATCAATTGATCTTGAACCATTTTATGCTTAACATTTGGATCATTTAAATTTTGCGGTGGTGGGGGTCCATTACGATATCCATTAGGTAGTATTGGTTGAGGGCCTCCTGGCATTTGACCTGGCATTTGACCTGGCATCTGACCTGGCATTTGACCTGGACCACTAGGTCTGCCCATTGGTCTCTGTTGAGGAGGAAATTGTCTTTGCTGAGCACCAGGGACTGGTCGACCTTGACCTTGTCTTTGAGGCTGACCCAGAACCTTATTAAAGTTAATCATAATTGATTATAATAATTTCAATTGATGGGAATATTTCTTCTCCTCTTATGCCGGTTTTGTTGCTATTTAAGGTAATTTTTTTCTGTAATTCAAAGAAGAATTGGTGAATGATTGACAAAATCGACTAGAAAGATTTGAAATTTTAAAGAGAATCTATAATATTCTCGAAAAGGTCTATTGTTCCCTCTGTTTTTTCTTCTATATTAGAAAGTATATGTTTAACAGTTGTGATCTCATATGTTTTTCCTTTTTCTCGTTAACTACACCTATTTTGTTCTGGTCTTTCATTTTTTTTTTTTTTTTTAACGATTTTTCTCCATCGCACGCCCTCTATATTAAACAGGTCTACGAAGTCACCTAATGAATAATTGTTCAAGAGAATAGGTATTGATCTATGGTTGTATTATTACAAAGTAAGAAAGAGGAGAGATATATACATTACTTAAGTGTACAAGAAGTTTACTTCTTTTTGTTATTTTTCTTCTTATTATTTTTTTTGGTTTTATTTTCTGACGATTCAACCTCTTTCTCTTCGGTAGTTTCTGGTGAAGGATTAGACTCGTCAGCAGTATTAGACTCAGTATTGGACTCGGTATTGGATTCGGTATTAGACTCGCCTACTGTTTTGGATCCAACAGGTGTAGGAGCAGGAGCAGGAGCAGCAGCAGCAGCAACAGGAATTGAAGAAGCAGAGCTGGCAGCTTTACCTTCAGAAACATCCACGTAATATTCCCATAAAACCGATAAGCTCTTAGATCTATCGTCCATTGCATTTAATCTTCTTCTCAAGGCTTCATTAAAACAAATTTCTTGAGCAACCGGGAAAAAAGTTTGAACCCAACCTTTTTTGTAGGATTCAGCTTCTTGAACAATATCTTTCAATTCTAATTCTTGGAATTTTGCTTGAATTTCAAATTGTTTAAAAACCTCATCACCAATCAAACCTTCTTGATATAAATGTTTGAAAATAGGTTCATTTTCCTTTAATTTTAATGATCTTCTAATTGCTTCAACGGCTCTTCTCAATAATGCAGCCTTCATGACTTTTTCATGGGGTTTGGTTTCTTTTGTTGCTTCAGGGTTTAAGTATTGGGCCTTCAAAAATGCGTACAATGAAGATGTATGATTTTCTCCAAAAATTGGTTCAACCTTGGTTAAATTCTTAATGGTTTTACGTCTGTAGATTATTGAGAACGCAATAAAACATGTGAGCAATACCCCAACGTAGATCAATGGGGTGAAAATAGAGACTTTGATCTGTTCCTGAGTGGCTGATTCGTCGTCCATCTTGTTAATTGTAGGTCTGTAATGGTTATAAAGAAGTTGTAGTCAACTATTTCAATTCAACACGTCAATGGAAAAAAAAAAAATAAACAGGAATATAACCTCCGTACACCAAAACAGAAAAACGGTGAGTACACTTCACCACCAATAAACTTAGAGTATTAACCACCATAACTACTTCTAATGACTTCAAATGACCTGTAAGAGACATATTTATCGATTTTAAATTGTCTATTTCGACTCAGTATATCACCCTAGAAAACGAATTAAATGTCTACGGCCATATCTAGCATAAAGCATGATTACCCGTCCGATCAATAATTATTAAGCTGCTAAGAGCGATGCTGAGTACGGTAGTGGGTGACCATACCGGAAACCATCGTGCTGTAGACTCCCTTTCTTTTTACTCTATGTATTGATAATCTTTGATAATCTGATTGATAATGTATTAAAGTATTTAATCTATTTAAATCACCAAGTATTTTTAATTTTTCTAATTGGGATCCCAAGATATCTTGTTAATTCATCGAATAATTCATCAATTTGATCAGCAGTATACGAATCAACTCTTTGTTGTAAACCTCCTTTATCTAAATCACCTCCACCAGTTAATAATTTTTCAACTTGTGTAGGATCAATTTTATCATTATTCAAGAAATTTTGTAAATCTTCTTGTTGAGAATTTGGTATAATTAATTCATAAAATTCACAAAGTAATACTATATCAAATTTATTAAGATTAATTAAATCTTTAATTGTTTTTGGCCATAATTGATCTTCAGGTATTTCTCCATCTTTATTTGAAATTGGTGCAATTAATTTATTAGGTGTGACTTCACTTAATTGTGAATTAAAAGTCCTTCTAATAGTACGTTCTTCAAAAAAATCAAGTTGTCCTTGTAATTCTCCAACCAATTGTATTATATCTTCATTAGTAATGAAATCACTAGTATCAATTTGTGATTGACCTGTACTAGAAGATTTTAAATCAATATTACTCAACCCTGATTTAACATTCTTTACTTGTAAATCAAGTAATTGTTGTCCAGTCGATCCAATAACTTTTGATTGTTTTTCAACTATAAGTGATAGTTCCTTAACTTTTTCGTTAAGTTGTTGTAGATTCAATTCTTTATCAGTCATTAAATTGATTTTGTTACTCAATTAGTAATTTAATCGATTTTAGCAAACGTTTTATACTAATATGTATGACAAATTTGTTATTTTGGCAAGATTAAAACGTTTGTGCTTTCTGAAATTTTAGAAATTGGGCTGTCTTTTTTTGTCTTTTTTGTTTAAAGCAAATTTCCCTTTTTCTTAATGTATGGGTGTACGGGTGGGGGCTGAAAATAGAGAGAAAAAGAAAAAAAAAAAAAAAAAGAGGGGGTGTATGCAGTACTGGGGGGCTATTACATCATTCATTTTTTACTTTATCTGGACCATTTAGTACCGGCTCCACAATAAATCATTAGCAAATATATCTGTACAAGACAAGAATAAATAATATAAACATACAACTATCTCTTCTTATATTATTGTTTACAATTCTTATCAGCAGTTTGACGAAAATTTAAATTTTACTCTCTAATACACTTAACCATAGAACACTAGACAATTGATTATAACCATTCGAGCAACATGAACAAAATAGAAATTGTAACCCAACCTGCTCAACCTTCAGTGAAGATATCCGAGGAAGAGACCTTGCATAAGCTTCAAGAATTGGTGATACAGAATCCAAGCCCTCCTCATGATGACGATGATCAGAAGGAAAAGGATAAAAGAGATTTGGCCGATAATCACCACCACCAACATGATAACAGTGACCAGCTCCAGGTAGATTCCCACCACCATCATCATCATAGAGAAGACGAGGAGGAAGAACAGAAAGATGCTCCTCGAAGCCCAAACCCTACAGTTGAATTGTCAAATGAGTCTACTCATAAACACAACAAAGAGTATCGGAACTCCAGAAAATTTGCTAAATCAACTACGGACGAATTAGTTAATGATAATTATTCACCATCAAGTCCTACTTCCTCGTCGTCTTCATCTGAATCGGAATCTGATGATGGCGTAGAATACGATGCAGACGGTTTCGAAGTCCCAGCTGGTAAAATACCTCTCGACGGCCATTTTTCTACCGAGGAAGTTGAAAACTTGGTGGAAATTGCTAAGAAGGAAGGTTTATTAAAAGAAGAAGTTGCCGTTAAGGTGATTGAAAGAAATAAATTGATTGGTGATAAAATCGTTTTAATCGAAGATGATAAAAAGAAAAATACAACCCATAAGGACGACTTAAAAAAGAAATAACAATCCTTAAGAAACTAACTAGATATTTACTTCTAAAAAAAAAAATTAATTCATTTCTTGTGTTGTGTTTGATTTTATCTGACTTCCTTTCCCCTTCAATTCATTCTCCTCTAGACTTCTTCATACTTGGCTCTTTTACTTCTTCCCCTTATCCTTTATTTAACAACCCCCTTTTTTATTACACTCGATAAAGCTTTTGTTCTATTCTTGTTATCAGTTGTAGGCTTCTTCTGTTTTTTTTAGTTTTTTTAGTTTTTTCACAGCCTATTAGGAATGTACGGGCGTTGCATCAATATCAAAAACAAAAAAAATAATGAAAAAAACCGAAAAAAACTAAAAAAAAAAAGGCTAAACGATTTGTAAATTTAACAATTTGTTTTTTCAGCAAAAAACAATTACTTCCCATTATTACTATCAATTAGTATCCCAGTCAAGGTGTCCCCAAGTTTCTTACTATCCTAGACGATTAGTTGTCTTCCCAAACTATTAGTTACTTTTTTAAACTATTAGTTACTCTTCTTTTACCGCGTTTTAATCATCAGAATCCACATGGACCAAGTTACGCGCCCAGTACTAAAATTAGATACGGAAATGGATTTGACAAGACCTGGAGGAAAGGGTTCTTCATCAAGAGTTAATCGTATCATCCTACTAACAATAGCATTCTTGGGGTTGTTTTTATTCTACCTTACGGGAACTTTATATTTCAAGACTCTCAGTGGAGCTGATTCTTCGGGATGTCGTATCGTGTTTATGGGTCCATCTTACGCTAGAATTAAATCATTTGATGAAAGTCATACAAGATTTGCTTCTAAATATTCATTATACTTATATAGGGAACAAAATAAAGATCCTATACCAAATGAAGATAATACATTATTAAATGGTATACCGATTTTATTTATACCTGGTAATGCTGGTAGTTATAGACAAGTTAGATCAATCGCTTCAGAAACTTCAAATTTATATTTTGATAATGATTTTATGAATATCAATTCAAGAAATTTTGATTTCTTCACAGCTGATTTTAATGAAGATTTTACTGCTTTCCATGGTCGTACTATTTTAGATCAAGCTGAATACTTAAATCAGGCTATAAAATTTATCTTACAATTATATGAAAATAATATAAATCCTCCCAAATCAGTTATAATTCTTGGTCATTCAATGGGTGGTGTCGTTGCAAGAGTAATGGTAACTTTACCTAATTATGTTCCCGATTCAATAAATACCATCATAACTTTGGCATCACCTCATGCTGCAGCTCCATTAACTTTTGATGGTGATATCTTGAGAATTTATTCAGCAATTGATAGATTTTGGTTAGCCGGCTATCAAAATGAAACTGAAGCTGGCAGTGGTAAATCAGGAAATGATGATGAGATTAGTAAAATTGCTAGTCAAAGATTAGCTAATATATCTTTAATTTCAATTACTGGTGGTTTATTGGATACCGTCTTACCAGCTGATTATACTACTCTTGGATACCTTGTACCACCATCTAATGGTTTTACTGTTTATACTACCGGTATACCAAATGTTTGGACCTCAATCGATCATTTGGCAATTGTTTGGTGTGGTCAACTAAGAAGAAAAGTTTCTCAATTATTACTTGAAATTGCAGATTATGAATCACCATACATGACTTATCCTTTATCGAAAAGATTGTCAATAATGAAAAAGATTCTATTATCTGGATTTGAAGAATATTTAGAACCTGAATTAATCGGTAATCCAAATCAACAACAAGAAAAAATTAATTTAAAATTAGATTTACAACATACTCATTCAATAAAACAAAGTGGAGATAAAGTTTTAAAGTTTAATCCTGGCCATAAAAATGAATTCTTCCATTTAATTCATTTATCAAAACAACCAAGATCAAAATTTTCATTGTTAAGTTCAGTCAAATTTAATAGTTGGGCAAAATTTCAAAGTGATCAAAATAATAATCCTAGTATATTACTTTGTAATAACCAGCCTCGAAGTAAAAAGGAAGAACCAGTTCAAGGATTAATTTATGACTACACTACAGACTTAACTCAAGAATATATTGCTCTTGAATGTATTGATGTCTCCTCCGATACTACTGTAGTACCAAAATCTCATAGTACTATAAATAGATTGAGTGATTCGTCATTAGGTGGAGATCATCAACCTTATACAGCAATTCAATATGATCAACTGATCCTTGAAAATTATGATACAATATTAATTGGAGAATCAAGTGGTAATGATGATTTAATTCATGATGATAATTTTGTAATTGGTGAATTATCTGATTATAAATTAACTGATTATTCTCTAGGTTCATCGCTATTTCTGCTTTTCACCACGGGTAATGATTTTTCATTGCCTTCGAATAGACCATTGAGTGTCAACGTTAAGATTCCTGGTGCTTGGTCATCTTTGTTGGCATATGAGGTTTCAATTAAATATCATGAAGGCGGAAGAGAGGGTGAAGAAAAAGAACAAGAACATCAACAAAGTTTTGAACCATTCATAAGGCAATGGAGTATTGAACCATATGAATCAAAGTGGCATATAAATATATTAGATGAATCATTCAAATCAATTACTATGACCATGCATGGAATTGCACCATTTACACCATTCAAAACAAGTGTATCTCATAATTTAAATTTAGAAATTTGGAATGATCCAACTCAAAATAAGGATGGTGAATTACCATTAGATATAACAGTACTGATTGATTATTTGACAAGTTTAAGGTTGTTGGTTATGCGCTATAGATTAGCGATAGTTGCATTTGGTCTTTTAGTTAATTTGATGGTTTTTTTAATTCAATTTATTATATATAATCAAAGTCAAGGTCGTCGTTGGATTAATTATGTTCAAGGGTTACAAAATTGTTGTAAGATGCCAATTTTATTGGGAGTTTTTGTTACTTTAGGAGGATTAAGTAGCTTAGTTAATAAGGAATTTATTGCTGTGATATTAAATATGATTGATCCAGTTGTTATACAAGATCCAAATGAAATAAATATTAGTTTACATCGACAATTCAAAATGAATTCATTTTATTTAGGGTTAGAAGAAGCTGGTACACTTTGGTTTATTGGAATTATATTCTATATGATGTCGATTGGAATCAATTTAACTTTATATTATATTTTAGATGGTTTAGGAAAATCAATTACTCAAGTAATAAATTTGATAAGAAGTAAACCAATTGAGGAGAAGGTCAAGACAACAGAATTACAAAAGGGTTTAAAAAGAAGAATTGGAGGTACAGTTATAGTAATATTATTAATTTCATTTTTTTTACCATTTCAATTTGGATATTCATTAAGTGTTGTTGTACAAATAATAAGTATAATATCATTAAATTTATCTACTAAAAAGGAAGAAAATTATTATAATTATCAAATAACTTTATTGATGATAATGATATGGATATTACCAATTAATATACCAATATTAATTGTATTTATTCATAATTTTACTATTAATTGGAAAACACCATTCCTGTCCCATCATAATTTTTTAGCAATCATACCAATTTTAGTAATGGTTGAACGAAATAGTTATATGAAGGGTAAGATATTACCAGGTTTAAATAAGGAGAATAAAGAACCTAACTGGAGATGGAAGAATAAAATCACCTATGGAATTTTAGGATATTTCATTGGATACTCAATTATCTATGGAATTCGTCATACATTTTGGCTACACCATTTATTCAATTGTTTAAGTTGTTGGATACTAATATTGTATTGGGATTATTAGTATAATTAGAGAGAAAAAATTAGTAATATTTATAAGTTTAAAATACAAAAAGACTACAATATAAATTATGAAGACATATTCATTAAAGATTAACTAATGTACACACCAATGATAATCAAAGGATTAATTTAATAAAACACAATAATATAAAAGAATTAAAGAAATAAAGGGAAATTAGTTAGCAGCAGAAGAGTATTTAGTAACAGCTCTAGTACCTTCAGAAACAGCGTGTTTAGCTAATTCACCTGGTAAGATTAATCTAACAGCGGTTTGAATTTCTCTAGCAGAAATAGTTGATTTCTTATTGTAAGCAGCTAATTTAGAAGCTTCACCAGCAATTCTTTCAAAAATATCGTTAACAAAAGAGTTCATAATAGACATGGCTTTTTGAGAAATACCAGTATCTGGATGAGTTTGTTTTAAAACTTTATAGATATAAGAAGAGTAAGTTTCTTTTCTAGTTTTAGATCTCTTCTTTGGTTCAGAAGAAGAAGCAGTTTTTTTAGCAGCTGGTTTCTTTTCAGCAGGAGCTTTAGAGGCAGGTTTCTTTTCAGCTTTTGGGGCCATTTTGGATATTGATTATAAGATAAAGTAGTTGAAGAAAGGAAAAAAAAGAATAAAAAAAATTTATAAAACAAATAGGAATTACTGGTGTTTAAATAAAGACGGGAAAAAACAACTTGGACTGTTAAAGAGAGGGACTAAATACACCGTGAGAAGGTATTTGCCTTGAACTTTCCCACCAGAATAAATCAAAACAACAACAACAACAACGACCACAGAATTCGTGGGTGTAGATGATGGTACGAACAACAACCTATCCAATGTTTGTGTATATTCTATCATGATGGTATTATTGGTGTTTGTGTTTATATTTACCGTACGCGTACGAGGAGAAGATAGCAGCGTGCTCACGTTTACGCGTGTGCACGCCATACAAAAACCCGCCTAAACGGTGCGAGTGCCATACAAAAGGCCGTGCTGGGTTTTACGCTGTATGGTGCATACTCGTTTTTACACATGCCGGTGTGTAAGTGTGGGCACGACTTAGTACCGTGTCTGTGAATTTTGAAAAGTTTGGCAGGGTGTGTAATTCTTATTGACATAATGAAACAGATGTACCTATATTTACTACTTCATTGATACCTTGTTGTTGTTGCTTATGTTGTTTATGTTGTTGTTGTTGTTAAAATTCCTGCATTTATTATTAGTGGCGGGTTGTTCCTATGAGTTTTTTCTCTCTCCCTCTCTGCAATATAAAAACAATCTGATTTCCTCCCTTTTTTTTCTTCTGTTCTGATTTTATCCCCATATTGAATTTATAATCCAATTCCTATAATCAATTAAAATAAATAATATATACTAACAATGTCTGGTGGTAAAGGTAAAGCCGGTTCTTCCGAAAAAGCTTCAACTTCAAGATCTGCTAAAGCAGGTTTAACTTTCCCAGTTGGTAGAGTTCATAGATTATTGAGAAAGGGTAATTACGCTCAAAGAGTTGGTTCTGGTGCTCCAGTTTACTTAACTTCTGTCTTAGAATATTTAGCTGCTGAAATTTTAGAATTAGCTGGTAACGCTGCTAGAGATAATAAGAAATCAAGAATTATTCCAAGACATTTACAATTAGCCATTAGAAATGATGAAGAATTAAATAAATTATTAGGTCATGTTACTATTGCTCAAGGTGGTGTCTTACCAAATATTCACCAATCTTTATTACCTGCTAAAAAAGCTAAACCAGGTAAAGCTTCTCAAGAATTATAATCTTTTTGATTTTGATTTCTGTACCTTTTTTAATTCTCTTTCTATTTTGAATATGTATTTTATTCTATAGGTATTTTATTCTTACCTCTTCTCTGTGTTTTTTAATAAGGTGGTTCCTTTGGCTTCCACTATGTATATTAGTTGAACCTAGTTAATGAAAATATGTTCTATAAACCCTTTATCTTTGTAATTGTATTTGTATTTGTGATGTTTTTTTGGTTATCTGTGAATCCCCCTTAACTACTTATGGAAAATATTGCTGTTTTTGGTATAAAACGCCCGTACATCTATCAGCATTACTCTAGAAATTTTTCAATCGGTATGCTGATACCTTTAACTACTTACTATCAAGGAAAAACTATCCCGATACCCTTAAGCCCATATTTAATTTTTTTGGTCTATATATATATCCTTAGTAATTCCAATTATTGATTGGATATTGACCTTATTTGTTCATTCAATTTGATTAATCATGGAAAAATTCTCAAACTGGAGGGACAAAGGTACTGGTATTTCACCATTTACTCCAATTTCAAAACCATCATCATCACCAGTATCCAAATTTTTAATTGATCCTTTGGTGATTTTAATTAAATTACCTATCTTACTTGTTGTTTTCTTACTTTCCTTGATATTCCCCTTTAAATTTTGGTATTCATTCATTACTAAATATTTATTCTTCTTCCCAAATCTTAACGTTTCGGTTCAAGGTTATCGTAGAGGAGATCCAAAGGCTTTACAACAATTTAGTCCAAAATCAAATAATTTGATTTATACAAATTTCGTAAGTCCATTGGATCCTATTTTACTTGTACTTATTTCTCAAATATCTTCTTGGAGAAATGCAAGTTTCTTAATTCCAACCACTACCAATGAAGTTTTCGTTTGTTCAATGATTGATGCTATATTATTTACTTTCCAATCTCCAAATTCAAAACCAAAGAATTTTAAGTCTATCATTAAGGATATTAATGGTTATGTGGTTTCAAATCCAACTAAAGTTTGTTTCTACTTCATCGAAGGTACTACTTCAAATAATCGTGCCGTATTACCTTTGATTTATCCTCCATTATCAACAACTACCTCCACCGTTGCTTCAAGAACTGTAATGTTGAAATTATCACCCCTGTATCTTACTTTACCAATTCCAATCGTTTCTAAATTCACTTACTTGTATTATTTATTGAGTTTACGTCCTGATCCAAGTTTGGCAGTTTTTAGAATCGTTGTTAATGAAGGTGTTTCGGTTAAAGAAAGTGTTGTATCAGCCTTATTGAATAACTCGTATCCTCTTTTACATAATGACAATATGAATTTAAAAAGTAAGGAAGCCTTCTATAATTATTACATTGATAATAAGGTGAAAACTGAATAACCGTCGTATTCATTTTTTGCTCTTTTGCTTTTGTTTGTCACTTTATTGCATTATAAATCTTTGAGAATTTTCTTTATATATATGAATATCTAATTAAAATAAATAATCATTCTTCTTTTTTACTTTTTTTGTGTCGACTATGGTGCTTGTGACGATGTTTATGTCTTTTCCTATCATCTTTCGTAATATATTCTGCCATTGGATCTTTGAATTCATCAAATTCTTTCATATTTTCCATGGGATCTTTAAAAATATCAACATCTTTGAAATCCTCTACTGGATCTTTGAATTCATCAGTATCTTTGGAATCAGTCTTATCATCTGTTCTTTCCTCCTTCTTATACTCAAGTAGTTTCTTCTCTTGTACCTCAACCTTCTCTCTATCTTGTTTGATGTCACTATAATCAATTATGTGATCATCTTCTTGTTCTCCTTCCTTAACCTTATAATAAACATGATCAACTTTTAAAACCCGTTCAAAAACTTTGATCCCATTTAGATTATCAATTGCTAGCACACACAGCCTTGAATCTTCGTACTTTAAATAACAGAATCCTTTACTCTTACCAGTTTCCTTATCTTTAATCAAGTTAATGTGCGTTGGTATCCCATACTGTGAAAATATAACTATTATATCTTGTTCTTTTAATTCATATGGTATTTGACCAACGTATATGTATGAGGTGTCTCTATAATCATAATGCCACGACGCCAGATCGCTCACGTTCTGTTCTAATTCCTTCTGGTTTATACTGGTTATTTGCCGTATTGAATTCATGTTTTGATAGTCATTCCCATTACTGATAAGCTTATACTGATAAGTTTATACTGAATATTCATCTGTTTATCTAGTCTGATATTTTTGTCAGTGCACACCTACTTTTTTTTTTTTTTTTTTTTTTTTTTTTTTTATTGAGGGAAGCTCTTCCTCATCTCGCATCGAAGAAAAAAAAAACCATACTGAAAAATTTATAAATCAGTTTTCACAACTATACTTTACCCTCTAAACTTGATAAAAGGATATAGTTAAAAATGGCTAGACAAACAAGGGCTACTGCTTCTGCGCAGAGAGCTGCTGAATCTAGAAAGAGAAAACCTGAAACAGAAGTTATTGAAAGTGAAAGCGAAGAAGAAGCTGATCCTGAATTTGAAGTAAATGGTTTAATCGATGATGAAGCTAGTGAAGCTAGTGATGAAGAAGATGAAGAACAAGAACAAGATGATGAAGAGGAGGGCCAATCCGATGATGATGAAGACGAAAGTGCTCTTAACAAACTTCTTGGTGAAGAAGAAGACGTTAATGAAAGCGATTATAACTCATCAGATTTTGAAAGTGATGAACCAAAAGATGATACCAGATCAATTACTGATAAATTAACAAACATTAAAATCAGAACATTATCAAATAATAGTAATGATGAAGAAATACATACCAAGTTTTCAGATGGTAGACTAAGAGTTATTAAACCAGAAATCGAACCAACTTATGATAGTGATGATAGTGATGTTGAAAATTTCAACACTATAGGTAATATACCGCTTTCAGCATATGAAGAAATGCCACATTTAGGTTATGATATCAATGGTAAAAGAATCATGAGACCTGCTAAGGGTTCAGCATTAGATCAATTATTAGAATCGATTGATTTACCAGAAGGTTGGACTGGTTTATTGGATCAAAATACTGGTTCATCATTAAAATTAACCGATGAAGAATTAGAATTAATCAGAAAAATTCAATCAAATGAAAATACAGATGAAAATATCAACCCTTATGAACCAACTATTGAATGGTTCACTTCCCAAACTGAACTTATGCCCGTTACTGCCGTTCCAGAACCAAAAAGAAGATTTGTACCTTCAAAGCATGAAGCAAAAAGAGTTATGAAAATTGTTAAAGCTATTAGAGAAGGTAAAATTGTATCACCAAATAAAGTTAAAGAACAAATTGAAGAAAGTAGTAAATTTAATTATGATTTATGGAATAAAGAAGATGAAGTAAATGATCATATCATGAACTTAAGAGCACCAAAATTACCACCACCAACAAATGACGAATCTTATAATCCACCAGAAGAATATTTAATGACTGAAGAAGAAAAACAAAAATGGTTAGAAACTTTACCAATTGATCGTGAAAAGAATTTCTTACCTCAAAAATATGGATCATTACGTAAAGTACCAGGTTATCAAGAAAATATAAGAGAAAAATTTGAAAGATGTTTAGATTTATATTTAGCTCCAAGAGTTCGTCATAACAAATTAAATATCGATCCTGATTCTTTAATTCCTGAATTACCATCACCAAAAGATTTAAGACCATTCCCAATTCGTTGTTCTACTATTTTCGAAGGACATGAAGCAAGAATACGTACCTTATCCATTGATCCTCAAGGTTTATGGTTAGCTACTGGTTCAGATGATGGTAGTGTTAGAATTTGGGAAGTTTTAACTGGTAGACAAGTTCATAAAATACAATTGGTTGATACTGAAGAAAACCCTGAAGATCATATTGATAATTTAGAATGGAATCCAGATTCAACTACTGGTATTTTGGGTGTTGTTGCCGGTGAAAATATTTATTTAATTGTTCCACCAATTTTTGGATTTGATATTGAAAATACTGGTAGATTAAGAGTTGAAAGTGGTTGGGGTTATGATACTTTTGGTAATAAAAAGAAGGGAGATATTCAAATTGAATCAGAAGATGAAGAAGAACAATCAAAATCAACTACTTCAAATGAAGTTAAAAAAGAAGTTACTAAATGGTTCCCACCTAATTCAGAA
The DNA here is from genome assembly GCA_030444945.1 of Hyphopichia fennica. NCBI lineage: Eukaryota > Fungi > Ascomycota > Pichiomycetes > Serinales > Debaryomycetaceae > Hyphopichia > Hyphopichia fennica. The sequence continues at coordinate 149,959 of JAJMOB010000010.1, forward strand.
CAATCTCAATTAGGTATATCAGCAATTATACAATGTCGTAAATCAATTAAAAAGATTTCATGGCATAGAAAAGGTGATTATTTTGTAACGGTATCACCAGAAAGTAAAAATACAGCAGTATTAATTCATCAAATTTCTAAACATTTATCACAATCACCATTTAAGAAACTGAAAGGTATTATAATGGATGCAAAATTCCATCCATTCAAACCTCAATTATTTGTTTGTTCTCAAAGAACTATTAGAATTTATGATTTATCACAACAAACTTTAATTAAAAAATTAATGCCAGGAGCAAGATTATTATCGAACATTGATATTCATCCAAGAGGTGATAATTTATTAGCTGGTTCATATGATAAAAGAGTTTTATGGCATGATTTAGATTTAAGTTCAACTCCATATAAAACATTAAGATATCATGAAAAAGCAGTTAGATCAATCAAATTTCATAAAAGTAATTTACCACTTTTTGCTACTTCATCCGATGATGGTAGTATTCATGTTTTCCATGGTACTGTTTATGATGATTTGATGACAAATCCATTATTGGTTCCATTAAAGAAATTAACAGGTCATAAGGTTATTAATAGTTTAGGTGTTTTAGATTTAGTTTGGCATCCAAAAGAAGCATGGTTATTTAGTGCTGGTGCTGATGGTACAGCACGTCTCTGGACTACATAGTTTTTTTTTTGTTTTTTTGATAAAACGGAAAAAGAAAAAAAAAATTGAAATTCATATGTAATAAAGACATATCATTAATCATAAATAAATATTAATTATAAATAAATGTAAATTCACTTCTTTGAAATTCTACTCTAATAGGTACTTTAGTTCAGTATCATTCTGACCGTTGGGATAATAAACACAACTCGTTAAGACTTTTTGATGATATTTAGCAACGTATAAGTCATTTGAGTTTCTCTTATTATGAAATAGATAATTAAATATGATTTGAATATTATCAACAATACCAACGTTATCTTCACTTAAGATCCAATCCCAATTTTTCCAATCCAAGATACCTTCATGACAAAAGACAAAAGGTGTTTTTGGAAATTTATTGAATTGGTCAATAGTTAAATCAGCTATGAAAATATGAACACCATTGAAATCAACGTCATCAACAAACCATCTCATAATCCCACAATCAATGAATTGATCATTAGTCAAATCCAATCCCGTTTCTTCAAAAGTTTCGCGTTTGATACATTGTAATGGAGATTCATTTGGGTCTAGTTTCCCTCCAACACCATTCCAGCGACCCATCCATGGTTTTTTTTGGCGGTTAAGCAATAGGATTCTATTAGTTGACGGATGGCGTATGAATCCAAGGGTATACTTGTAGTATGATTGGGTCATTTGGTGATATTCAGATAAAGAAATCAGTAGTAGGAAGTCTGTTTGTCTATTTTTCTTCTTTTGGCTGTGAGAGAAAAAAAAAAAAAAAAAAAAAATTGCAGTCACAATATCTAAGGTGTCATCGTAATCATCAATTCCCATCGTAATAGTCTCTTAATGCCGACGGCTACCACTCGGATCTGAGTAAGTCAGAAGATCAAGATCAAAACACTTAATCCAATCGACCAAATCCATTAGTTGACCATCTTGGAGGTGATTTAATTTCCATAAGCCATACTCACTCAACCATTGATCTAATCTAGAGATATCTGAATCGATTTGAAACAATCTTAAATCTTTTTGAAACAACATGAGGATCAATGATTGTTTTAGAAACGTATTTATGTTGAAAGAGAATATAATTAACGAAATTAATGATACTTTACTAACCGTTTCGGGGTCAACCCCTCCATAACCGGACCCGAACCCCGGTATGATCAAATGAGAAATTGAAGTATTGGATAAGGATAAACAACAATTCCAAATAGAATCAAAGATCAATTGACCAGATGTTTGAGGATCAAGCGGTTGAGGTATTATCATGGTTGGTATATGAACTATAGTACTGATATTATTATTGGGATTGGGGGTAATAAATTTGGATAATTCAATTACAGTAGCAGTCTTGGTGGGAGTATACCCGTGATTCCTATTAACCAAGAAAGAATTTATTTGTGATGACAATGATTGGTGATTGATAGGATCAATTGCCCGTAACAAGTATTTATCGAATCCATCATTCATTAAACTCAATGAATTACCAGCAGTTGCAATTGCAGTTTCACCAGTAAACGGGGTCTTAATATAATTTTCAATGGAATCATGAATTGACTTGATGTCAATGGGTATTGGCCATGGTAATGTCGATCTTAGTACTTGTAGGTTCTTCACGAAACATAGCACCAATTCATTATTGGTGGAAATTAGTGATACGTTAGTTATCATTGGAGAATAGTTTCTATTTCTATTTATGTCCCCTTGCCATTTCTCCCTCCTTTTCGCTTTTTGCTGGTCGGATTACAAAAATCTCCTTATAAACGATATCCGGTCTGGGTCGTATTTCCCCTCGAAATGGACGATTTTCACTGTTTTCCAAAGAAAGCTCAAGACAAGAGGATTGGTTACAGAAGAAGACTAGATGAGAGTAGTAGAGAGAGTCAGATGGGAATTGAGTGGGAGCCACACAAAGGTCTAAATATAAACAAGATCATGAACGTGATCGTGGAAAAGATCATGAACGTGATCGTGTCCAGCCAATCAGCTTGTGTTCCACGCGGTTAGGGGAGTTTAGTACGAGATTCCCTCAGAACCCGTGGGTTATCCATTGCCCTCCTTAAACCTGAACTACCAACACAAGCTATACAGGGGGAAACACCTCTACATCCAGTTATAAGTGGCTGTTGTTGTTGTTTTTTGTACTTTGTTTTGGTGCTTTGGTGGTTTTGGTTTGGTGGTTTGGTTGGGTTAAGTATAATTTTTCAAATTTTTTTTCTCACCAAAAAAAAAAACCAAAAATTTCCACAATTTTGGCTTTGTATTTAATTTTAACAACTTGATCCTTCTTTTTTTTAAAATTCTTCTTCTTTTTCTTTTTCTCCTTTTAAAATACCCAAAATTTATTCAAAAATCAATCATTAAAAATGGCTCCTCCTGCTTTCTCTGATATCCAAAAATCTTCTAACGATTTATTAAACCGTGATTTTTTCCACTTGGCCACTGCCGCCGTTGATGTTAAATCAACTGCTCCAAATGGTGTTGCCTTTACCGTTAAAGGTAAAACTGCTAAGGATAATTCAATTGCTGCTTCTGTTGATGCCAAATATGCTGATAAGGCCACTGGTTTAACTTTAACCCAAGGTTGGAACAATGCCAACTCTTTAAACACCAAGATTGAATTATCTGAATTATTAACTCCTGGTTTAAAAGGTGAATTGGATACTTCTGTTGTTCCAAATGGTCCAAGAAATGCTAAATTAAATTTCTTTTATCAACAATCTGCTGTTAATGCCAGATTATTCTTTGATTTATTAAAGGGTCCAGTTGCTACTGCTGATTTATCCGTTGCTCATGATGGTTTCACTGCTGGTGCCGAATTAGGTTACGATATCTCTTCTGCTAAAGTCAACAAATATTCTGTTGGTGTTGGTTATGCTGGTCCTTTATATGCCATTGCTGCTACCGCTACTTCTAACTTGTCTGTCTTTACCGCTGCTTACTACCATAAAGTTAGTCCATTGGTTGAAGCTGGTGCTAAAGCTACTTGGGATTCCGTTAAATCTTCTAATGTTAACGTTGAATTTGCTACCAAATATAAGTTAGACTCTACTGCTTTTGTTAAAGCTAAAATCGCTGATTCTGGTTTAACCGCCTTATCTTACTCTCAAGAATTAAGACCTGGTGTTAGATTAGGTTTAGGTACTTCTTTTGATGCTTTGAAATTAGCTGAACCAGTTCACAAATTGGGTTTCTCTTTATCTTTCTCTGCTTAATCAACTCCTCTCTCTCTTTCGAGTAGTCAGGTTTGAATTTCTTAAAATATATGCTGTAATTACTATCCTCTACACTCTTGTAATCGTTGTAAGGTTTCTTTTACCGTGGTTTATTTGATGGACACGCGCCCTCCGAAATAAACAAAACAAAGAGGGAAATTTGGGGCGATACCCCATAAATTTGGCCTAATTGTTGGGTTATTAAGAGTATTCAATATATTCATGTTATCATCAATGATACTGTTATGCTATTGAATCCATAAACATTGCTGTGAGTTTAAATGGTGGTATTGATACCTTACTGGTAATTTGCTAGTGGTTGTTGTGGTATGTACGGGTCTTTTATATATTCAAAATATCATTAAAAAAAAACTACTGAAGAAGAGAATAAAGAAAGAGAAACCAACTAGTTATTCATCAGCAAAACCATGGCGACTCCACTCAAAAGACCGCATAGTCAAAATGAGAGTCCATCTGTGTCGAATAATATAACACCTCCTCCCAAAATGATGCCTTCCACGGTTCAAGTATCTCGACCATTTTTCACGGCATCCGAATTATCATATTTACATTCATTTACTATACCTGATCATAAAAAAATTGGTTATAATCAAAGAAAACATCAAATTTTTCAATTCATATTTCAAATTTGTAAGACTTTAAAATTACCTTTACGGATTCTAAGTACTACAATGAATTATTATCAACGTTATTATTTATTTAATAGATTTGAAGAATCAAATGATGAAAGTGAAATAATTGAAGAAAATGATCCTTATACAGTTTCATTGGCTTGTTTATTCTTAGCTAGTAAAAATGAAGATTGTATTAAGAAATTAAGAGATATTTTAATAATTTCAAATAAATTAAGAGATTTTGATGAATCTTTAATTAATATTGATCATCAAAGAAAAATTATTATGAGTCTTGAATTTAAATTATTACAAATTATTAAATTTGATTTTATAAATGGTTCAAATAATATTCCTTCTTCAGATCAATTGGTGGTTACATTTAGTAAAAAATTAGGTCTTGATTATAAATCTTCAATGTTTAGTTGGTTAATAACTTTTGATATTATGTCAACTCCTTTATGTTTAATAATTCCTCCTCATTGTATTGCATTGGCAATAATAATTGTTACTTTAAATTTGAAACCAAAATTTTTAACAACAAAGTATAATAAAATTGAATCTGATATAGATTATGAAGATAATCTAATAAAAATATTGGAAACAATTGATTCTTTCAAAGATTTTAGATGTCCTGAACCATTGGTTAATGAAGGTATAATTTATATTTTAGATTATTATATTCATCAAATGAATTTCTCAATATTAAATGATTATATACCTTCAATTGATCCTGAACTGGGTAAAGAACAAATTTTTAAATTTATGGATTTAAAATCAAGATTTAATGATTTAAAAATTTTAAATGAAAAATCAACTAATAAATTTTTACTTCAACAAGATGATTATTTAAAAAAATGGGATTATTCAATCGGTTTAAAAGGTTCAGTCAGATTTATGTTAGGTAATAAAAGACGTAGATTTGATCAAGAGTTTGACCTAAAGGAAAAGAAATTGTCAGACAAGACTGTTTAAATAAAACTCGTGTATATTAATTATATATATCTAATGCAAAAAATTTGTTATTTAAGTTTAATCAGTTAGTTTATAACTAACAAATGTACCAACTTGATGTATATTAGTACTAAAGGATGTAAATTTAACATTTTCAACATTATCACCTTCAACTAATTTGGCATCACCATTTGTATCAGCCCATTCATTTGGTATATTATTAGTATCGTACTTTGGATCAGTATAAACAAGTACATTGAATGTATAATCATCGTCTTTTAAAAATGGTAGATACGATACTGATGCCGTGATTTGTCTTATTATGGATTGAATCTCTTTCTGAATCTGTTGTTTGGATTTATTATCATGTGATGTTGTGGAACTGGAATTGGATTCCTCAGTTTTAAAAATTTCAATATCAAATTCCCATCTTTCAATTATTTCAGTGGTTGATTTATTTAGTATAACAACTACTAACTTTATGATTTTCCCTCCATAAATCCATTTCTTAACTTGAGTCATTATATTATGAAGATATTCTTTAACTTCATCATCCGCCGTTACCAATAATGGTAAATCATATTTTTTAATCGTTATAAAATCTTCTGCTGGATATATACCTCTTTGAAATAATATATTATTGATTGCAAATTCAAAGTAGTCGGCCACTATCTTGGAAGATCCCTTTAATGCTAATTTGGAGAGTGATGCATTGTCAGTTTGTTGGTTTGTTGTCATGTTTTACTACTGTAGTTTAAGTGTTTGCAGTTGTTTTCACTTTTGTTTTCTTGTTTTTAAATCATAATGGATTTTAATATTGATAAAATCCGTACACCTCGCATAACTATTATTCTTTATCTTTTTAGTTACTAAAACTTTGGGAAATCAATAAAATATTCATCGAATGTTCATGAAATGTTCATGAAATGTTCATGAAATGTTCATAAGGTGTCGATACAGTGTCGATAATATCACCCATTATGTAATAATCTACTTCAAAACAATTTCAAAAAAAAAAGTTGAATTTTCAATATTTTTATAATAAATCTACAGAAAATGGTATTAAACTTGTATAAAATTAATTACATTCACTTAATCATAACCAAGTTTACAAAAAACTTGATAAAAAAGTTAAATCAGGATAATACATACTTTACTTCCTAATATTTCCCTACAGCTTATATATCAATTACTTCAAGCGGTTTTCATCTATCGATATATCTATAAAAAACCAAAAGAATTGCAAAATCAAATTTCATGCGTGTGTTGATAAATTTTTTTTTTCTTTCTTTTTTACGTGTTTTTCTGATTTGAATTTCAAGGACGCCACTTAATTTATCTTGATAAGACCCTGAATACTATAAGCCTCAAGCCAAGATGGTATGTATACTCAGAGTCTAACTCTTCAACGGAAATACAATACTGACTAGACAAGGAACACGGAGTGAAAAGAAGCAATTTATCCCAAGAAGCGAAAAAGTTAAAACTAGAAAAGGATCAAGCCAAAATACTTCGCTATAAGAAACTGCAAGATGAATTATTAAACTCGAGGAAACAGAAAGAATACAGCTTGGAAACACTTGATAAAACTACAGAGTTATTAGCATTGAATCCTGAATTTTATACCATATGGAATTATCGTCGAGAAATCCTACTCGATTTATTCAAAGAAGGTCAGCTTGAACAACAGATTACATTAGAGAATGATTTAAAATTAGTACTACAACAATTGAAGAAATTTCCAAAGTGTTATTGGATTTGGAATCATAGGGTTTGGTGCTTAGGTCAACTACAAGAGAAAAACTTGGCCAATTGGGAATTTGAATTAGGTATTGTATCAAAATTTTTAGAAATGGATAGCAGAAATTTTCTTTGTTGGCAATATAGAAGATTGATTGTGGAAAATATTGAAAGTAATTCAAAAAATTTATTAGCAATCAACTTAAAAGAATTCGAATACACTACAACCAAAATCAATAAGAATATTTCGAATTTTTCTGCCTGGCATAATAGAAGTAAATTAATTATTAAAATTTATGAATTAAATCTTAAAAATCCTACTAGTATTGAATCTACAACCTTGAGTCTTTTTGAAAATCCTTCCAAATTACTTCAACACGAGTTAAATTTGATCAAAACTGGGATGTTCATGGATTCTGATGATACTTCGGTTTGGTTATACTTATTATGGTTAATCACTGAACCTTTATTTGTCAACCATTTAAAAGAACAAGATCAATACGTTACAGTATTACAAGAACAATTAAACACCATTGAAGAATTGAATGAATTGGAAAAAGATGATCACATCAATCATTGGGATAACATTTGGTGCTTGAAAAGTATCATCACCATCAAAGGATTACTAAAACAACAAAAGAATGAAAAATTGGTTGACGATGAGATTGAAAACTTATTAAATAAATTGATTGAATATGACCCTTTAAGAAAAGGTCGCTATCTTGACCAGTTGCATGGAGTTGCCTCTATAATATAAAATGCATTTGACAGCCCTTGTTCTCTTGTTTTGGTCTTTTGTTTTTTGTTGTGGTCTTTTTTTCACTTCATCTTGTATAACGATTCATAACTTAATATGGTAATTTTTGTTTTGTTTTAGTAATTTGAACGGCTTATTGTAATTTTTTTCGTCATGGACGTAAATTTCCCCACCTTTTTTTTTTTTTTTTTAGCTTTTTTTTTTTTTTTTTTCTCGCTTATCGAGTTTAATTAGGAAGCATTGCAAGATTTATATAAATAGAGATATCAATCCCCTTGATAAATCTTGTTCAGTTATATCGTTAGTTGATAATGAGCAAGAAGAACGATAAATTTTATTTATACTGGTATGTTTCGATATTAAAGTAAACCCCCCGGTGCATCAAACTAATATTTTTACTAGGCTAAATGATTCAAGGGCTCATAGAATACTATGGACGCTTGAAATTTTAAAACTTGATTATGAAGTTGAAGTCCATCTCAGAGATCCTGAAACCTGGCGTTGTAATACACTATTTGATACCCATGCATTAGGGAAATCACCAATATTGAAAATTGAATTTGCTGATGGGTCCGATCCTTTAACGCTTCTTGAAAGTGGATTGATAATGCAATATCTTTTGAAAAATTATGATCCAAATAATATATTAAACCCCACAAGTGAATTGGAAAAACTAAGGGTTGATTATTATCTTCATTACTCTGAAGGAACTTTACAACATATACAAATTTCAATATTAATCAATTCAGTTGTTAAGAAAGTTGCCCCCTTTGGATTAAAATCATTAGCCCAAAAATTCTCCAAAGGTTTAAATAATGGATACTATATTCATGAATGGAGACTAAATATGCAATACTTAGAAGATAATTTGAAAAATGAAGGCCATGGTTTCTTTGTTGGTAATAAATTAACAGCGGCAGATATTATATTGAGTTTCCCAGTTATGGAAAACATTTTTGATAATGAACAACAGGCTCAAGAAGTCACTTATGATAAAAGGAGTTTGAGTAAACTCTACCCCCATTTGGCTAATTGGAGTTTTCGAATCAAACATGATCCAATATATAGTAAAATTACTCAAATGATGGAAGCTCTTGTTGATGAAAAAAGGCGATTGAATAAGTAGTCTGTGTGTGTTTCAAAAATTTTATTTGACTTGTGATTGTGATTTCTAAATATATCATATTATGATTAGACCATTATATTAATTTTATACCACTATGCTAATATCATACCACTATATTTGATACTTGTAGTCAAGTTTTTTTAACTCGTGTGTGCTTTTTTGATGTTTTCGCAGTTGATGTATAATATTTGTTTTACCCGCTCACACATACCACATCTCTTCTTCAACACATTCAAAATATACATCTCTTTTCCCATTAAATTCCTAATGAAACATGCCAATAACTCGTAGTACGTCGCTTCATATAGCCATCGAGTACCCAGCCAAGAGGATAAAGATCCAAAAACTGCCGATACTTGGATATACCGATCCTCACTGTGCTTGGATCCCTACAAAGTTTCTTATTCAGGGTAGGCAAATACAACAATTCAAATCAAAGAGAGATACCCATAAATTAAATATAGGAAGTGATTGATGATGAAGTCATGCAATCATTAAAGTAGAATGAATTCAAGCCAATTAAGTCAAAACAAAAATCAGTCGAATTAAGTTTGAAATCTTTACTGATTGTTGGTTCAGCTAATATACCGAATGAGAGATTATGTTTCATTGTGATTGAGGGGGTTGATTTCTTAATTTATCAACAACAATATCCAAGTAGTTTCAGTACTCGAGCTGCTGGTGAATCTTCATATCAAACTTTAGTCAGATGGACTTCTGTCAAAACTCCTTGTCAAAAATTTGAACTTGGTAGAGATATGCCCTTTATTGAGGATTTCAAAAATATTATTATTAAAAATATTGATGGGCTCAACTTAACTGCTATTAAAGCTGAAAATATCTATGCGTTTAGATAAAGAGATGTATATATATTTGTTTTTTTTTACAATTTGAAATTAATTTTCGTGCTCGCTACAAAAAGCAACTACAATTTTTTGCAACTGAAGTTATTTATTGAACAAATCATTTAGAAGTATCAAGTACATATCTACCCAAAACCTTACCTTGTTCGAACATTTCATAAACGGTTGGTAATTCTGAGAGTCCCACAAATTTAATTGGACATTTGATCAAACCTCTTGCAAAGAAATCAATTGCTTCAGTCATATCCGATCTATTACCAAAATAGGAGGCTTTTATTTTGACAGCTTTCAAGACAGCTTCGAATACTGGAGTATGAACAAATGAATTTGGAGGTAAACCACATAATACCACCGTACCAGCTACTCTCACATAATCAATTGACTGAGAGATTGCTTGACCAGAAACAGAAACATTAAGTACCGCATGAGGACCACCATCAGTTATTGATTGAATATCTTTGACTAGATTTTTCGAGACTTTAAAATCAACGAATGTTTCTGCTCCCAAAGATTTACAGAAAGATTCCTTATCATCACCAGAATCAATAGCTAGAACACGATAACCCATTGCATTAGCATATTGAATTGCCAAAGAACCTAAACCACCTGCTGCACCAGAAATTGCAATCCAATCACCGGCTTTTAAATCAGCAACTTTTAAACCTTTATAAACTGTAAGACCAGCACATATGATAGGAGCACACAGGGCCAAATCAGCATTTTTAGGAAGTCTTGGAGCATGAATTGCACTTATAGTAGCATATTGTTGAAAAGAACCATCATGAGTATAACCACTTAAATCAACCAGAGTACAATTTGGTTCAATTGAATTTTGACAAAAAGTACAAATTTGGCAAGTATCATTAACCCATTTGATACCGGCATAATCACCAATTTCCCAACCTTTAACTTCCTTACCAAGAGCAACTACCACACCAGCACCTTCATGACCACCAACCAAGGGTAATTTTGTTGACATGGGCCAATCACCTTTCCAGGCGTGTAAATCAGAATGACAAACTCCCGAATACTTAATGTTAATCAAGATTTCATTTGATTTTGGAGTTGGAACGGGAATATCTTTATAGAGTAATGGACCCCCATTTTTTTCAAAAACAACGGCTTTTTGGAATTTTGGAATTGACATTATTGGTAAGGGATACTGATATGAAAAAAAATGAAGATGGAGAGAAGGTGATTGTAAGTATATTTATACTTGACTATCAACTTTTTTTAAGATTTTAAAGCTGCAAGAACAACAAAAAAAACCGCAACCAAATGTGAACCTTGGACTCTTGATAAACAAACACGGAGGAGGAGAAGACCAGGGATTGACAAGTTGATTATAAATTAAGTGTTTAAAACAAACTGAGTAGGATATCCGGGGCAGCCAAAGTCCGAAAGTGCGGAGTGGATACCCCCAGAATAGTCTTTAATCACCCGCACTGAAGTAATATGGATTCAACTAGGTTTGAAAGCTAAAATATCAAACTCAGCAATCCCAAAGGATTGCAATAAGAGTGGATTGAAAAAAAAAAATTGCAAAAAAGAAAGAGAGTCTACAGCACGATGGTTTCCGGTATGGTCACCCACTACCGTACTCAGCATCGCTCTTAGCAGCTTAATAATTATTGATCGGACGGGTAATCATGCTTTATGCTAGATATGGCCGTAGACATTTACTTCGTTTTCTAGGGTGATATACTGAGTTGTAATAGACAATTTGAAATTGATAAAAAAAATTATCCGATCACACATCATTTGAAGGGCTCTGGTAGCTCAGACTCTAAAGACTCTCAGAAGTGCATTGACCAATTTGGTGTACGGTCATAAATGAATGTGTTGGGTTAAAGATGCTAAGTGATAAACGACCAACAATAATGAAAAGTGTAAAACGTGTTTACGAGCTACACATATGAGACAAGTAAATCCACATATGAGACAAGCAAGTGGCTGGAATGCAAAATAGAAGGTGTTGCTCAAGTATGATGTCTAAGAAGTTTGGCTGATAAGCCATTTTCCATTTTTTTTATTTTTGTTTTTGCCGTGAAGAGGCTATTACATAAGCATATTATGCACGACGGACAACCGATAAGCAACCAAATTATTTTTGAAACAAGAATGTATATGCCAGATTATGATATCAACTACGCATCACCATCAATACCTGTGAACAGGATCAGTTTTAATCGGTATTCCAGTGACAGAATAGCAAGGAGAGGAAATATGAAGAAGCAGAGGAAATAGTGATTGCAAATATGAACTGATTTTTTTTAAAGTTTGATCCCCACAATTTATTGAAATACATTGACAAAAACACTATTTGAATTTACTAATTGGTCAATCTACGGTGGTGGTAGGTTAAGTTATTATTGTAAGAAAGATTACATAAGCCGGCTGCTTTACATACCCTTCTCCTCTTGGAGTTGGAGAAAAGCTTATACTATTCTTAGCATTATTTCTTACCTGTAACCCATCTTCCTACACTTACGGTTGTTCCTACAGTTGATATGGTTGTTCCTACAGTTGGTATGGCTCTTCCCTTACGCATCTAATGCTTGTAATCTGAGGTCAATGCATATGAGGTCAATGAGTAAGTCAGCCCTTCCCTGTTGCTGCCGCTCAGGCGGGTTTCAGTTCCACCGAAAACCCGTGCATCCACATACAATGTTTAGTTAGCCGAGTCACAAAAGCGGAGTACCACCATTGCTTTTTTAACAAGTTTTACAGGTTAGACCCCCTCCTCCTGCTGCTCCACAGTGTATACAGGTTTAAGACTCACCTCTATCTTTTAAAAAATTCGATTGCCCTTAAAAAAACAAAAAAAAAAAAAAAAGGAGAAACAAGGACCAGAACATTTTATTTTTCTTCGAGACAATCTTAGTTTCTTACCGAGAATTCTTGCAACTACTTATAGGTGACTTGATTCCCATCTTTTCTGGTTCTTTTTTGTCTGACTTTTTTTTTCACTATACTTATTCTTACATTAGATTACTATTCTTATTCTTACATTCGATGGAAGTAACCTATTTACCATCATACATTGAGAAAATGTCCCAGTACAGAACGATATCATCAACTGATTTAAAATCAATTGAAAAGCTAAATTTCACTTTTTCTACTGCAAATGCTAGTCCTAGTATCACTTCGTTTGATTTATTACAGGATGCCAGATTTACTAGTACTCCAAGAGGAATACTGAGATCCACGACATTTTATTCTAATTCATCTAGTCAATCATCCTTGGTTTCACTAGACTTGACCAGTCCTTCATCTCCTATTCATAATGGTGGTCACCAAATGGTAGCACCAGTAAAGAAATTGGATACCAATCCACCTACACTTTTGGAATTACAATCGGCCATTCCAGCTATATTTAAACAATTTCAAACTTTACAACTGTATTTCCATACTGAAAGTTATTTTGGAAGTAATTTATCTAATTTGTATCAACTGTTAACCAATGACGGGGAATTTGATTTCAATCACGAACTAATTTTGAACCCGCTTGCATCCAAAATTCCAGCCAATCATTATGATAACTTGAATGAATTACTTGATTTGATACTTGAAAAAGTTGATTCCATTATGACTTTAATAATGATTTTTAATGATGGTTTGGATAATGAATATAATAATCAGATTAAACGTCCATTAAAATTGGCCATGTTGACTAATTCAAGAATTTATCAAAATTTTGAACATCTGAGATTAATGATGGATTATCTTTATAAATCCAAACAATTTTTAGAACTGGCTGTACGTAAGAGTAGTGATGATTTAAATTGTTTGATTGATGAATTAATTAATTTGATTTTTGATTATAATCAATACGTGGAAGATTTTGAATTATCAAATGATGATTCATTATCAACTGATCATAATACCCAATCAGCTGGTTTGATTGGTAAAGTTGATGAAGTTGAAAAGCGTTGTAATCAACAAAGTCAATTTATTAAACAAGATTGTCACTATTTTGAAACTTTAATTAATGAAAATATTTCTATATTTAGTGAATACGTTTTACAAGGTCAAGAATTTATTAAGAAACAAAATTATTATGAATCTTTTGAATACGAAATTGTTTCTTTGGATGATCATTTAAAAACCATTACTTGATCTTTATACTTTACTTTACTTGATCTTTATACTTTACTTTACTTGATCTTTATACTTTACTTTACTAGGGCAGGATTGCATTATATATTCTTTTTGGGTGGGTTTTTTTTTTCTTTTTATAGACTTTGCATACTTTAATGAATAATGATTATTACATTTAGCATGCTTCATGCTTTCAGTACATGCTTTCAGGATGTAGACATAGTAGACATAGTAGACATACAACTATTACAGTACTTTTAGCTAAGGCGAGCAAATCTCAGATTTTGCATTTAAACTTTTTGGAGTGGCTCGGGTGGGGAAGAACTGCCCTTTTTTCTCTCGGATTTTCATTTCCTTTTAAAAAATGAAAAAAAAAAAACGGAGCCAACTTCGGAACATTTTGTCTTTTTGCCTTTTTTACAGTCTGAGGTTTACAGTCTGAGGTTTACAGGTTACACATTACTTTGCTGAAGAAATTGTTGCATTGCCAATTAGCAATTTTAATCATGGATCAAGATTTGATTTGCTGTTAGTGGAATACCGAATACAGTTACCGTGTCGAGTATGTATAGAAGATGACTAGAAGAACCTGACGGTTAAAAGGATATCTACGTATGCTTTGAAACAATAACTGGTGTTTAACCGAGCATTGTTTTCGTTTCAAATTGCAAAAATTATTTCATAGATAAGCTATGATAAATCTATTTTGAGTTGGCCCATACCTACATACCTTAACTAAATATAAACATAGATTCTGCTTGCACTAGCTTCATCTTGCCTACATAACCTTCAGCTTGCCTACATAATCTTCAGCTTGCTCTACACATTCAACATACACCATAAAGAAAATGGTAAATGCACTAACTCATCACCAATAGAGTCTATGTAGTCTCCATAACTCTTATCTCTTCAATGACTTGTACAGGAGTCTTAAATTGTCTATTACAAGTTTTTAAAAATCCTTAGTCATCAAAATTGCTACTAATCCATCTATATTCCACACACAACTATAGAAAAAGACTGTGAGAACAGTTTGGACACTTTCTTTAGATTCGAAATATCACTAATAACCCTCTATATACACTTTATAATTGATATTTGTCCTTTTATCAAAGTATATATACTTTAAAAAAAAGTGAAAAAAACAGTCTAAAAATGTGCCAAATTGGTGTACGGGTACATAAATTCCATAAATTTCATAAAACTAATTTTTAAAAATCAAAAAACGTTGAATTGATATAGTTTTGATTGAATTTTTCAAAAACATTCAGAGAAATTGGAAAATGACAAAAATTGACAAAAATGCCTATGGTTTTTGCCGTCATTTTTGACACCATTTCGACTATAGTTTCGTGACTCTTTAATTTATACTTAGTAAAGATACGAAAACGTATACTTTGTCTGGTCAGCTTTCATTCCATGTAATCGAGATATATCTGCTTAATAGTAATAATTACTGTAAATGCTTACTGAAGATTGATTTTTGGCTTTGATTTTCATCAAAAAACACACTTTTCATCAAAATTTGTGGATTACCACTAGTTAAATGAAAGTTAATAAAAACTAACACTGTTACACGATTATCAATTTGATCTTCTTTTCAGTTTACACAAACATACTTAAATAAGTTCTTCTTTGAAATCAAGCGTATCAAATTTATGTAGATGTTCAACTTTATGGCTGCAAATGCGAAAATGATTAAATTCTTTCATAATCAATTGATGCAATAATCCCTTTAACTTAAACTTAAACCTATATTTTAAATCTTAGAATATATATTTAATAACAATAAAGACTATAAAATATATACTTTTGATAATGTAGGGGGAAGCAATGAGAGTTTAGTCTCACTGAAAACCTCCTAGATGAAGAAGAGAATGAATGTAGAGATGGATAAAAGTTAGTCTAAGAGATGTTTTTTTTTAAAACCTCTTCTAAACGATAAGCACAGTACATCACCATAGAAAACGAAGTAAATGTCTACGGCCATATCTAGCATAAAGCATGATTACCCGTCCGATCAATAATTATTAAGCTGCTAAGAGCGATGCTGAGTACGGTAGTGGGTGACCATACCGGAAACCATCGTGCTGTAGACTCCTTTTTTTTTGCAATTTTTTTTGCTTCAATTCACTTTCAGTATCCCTACCAGTATCCCTACCAGTGATGATGTACATATCTACAATACGTAACTCTTTTATAAATTATAGTTATTATCTAATTATTATAACTCATCTTTTATAACATCTTTTTGCAACCCCACCACACGATACTCTATATACAAATCTCCATATCTCTCATCATCATCTTCATTAATTATTGGTGCTCCTTTAGCCTTTATAATTTCAACTTGACCATCAATAACTACTTCTCCAACTCTTCTCTTAATTTTAACATCATCTTCTCCAAAAAATTCAATACTTCTTTCCCATCCACCTTCACTGGCTTCACGCCATGATAATACTTCGGTTCTATATAAATGTTCTTTAATTCTACGATATCCCCAACTCTTATCAAAATCTTCTGTCAATCTCACAATTAAATCACCTGGAACCCATTCTGGATTTTGATCACCTTCTCCTTCTAATATTATATCATCATTTCTCAGAGTACCCGATTTAACAAATATACTATAATTTCTTGGTTTTTGAACTGTACCGGCTCCACTACAAGTTTTACATAAATTTGTAATATGATTACCTTTACCACCACATTCATCACATTGCATTTGCATTCTTTGTACCATTCCAGGTCCAAATTGTCTTGTCATCATTATAATTCCATTACCTTGACATTTATTACAAACATGCTTGGATCCATCTGCACTACCACTTCCATGACATCCTTCACATAAATTGGTCATCTCAACATTAAAATCAATTTCTTTACCTCGATAAAAATCAACAAGAGCAACATGTAAATTAACTTGAGTATTACCACCTTTTGGTTTCCCACCTCTTCTTCTACCTCCTCCACCTCCTGGTCCTCCATTACCACCAAAGAATTGATGAAGCATATCTCCAAAATCAAAATCTCCACCTCCTGGTCCACCACCTCCTTCAGGATCTCCAAATTGATCATAATTACGTTTCTTGGTTTCATCACTAAGAATTTCATAAGCTTCACCAATTTCAATGAATCTTTCGTGTGCCTCTTCCAGAGGGTTTTTATCAGGATGATATTTCTTCAGAAGTCGACGATACGCCGTCTTAATCGTTTTATCATCAGCATCCTTACCAATCTCAAGAATATCGTACGGATCACCACTGAGAGCCGCGATCAAGGGCGCCAATATCAAAAACAGAAACAGAAGCGTTAGAAGAATGAATTGTTTCATTTTATGCTGAATGAAACTCTATTATCACAATCGGATGCTCGATCGTGTAGTATTTGTATGAATTGGGATACTTGATATGGCTAAAGGTTGAAAAAAAAAAGCCAAAAGCCAAAAGCCAAAAGAAAAAAAAGAGTACGTGGTTTTGAATACGTCAACAATAAAATCAAAAAAGCGAAAAGTAAAAAAAAAATCAACCACAAACTGTACGGAGGTTTTACTGAAGCTCATCATCGTATGGTGTATTTGATACTGCTAGGAATACTTCTAGGAAGACAGTTAGGGATACTTTAAGCAAAAACACCATGTCAATGAGTGAAGTGATCACAATATCGGCGTCTCATCATTCCAATCATGTGTTGACCCACTTGTACAACAACCAGGAAACTCATCTTCCGTATTCACCAAAGTCTCCAATAAATCATCACAATCAAGTGTTCTTGAATGCCAATAAACTTCCTAATGGTAGAACCAACTACACTCCTCGTACTATACTTTATGAACTTACAGGGGGGTTTGGATCTTATTCCCCATACCAATATTTCGAAGACACTCCAGACATATCTGGTCGGACCATTATTGAAACTGGTACTAGAGTAACCAAAAATGATTATCAAAGACAATTAGATCAAGGTTTACCAACTGATTCGTCAACGTTAACAGATAAAACGGTAAAGTATTGGTCTGACTATAATAAGTTGATCTACAAGCCAACGTCATTGATCACATTATCCAACTGGAATCATGAAGTGAATGGTAAAGGCCACCATAGAAAATTTCCAAATATTGAATTTAATTATTATAATCAAGGGGTTGAAGAATATAAAGAATTACAAGATATTACAGTTGAAGAATTTAGAAAAAATTTAGAAAGTTGTGATTTAGTTCAAGGATGTAATTTTTTAAGTGATTTAGATTCTTCTTGGGGTGGATTTACAAATTCATTAATAATTGATATTAAAGATGAATTCTTTAATAATGGAATTAATAATAAATATAATTTATGGACTTATACTTTTTCTAAAGATAAACCAACTAAATTATTACCAACCCTTAGTAGAATAAAATCATTAGTTGAATTTTCTGTTAATTCATCTTTGGTTTTACCATTATCACTTGATAAATCATCACTGTTATTTTCACCCAATTTCAATCCGGAAAGTCTTTGGCATACATCAGCTATCGAGTCACTCTTTATTAATTCAATATGGGGTCTTAACAATACCTCCATCCAAAACCATAATGCTAAAATGGCTTCAATAGAAGATGGTATGTTACGTGGTTATAATGATCGTAATATCATCAATGAAATCAATATTTCTCAAATCCCAACTCAAGATGATCATATGTCAAATACTTTACAATCGGTCAATATTATGGATTATTATAATACAGTACCATCAACGACTTCACCACCGGCAAAACCGGGTATGATAAACTTAGGTTTTAATAAAGGTTCTGATAAATCAATAAGTAAATCTTATATCTTACCAACAGATTCATCATTAGAATTAGAATCATCATTATCAAATCATGTATATACTAATCCAACACTTAATGATATAACAAAGAATGACACTTTCCCATCAATACTTGAACTGAATCAAATCTATATCGAGATGAGTCAAACTTCAAAATTAAAAGATGATTTGAAAGAATATAGAAAAATTTTAAATAGAGTTAAATCAGGTATTGGAGGAATTGCTCAAGAAATCATGGAGGATAAACAAGAATTAACAGAAGATTTGAGTAAAATAATTGAAGAATATATCGTTGGTTATGAAGATGAAAGTGATGATGATTATGAATAGTATACTACATATTATAAATAAAATTTACACGATATATATTGTTTTATAGACATTAAATTTAAACAGTTTTTTCAACTAAGAAAATACCATAGTCATCTTTCAAAGTTTTCATTAATGGATCATTAATTTCACTACTCATTGGAGCTAATAAACCTCTCTTACTTAAAGTACCATTTAAGATTTGTTGGGTAGCAACGGCACATGGAACACCAACCAATTTAGCCATAGATGAATAACCATTGATATCACCATAATCAACTAAAGTAGAAGTTCTGGTTTCTTTTGAACCATCTTTCCATTGAATACCGAATTTATGTTGTAAACAAACTAAATCTCTTTCACCTTCTTCATATTGCATCAATTCTTCTAAAGTAGCACATAAAGTATCTAATGGATTACCTCTTGGAGTGATTTGTTTATCAGAGAATAAACCTAACCATTTCAAACCATTAATAATACGAGCTTTATCAGCTTCATCTTTGAAAGTAGCCAATGATTCAATTTTAGAGATTAAAGCAGATTCTTCAGAAGATTCAGCACCAACTAATTTAGCGGTAGCATCTTTCCAAGCAACAGGACCAGAGAAAGCTTCAACGGTATCATCTTTTAAGAAACCAATATCAACCAAAACTTTAATAAATTCTGGGAAACCTTGATATCTTAAAGTACCTCTAATAACGGTTTCAGCTTCAGGGATATTATATAATTGTTTATAAGTAGTAGAATCTCTATTTGGATAAGCAACGAATGCAAAACCTGGATAAATAAAATAAGGTTTAGCAGTAGCCATTAAATCTTCTGATTTAACATTTTCAACTTGACCATCTTTCCAGTAACTAGCAGAATTTCTTAAAGCTAATAAGACACCTCTTGAAGACCAAGAAAATTTATAACCCAAAGGATTATCAGAACTTTCAGGAGCTGGTAAACCACCACAGTATGAAAGGAATGATTTGATTTGACCACCTTGTTGATGAACTTCTTCAATAGTTTTAACAGCGTATAAATGATCAATACCAGGATCCAAACCAATTTCATTCATAACAGTGATACCAGCATCTTGAATTTGTTGTTCTAATTCTTTTAATTGAGGATTAATATAAGAAGTAGTAACAACATGTTTTTTATTTTTAATAGCAGCCTTAACAACGTTAACATGATAAATATATGGAATTAAAGAAATAACCAAATCAAATTTGGCAACAGTTGAATCTAAAGTTGATTCATCAGTAACATCTAAAGAAATTGCTTCAGCAACTGAACCAGCTAATTCTTTAGCTTTGGATAAAGTTCTACAAGCAACAGTAACTTTAACATCTGGAGTTTTGGCTAAGATATCAACGGTTGGTTTAGCAACGAAACCGGAACCCAATAAAAGAACTTGTTGAACCATTGTGAATTGATTGATGGTTTGATTTGAAATAAATCAAAAAGAAAAGAAAGAAAGAAAGGAAAAGAAATTCGTTTAAATTTATATTGAAAATTTTCATTGAAATCGTCGATTGGAAAAATCTAAGATGGTTATGGGGGAAGTCGGTAAATTTTCCATTTTCTAATCGGTGCGGGAGGACTGCACACAACGATTTTTGCCTTATTCTGCCTTTTTGACATTTTTTTTGCATTCAAAAATGAGTCATAGAAGGCACTTCGATTGCAAATTGATTGCAAATTGATTGCAAATTGATTGCAAATTGATTGTAACTTATATTGCAAATTGAATTACACTTGAATTGCACTTGAATTGCACTTGAATTGAAGGTTGACTTGCAAGGATGACTTGCAAGGATGACTTGCAAGGATGACTTACAGTCAGCACTGATTATGATGCTGTATCGCGTAAGCTACTAACGGTAGAATTGACTTCTTACATATCGGTTATGCTACGTGCATCGATTAGACTAATACTGATTTAAAGTTCAGATGAGTGCAAACAATCGTTGATCCCCTTACAACTACCCGGGAGGCATGAGGCATGCATCCACCTGGGTATTTTACTCCGTAAAACCACATTCAATAACTTAAATCAGCATACCAAAATGGTAACTCTGCGGTTGGAATAATAGGTATTTCTACGGCTGAAATAATAGGCAACCGTTTTGCCAACCGGTTAACAGTTAGCAGAGAGACCCTTTTCGGCGTCGGCAAATTTTCTCAATTCGGCCAACGGCTAGCGCTTACCCAAAATGGGAAGGAATATGCACGGGTGTAAATCACGTGACCATATATTAACCTAAAAATTATAAGAAGGTATAAGAAGAAGATATAAGAGTAGATTAAGGTTTAAAACTCTTAGGGATGAGTGGTACTGATAGTACTTCAGTGGAGATATTTACGTTCATACAGTTATTTTCATTCTACTGAATAAATTAAGAATAATATAGATTGAAATAATAGTACAAAAGGGTATAGAAATAAACAATGACAGAAACCAAATGCATGAATAAAATTTCTATAATCCACCGTTGAATGCAAAAAAATAGTTAAAATGATGGGGGTTAAGTAGTTTTCCAAATTTTAGCAGAATAATGTTTAACAAAAGCCAAAGGATTTTCAATTTTACCATCTTTTGGAATTTCCAAATCTGATGCAAATGAGCTAATTGGTAATACCAATATATCACTAACTAATTTTGGAACTTTCAAATCATGAAATTCTTTCCAGGTAATTTGTTGATAAATTGAAGATTTTATATAATCATTGAAATAATTCATAATAACATCAGTCCATATACCACCACCAGTCCATTTTAAAATTTCTAAAGATTTTTGATTTGAATTACCAAGAAGAACCAAACCTTCATTCTTTTCTGCAGCTTCTCTCTTTTTCAGAAGAGTGGTTTCTACAATTTCAGCAATAATTTCTCTTAAAATTGGATGTCCAGGTTTTGCTTGAAGTACAAATTGTCCAAATTGTAATCTTCTAATTGATTCAGATCTCCAATTAGCCAGATTTGAATCGGTTTCAATACTTATAATCATACCCAATTCATTTGGACTAACATTTTCAGGAATCCAATTAGGTATAGGTTGTAAAGGATAAGTATCAATATCAGCATAAACTCCACCTCTAGCAAATAAAATTAAATAACGGAAAAAATCCATTCTTAAAATTACTTCCGGTAATGATTCATAAGTTTCTATGATTTCAGGTATTGAATTATATAAATATTTAATCATCGTATGAGAAGTATCGTCATTAAATAATTCATGAACAAATCCAGGATTTTTCCATGCCCATTGCAGTTCCCCCTCTCTATATTTAGCATCAAATCTTTCATCGTTCAAGCCGTGCTTCCACAGTTGCCAAATGTAAGCGGGGAATTTAACTGATGGATCATATGGGAAACAATACACCAACTTATCTCTGATAGATAATGATGATGATGGAATCCTTATATATCTTAATTCTTCTAAAATTTGATTGTTTTGTTCTTGTAAATTTAATAATAATTCTTCTTGTCTTAATAATAGTTTTCTATTCAATTTTTCCAATTTTTTTAAAAACTCATCTTGTTTTAGTTCATTCTCATTCGATAAAAGTTTCGATATACCTAATAAATTCTCATTGGGAATATTCTGTAAAACTTCTTGGAAATTCTTTGTAGAATGACTTGAGGTTGTAAATTTCGTTATAAAAATTATTATAACAATGATCAAAATCGAAATTAGAATCGGTTTTCTTTTCTTACTATAAAATGACGTCGATGCCATGATGGTTTTCAAGTTATTCAAGTTGATTATCCAAAAGGATTCGAAGACAGATAAACGTGGATCAGTGTTTGTTGATAGGTTTCAAGTTTTCTGTACTTTTTTTTTTTTCTTTTTTTTCTTTGATTTTTCGGTTGACGTTTCAGGCGGCACACGACCCCCTTTTTTGTTTTTTTTTTTTTCTGGAAATTGGAGTAATTGATTAAAGCGATGATCCAAAAAGCTATTAAATATACTACATTTTTCTTTAATACTCAGTCAATTCTATTGATTTAGTATTATAATTCAAGTTTCTAGTGAATTATTGGTTTTTTTTTTAATTTTTGTTTCTTTGCAGGTTTTTTTCCCCACTATTTTGGTGCTCAGTCGATTTCATATAATACTTTGAAGTAGCTTCTTCCGAAATATCCCATTCTAATTAGAGAGTCCGTTTATTCACTTTCTATCATGAGTTCAGTTATACCATTGTATGGAGGGGCTATTACTACAACGCTTCCCTCTAGCGTGATTGACATATCCAAGATAAGACAGATTCCAGATACTCAAGAAGTATTCATTTTGCAAACCCCCGCTGCGGATGCAAATCTTGATATATCCATTATATTTGACTTATTGGAAATGATACCCACCACCGATGAAGATGCCATAACCGAGCACTTGGAAGATTTAATCGAACCAGAAGACATTATATGGGGGCCCAAGTTACTATATAAAGAAGGTAATATACTAGGTTATGTATTAAATACATTTAAAGATACAAAAGAAGGTAAATATCAAATACTTATGGTTGTTACAATCATAAGAAATCCCAAAATCGAAACCGATATATTGGTTACCATGAATCTACCAATAAAACCCACGTTAGAAGAACATGAGATTGAGAGTAATGACTATGTTAATGAGAAACTTGATATGATTAAAGAAGCTACAAAAAATTTGAAAATAATAGATTACGGATTATTTGGTATATAAAAACAACGTTGATTAAAAGAAAAAATAAAGAACAATTAGTGTAAGTGGATTATCGTAAGAGCATAATAAGAGTATTAGTAATTATATATAATAAGGCACGATTAAATAAACGTTTACTTAAGTAATGTGAAAAGCTTTTTCAAAGTAAAATTATTATCAATAACTGATTGATTATGATTTTTATGAACGTTTGAACCAGTCACCCGAACAGCACTTTTGGTAGCATAAGAATAAAAATTAAGTAACTTCATCAGAATGATTAGACTAATAATCACCTTGACTGAAATTGAATTACCAGTAACATAATAATATAAATTTTCAAAAGTTTGAATGAAAATTGAAGGTAAAAAGCTAATTACCCAATATATTGTGAATAGCAATAAGCTCAATACTATTCCGTTAAATACCACAATTTCCCCCTTGGATAAAACTGGGATTGGTGACCAGTAGACATAAGCTTGATAAGCTCTAGTAAGTTTGTATTTTATATATGAGAACATATCGAATGAGAAATGGATAATCAAGAAAAGCAGATATTTGTCAGTGTCCTTGTCTAACTATTTATACTCAACTACCCCCGTGACAATGGCTATATATACTCACATACATACATATATATATACATAGTCGTAAGTTCGTTGTCACATCATTACATCGATTACATAATCATTAAGTAATTTCTTTTTTTTTTGCATTTAAAAACGGGTAGCTATTTGTGTCATTCGGGAGTTTCGGTTGTTTCGGATTGTCCCTTAATTCATGAAGTTATCCGGGGATTTGATCATAGATTATGATAGAAATGTCAATCAAGGAGACTAACGGAAGTATAACTGTAATTAGGATTGAGTGTGAGGGAAGAATGGAATAATATGGTTATTATAGACGGCTGTTGCCAACTATTGTTCGCTCTTGAATTCAAATATCCGACGATAATAAAGCGGTGAATCCATTAAAGTTCCCTGGCTAGCTAATTTATACTTCAAATTCTGCGTGACTATCTAATGGTGCTGTGGAGTTTAGGCCGTTTAATAAGGCTAATTCATACCCACTCGTATATTTGTGAGACACGATTACGTAATACCTTACATAATCGGTTGCTAATGAAATACGTCCATATTGGGCCCCATATTGGATTTATGTTTCTGTTTCTGTATCTATTTTATCTATTCCTGTAATTTAAGGAAGTGGAGTCTTATGTAGTATCCAGGGATTCAGTAATTGATTTGACTAGCTTTTCAAATTCTTTTATTCCCTTTTCCAATTGCTCTTGGTTAATGTCTAGTTTGGGATTTTTTTGTTTTCCAACATTCAAAACAACATGAACGTACCCCATAATATGGTTAATTTCTTCATTGTTGCTTTTGAAATTAACAATCTTGATAAGTTCGTTCAAATCTTCTGGAAGCATTGTATTTTCTTCAATATAATTGACAAGATAACCTGATCCAAAGAGTGCTAATTTATTAGATCCTTTTCCATTGATGACCAAAACAATCTGATTGATTATTTTAGAAACATACTCTCGGTTGTAGATCATTTCTTTGACATTTTCATCTTGATAGTTACTAGATATAGTGACCATTATCTGAACAATATTTTCATTATCTTTGTCAAATTCTTGCAGAATGAATTGATCTAATAATGAGACATTAAATATTTCATATCTCCTTTCAAAATATTGATTCATTATTTGCAATATTTCAGTTTGTAAAGTGCTTTGATTATGAATCTTAATGAGCTTTTCTATGATTTCCCAATTGTAACTTTTGGGATTTTTAAGTAATAGATCAATTGCCCATTTATCACAATTGATATCATTAATTACTTTCAAGATTCCATTTTTCAAAACTTTCAGTAGATCTATTTTATTCAAATTAACATTTGAGTCTAGATTTAACAAAATTAACCCAACTTGTTGCCTCTTATCATCAGAGATTTCAAAATCATTTACATTCAACATATGTATAGTTTTACATATTAAAATTTTTATTAACTTTTCACCTTCTTCATCATCATTACTCAGATTATTATTAATTTTAATCAATATTTTGTATAGTTTATCAATTAATACTTGATCAATTAGTTTTAGTTGTTCCAATTTGACTTCTTCTAAAATACCACACATGGTCACGATTAAAATCTTATTATCAATTTCTATTTTCAGATTTAACTTTGACTTATTCAATTTCAATCCTTCGATTAAATACTTTGAATCTTCCTTCAAATTATTTAGTTTACCCAATTGTTTTAAATCAATATTCGATAAAACTTCTTGATTTTCTGACCCAAAGTCATTCTCATTACTTATCATTTCAACATGTTCTTCCTTTTCTTGTTTTGGTTTTTCTTCAAATAGGAAACTTCGTTGAGTTCCATACGTCTTTTTCCCTCCATTTGTTGTGGGAGGGTGCACTTTCCCAATTGTATGAGAATCAGTTTCATTACTAGTAGTTTCTCGTGTTTCTTCATATATATTGTTGAATTCTATGGGGGGCGGAATTTCCTTCTTGGGTGATTCTTCGTATTCTTCCTCACCTTCAGTATCTAGTTTAAATTCCATTGTTTGACTTGTTGTAGTATCAACGTTTTCCATCAAATCATCCCAAATGTCGAAATTTTGTCGTATTTTGATTGGAGATCTCCCAACGAATGGAGATCTAGTAAATGGCGATCTTTCAACGATAGGCTCATCTTCTTGAGGTTTGGATTCATCTTCTACCAGCATCAACTTATCTGTCAAGGACTTCTTTGGTCTTGGTTCCTCCTCCCTCGACAGAAACGGCAACTCAATCAGATCGATAAGTCTGGTATATTTCTTAGGAGACGTCGTTATATCATCATTGAATTGCTGGTCAATTACTGCTTTCTTGGGTGATCTTCTTATTTTTTTGATTCGAGGTGGTGATCTTGCCATTGCCAGTGGTAGTAGCGTTTGAGTATCTTTATACGAATTTTCCTCCTCATCACTCGAAAAGAGTACCTGCGACGTGTCTTTGGTTGCAGGTCGTGATCTCTTCCCATAGACAGCCATCTTATACCGATAAGATGTTGCTATTCCAATTGAAGCTATGCTTTTATGATGTGGTACCTGAGATTTCCAGTCAGCGACACAAAAAAAAAAAAAAAAAAAAAAAAAAAAAAAAAAAAAAAAAAAAAAAAAAAAAAAAAAAAAAAAAAAGACAGAAAAAAAAACGGAAAATCAAAACAGAAAAATCCAAATCAATTTGAAACACGTAGTGAAAAAAAAAGTTAAAAGTAAAAAGAACAGATCTTTATCAATACACTTTTCCAATCAATTTCCAATCAACTTCCTTCAATTCATCAGCTTTTGTATAGAGAATGTCTTTGGAAAAAAGGATCAGAAATTTTCTCAAAGGTCCTAAAAAGGGGGAAACTTTTGAATTAAGAAACGGACTTGTATCTCAATACAAGCATGAACGTAAAGATGCAATCCAAAGAGTTATTCAAGCAATGACTGTGGGTAAAGATGTCTCTTCACTTTTCCCAGATGTTTTGAAGAATATTGCAACTTATGATTTAGAACAGAAGAAATTAGTATACTTGTATTTAATGAATTATGCTAAAACTCATCCTGAGTTATGTATATTGGCGGTTAATACATTTGTTCAAGATACTGAAGATCCAAACCCTTTGATCAGAGCTCTTGCTATCAGAACAATGGGGTGTATTAGGGTTTCCAAAATGGTTGATTATATGGAGATTCCATTATCAAGAACTTTGAAAGATGATAATCCTTATGTTCGTAAGACCGCTGCCATTTGCGTTGCTAAATTATTTGATTTAAACTCTGAAATGTGTATTGAATTTGGATTTTTAGATGATTTGAAAAAATTAATCTATGATTCAAATCCTGCAGTGGTTGCTAACTCTCTCAATGCATTATATGAAATTAGAGATATGAATAAAGATTCCAACTTGGAAATTTTCGTGATTTCTTCAGATATCGTTAAAAATTTATTAATGTGCTTGAATGAGTGTACTGAATGGGGGAGAATCACTATATTAACCACCTTGACTGATTATCACACTAATGACAACGATGAAGCAATCCATATAATTGAACGTGTTATACCTCAATTACAACATGCAAATGCATCAGTTGTTTTATCATCAATCAAAGCTATAATTCAACATTTAGATCAAGTTGCAATGCCTGCTCAAAGAACTTCTTTCCTAAAAAAATTATCAGCTCCTTTAGTTTCATTAGTTAGCTCCTCAATTCCTGAAGCTCAATTTGTTGGTTTGAAAAACATTAGAATTATTTTAGAAAAATATCCTCAAATTTTATCAAAAGAATTAAGAGTATTTTTCATAAAATATTCTGATCCATTATATTTGAAATTAGAAAAATTAGAAATTATGATTAGATTAGCAAGTGATAATAATAGTTCATTATTACTAGGTGAATTAAAAGAATATGCCATGGAATTTGAACCTTCATTAGTTTCAAAGTCAATTAAATCAATTGGTGCAGTTGCAATTAAATTAGCTGGTTGTGTTATAAAGTCAGTTAATTTGCTAACCAATTTAATTGATCAAAGAGGTGGTGATTTAATCATTAATGAATCCATTATTGTATTAACTAATATATTAAGACGTTATCCTGGTAAAAATGATTTAATTACTCTAATAGTACCAGTGATTTCAAATCACATTGACGAGTTGGATGACCAAAGAGCTTTATCAGGTTATATTTGGTTATTAGGTGAATACCCAAAATATTTCCAAAATTTAAAAACTAAATTATCAGACATCTTACAAGATTTTTTGGAATACGATTCAATTTTACAACTAAACATTTTAACATCGATTGTTAAGATTAATTTATCATTTCCAAATAACGAATATTCTAACTTATTACAAACCGTATTAGAAAAAGCTACAAAAGATTGTGAAAATGCTGATGTTAGAGACAAAGCATATATTTATTGGAGATTATTATCATCATCAACTTCAATTGAAACTCAACAAAAAATTATATTAACTAAATTACCACCGATTAAAACAATTATTTCATCATTCAATCCAACTGTTTTGGATTCTTTAGTCAAAGAATTATCAACATTATCTTCGGTTTATCATAAACCAGCATTCACATTTATCGATCCAAATGCTTATTCCAATATTGAAATCAAGTCAGTGAAATCTACAAATGATAATAATGATATTAAGGATTTGACTGATTTAGCCAAGCATGAAATTATCAATAATGTTAGAAATGAGAACTTATTAGACTTTGATGATGATGACTCTACGCCAACCGATACTGGTAATGGTGGTAGTAGTGGTAATTTGTCTTTATTGGATGAATTGAATGATTTATTTACTAGTCCTCAACCACCATCAACCAATAACAATTCAAATAATGCCACATCTTCTACAAATGATATTTTAAGCTTATTTAATTCAATTCCCCAACAACCTCAATCTCAACCACAACCACAACAAGATATTTCTCTGGGTCTAAATCACTTAAATATTTCGAACAACAACAACCAACAAAATAACAATAACCATAATGATCATAATACTAATACCAATAATAAAGTCAATCAAGATTTGCTAGATCTTTTTTGATACCATGATAAACTACAAAATTCCTTTCTTCAAATATCTATTTTAAATCGTAATATACATTTTATTTAAATGAAAAAGAAAACTTTTCAAACTCCATCTGTAGATTCATAGAGTAATTTTTTTAGTAGTTTCTTTTTCAATTCGATTGACTTGGTTTCATTATTTTCATAAAGTTCATTTTCATTAGAATCTTTAACATTAGTTGTTAAATTCTTAATTTTATCTTTAATATTAATACTCACCTTATCAATTTCATCAATTTCGGAGTTTTTCTTATCAATTTGTTTCTTTAATAACATTATTAAACTTTCACGGGTTTGATGTGGTCTATAAGTATTCAAAATATGATTTATATTAATTAAGATCAATTTCAAATCTTCAATCTTATAATGAAATTTTGATGGATCTATGGACATTGACCCAATTAACTCTAAAAAGTTTAATAATAATGAATCCATTAGTTTATGTAATTCTTCAATTTTCGTTTTGGAAGTTATTAATTCATCTTCTTCTTTATATAATTGTTTCCAACCTGAATCTTTTAAACTAGGTAACTTATCTTCGAATGACCACAAGTTACCATAACCTCTATAGTGATCTCCACTCGGTTGCTCTGGGGGTATCAAGAACTTTAATTCCCCAGCTGGTACCTTTTTCCCTTCTCCTTTATTTTCTACTTCTTCATCTTTTACTTCTTTACTTTCATGTTCATCTTCACGTTCAAGTTCTTGTTCGTTTTCAGTTTTCCAGGTGTTTAGTTTGTTCAAATTCTCCTGCGTAAAAAACTTGAAATATGGAGGTGGCGGTGGATACAATGACGATATTAGATCTTCTGACATGTCTGATGTGTTGCAGTATAGTTAACGATACCCTTGTGGTTTCCTTTAATATCTAATTTAGCTTGATTATTATCCTATTAACTTTCATATATTTCACTTTCATGTATTTTGGATTTTCAGTTTTTGTATTTTTTTTTTCTTTTTGGGTTGGTTTTTTTGTAGCGCGAAAACTACATTTTTTTTTTTTTGCTTCTTTCAAATTCAAAACCACTTTCTTTTCGAAAGAAATACACACAGCAAAAACCTTCTCCGAACTGGTTGAATTAAATTAAACAGATTCAATCATGAGTGAAGAGGCAGATCAAATGGATATCGATAGTCGTATGTTTGGACCCTAACCTTTTTTTCCACAGCTCAATGTGTATTCGAAGAGTCTTATCTTTGATGCATCCAGCGTGATTTGTCAGATTTACTAACCATTTATTCGTTTTAGATCCACACGAACATGAACATGAACATGAGCATGATCATGAACATAGTCATGATCAAGTCGCTCCTAAAGCAAAAGGTGAAAAACAACGGTTTGAAGTGAGGAAATGGACCGCCGTTGCATTCTGGTCGTGGGATATTGTCGTTGAAACATGTGCCATATGCAGAAATCATTTAATGGAGCCATGTATTGAATGTCAGCCAAATACTCTTAATAATTCTAAGCAAGAATGTATCGCCGCTTGGGGTGTATGTAATCATGCCTTCCACATGCACTGTATCCAAAGATGGTTAAAATCAAGACCTGTTTGTCCTTTGGATAATAAAGATTGGACTTACCAAAGATTTGGAGATTAATTTTTTACCAATACTATACCAATTAATTCTATGTATTGATTATACATATTCACGAATCCATTTATGATGTTATTCTTGAACTCAGTTTAAGAAATGTTTTATCATTTTAACTTCCACTTCACTTCTTTTTTTTCATGATCTTCTTTTTAATTTAGGTTATTTTAGTTTTTTATTGTTTAGTATTTTATAAAATGCATTCAAATAATATTTACAAATATTCAGTTAAAACTATGTAACTTTTCTTTAATTTAAGCACCCCAATATCTCCAAGATCGTTCAAATGATCCTAAAACAACTAAATCAACACAATTTTTTGATAGACTGTCGATACTTTTTCCAATTTTTGAATCATGTTCCAAATCGCCCATGATCTCAACAAAGAAGACATACTGCCATTGTTTCCGATGGGAGGGTCTTGAATTAATTGAGGTCATGTTGATATTAAAGCTTCTAAATGAATCTAGAGCTGAGCATAATGCACCAGGGTCATCATGGTGTAAGGTGAACATCATTG
The DNA here is from genome assembly GCA_030444945.1 of Hyphopichia fennica. Taxonomy (NCBI): domain Eukaryota; kingdom Fungi; phylum Ascomycota; class Pichiomycetes; order Serinales; family Debaryomycetaceae; genus Hyphopichia; species Hyphopichia fennica. The sequence goes on from JAJMOB010000010.1 coordinate 181,583, forward strand.
ACGTTATTGAATGATTCTTGGAGGGAGTATCTTCACCACTAGTTGAAACCAATGGAGATGGTGACAATTGTTTTGATATAAGAGATTGAGGAGGTTTTTCATAACCGAGAACTAAGAATCTCGTGGTATTATTCGAATTATCTTCAACCTTCTCATATAATATTGGTAAGTTATATAAATCCGAACTCATTTTGGAACAAATACACGCACTTGTGTTCGATTTATCGTTGAATACCATTTCAGCTGCTTTTGAAGTTGAACTAGTATCGATTTTCTTAAAATTAAGTTTTGTAGTGTCTTCACTACTCAAAAATTTTGAAACTTGACCCCAAACCTGAGGATGTGAATACAATGTACTTATTTCGGATAATGAGTTGGCATTAGATAAGAAATAGTGATGAATTGCAACGTATTGTTCTGCTACTATTTTGAATTTTGGATCGCCAGTACTAGTATTTGGGGGTGTTATAATATCATTTCTTGAAGTATTCGGTATTGTCGGTATGAACCAATCCCGAAGTAAGTCATAAGTGAAGACGACCTGACCATTAGTTGAGTTTTCGAATGGGACTATAGCATAATCGACTTTTTTAGAATCAATCGCTTCAAAACATGAAGAAATTGAACTTTGAGGATATATTTCAACTTCATTTGAGTTTTTACCAAACTGTTGAATTACAGCCTTTAAAAAGGTTAGTGTTTGTTGAATCTAAAATGGAAACATTGTTATGAAAAAACATACCTGATGAGTATATGTACCTTCAGGACCCAAGAAGGCAACTTTAATAGTCATGTTACGGGATGGTGGTAAAGAACAAGTAGAGTAGTTAATCCAAAGATTTTTCGATATAAATTTCCGATTAAGTTTTCGTGGATACCTAAAAAAAAAAAAAAAAAAAAAAAACGACTAAAAATCGACAGAACCCCCCGATTGTCATTCCAAGTTCTACGTTGATTCCTTTAGAACTATTACTGTTAATACAGCATCTGCCAGACTAACATTAATCTTTCACAAAGAAATCGACATAAAACACATAATATTGGGCACATCAGGTTATTGCATGGGACAAGTTCAACAAACACAATAATAATGAAGTGAACTTTAAATTTCCAAACTGAAAGACTCATCGAGATAAATTTTTCAAGTTTACAGAAAATATCGCTAGCAATAACCCGTAATCTCGCTTCTACAATGGATCGTTGGTGGCTCTTTATTGTTCTAAGCACTGTAACAAATCCATATTGAGACACAGGGTTAACGAAATGAAATATAAAACCAAATTAACTATAAAAACCCTGAAAACTCATTAAAAAAACAATAGGAAGAATCCCAAAAATATAGACAAAAGAGAAATTGTATTGATACAAAAAAACACTTTTTAGAGGGTAGAATGAAGAGGAAATGAAAAAGAAAAAAAGACCATTAGTAGATAACAACCAAATTCTAAATAATTTAATCTTGTTCAATAGTACCACGTTCAGAAACATAAATACCATCCAAGAATTTACGGATATCCTTGTTTCTAACACGACAGATTTGTTGGATATCAGCAGCATTTTGAGAGACAGCTTCTAAAGAGTTACCAGTAACGGTTAATTCATCTTTTTGGTTAGCAGATGGAGCAATAGTAACACCTTCATGAATTTTAACTTGTCTAACTCTCTTTTCACCCAAGAAATTTCTGATTTCAACGAAATCTTGACCATCAACGGTAACAACATTGACGTTAATTGGGAAATGCGCATAAACGTATCTTAATTTATATTTGTAACCTTTGGTAACACCGGTGACCAAGTTAGCAATTAAAGATTTAACGGTTCTTAAAGCAGCAACGTGTTTTCTGTCACCATTGTGAACAATAATTTTAACAGCCTTGTTGTTAACTTTTTGGAAAGTAACATCAATGTGGTTTAAGTCCTTGGATAAAGTACCTCTTGGACCAGTAACAACAACGGATCTGGCTTTGATGGAGACGGTGACACCTTCTGGGATATCTAAGATTTGTTCAGTGTGGACGTATTTCATTGTTATTGATTGATGTTGACGATACTAAAAAAGAAGAAGAAAAGAAGAGCTTTTGAAAAACTTTATGGAAAAGTGAAAAATTAATTCAGTTAAATACTTTTGGAAAATTTTTTCCCCTTGAGATGTTTGAAAAAATTTGAAATGAAAAATTTGAGAAAAGGTCGTGCGGTGCACCAACTATTTCAGCTTGAAAGAAAAAAAATTTTGAGGAAATTCGGACTGACAATTACTCAGGGAAGATGCTGAGTTATACGCTGGTTGGTGCTAGACTGCCTTATTGGGAATAGTGTGATAATTTTACTTAGTATAAGGTAGCTTTTGGTAAAGTGCACCCGTACACCTTATCAAAAGAAGACACATACAAGATTTCAAGTAATTCAGCTAGTTGCAAATGAATATAAGTGAATCTGTTAGCAAACTTTTTACTATTCCAATTGATGATGGTAGAATGGCCAGTTGAAAGAGGTACTGGAAAAGAAGGTATCTACTTTAACCTAATGTCTACAATAATGTAACAAATGTAACTTATTGAAATATAAAATGTTCATAGAAAATACATAAGGTTATGAATACGAAGCGAAAGTAATAAATAAGAGTCCATAAAGAATTTTAATCTTCTTCTTGTTCATCTAAAGTTTTAAATTCCCAAGGTTTTGAACTTTCAGGGTAATCGATACCCCGTTCAATTAAGGCACTAAAGGCTTTTGAAAAATCTTTGAAAAATAACTGTTCGTCTTCAGCGTACATTTTAACATACTTGAGGAAATTACTATCTTCTTTCAAAGCGTAATCGGTTGGTAACATCATGAAAGAATTAGTTTCATCATCTTCGTATTGTTTTTTACCATCCCATTTTTTTATATGCCACCCTTGTAATAATCTAACGTAAAAATCATTAGTAAACATATTAGGTGAAGGACCCCAAGGACCATCATAACCAGAATTATGAGTATGACATTGACCTAAACAATGAGCACCAATTAAAGCAACAGTTTCACGTTCATTAAAACCTAATCTAGTGAAAACTTTTCTAACGTAATCGGCATCTTTAGAAGCATCTGGTAAATTACCGTTCTCGGGTACTCTTCCACGATCCTCAACGTCTTTACGACCTGGTCTCCAAGGAATTTTTGGTCCACCAGATTCCTGAACGGCTACAACACCTCCCAAAGTCCAGATATCACCACGACTAATCCAGGGATAAGTATATTTGAATTCAATTAGAAAATCACGTCCAACTTCCAATCCAGCATTTTCTCCATCCACAGATTCTGGAGAATAAATCATGGTACCACCATATGAACCACCAGTATTATTATTTTTATCGTAGGTACCACTAGTATGCCATGCTAAACGTGTGAGAAGTCCAAAACGACCAACTCCTCCGTCGGCATCGTCTTGATCTATAATTTTTTGAGCAATGGCATTATAAACTTCTTGATAGTCTTTAAATCCCTTATCCTTAGGAACAGTTGCAGTATTCGTGATAACACCTGCACTGGATGCTAATAGCTTTTTACCATTATGGTTAGAGTTGTTAGGTCCATTATTCTTATTTTGGGAGTAGGTATAAATTGCTGTACCAGCAACTGCACCACCAGCGAGAGCAGCCACAATCCTCGCAGTAGATCTGCTACTCTTGAAAGATTTGGTGAACTGACTAATATATCCAATTGGGGGTTTCAATGATATAGACATTATTGAAGAAATTGATTAAGAAAGAAGTAGTAGAAAAAGAGAAATATACTTATAGATTTATATATGAAAAAGGATGGCATGATGCTTACGAGAGGGGGGTCCCCTACTTAAAAGTTCTTTATACACAAAACTAAATTCTCGAGGGGCTGGATTAGAAATTCAATTCGTTCTACAGTGAATTTTACTATTAATACCATTACTTAAAGTTACAATACTTCTATATGGCAAATACATCTCTTCCCTAAGTATAACCATCTTATATGTCTATGTACTTAGTAATCGTTTGATAGATGTCAATTTGTACTACTAGCAGTCTAAAAAACACGAGCGAAAAGTCTCGAATTTACTGCGTTCACGTAAGCAATCTTACACTAGAAAATTCTGATAACAAATCAGGTTACCAGGTCCTATAAACTAATTTTCAAGATTATTAATAATGATCATGGATCTAATAATAAAGAAGGGGCAATAAGATTCAATCTGGGATGTGCTTAGCCCGTAGCCTTAGATTTAGACCTGTCAAAAAATCAGTTTTGCAGCTGCTGAAACAGTTTTTGTCATTTTTTTTTTTTTTTTTTTTTGCTTAAAAGGGTTCTTCTGGGTGCGCTATGATTTGTAAGAGGTTTTTTCTCGATTTTTATTGGTCCAGAGTGAATTACTATAGGAAAAGCTGTAGTATATAGTACAATTTATATAATATAGACATATAATATATAAAAACATTATGTATGATGAACTGAAAATAAAGAAAAAAATAAAAATAAAACAAAATTAATTAGTGACAAATTAAGAGATAGAAGTAAAAGTGAGTTGCTGAAAAAGTTACTTTTCAACACTATTAATATAATCTTCAATAACACTGGCATCTTCGTAGACCCAAGATCCTTCTTCATTATAGGTTTTAGCATTAGAAATCATAACTTTGAATTCATTAATAAAATTCTCAAATGTATCAAATTTTTCTTGATCTAAACTCTTTTTAATTTGATTGATTGAAACAGCCTGTTTAATAACATGATAATAATCAGGATATAATTTTCTTGAAGGTAATTTAACAAAAACATCACTGACTTTACGAGTCCCGTCCTTAGAGTCTAATTGAAGAACATTGTTGATGACTTCATTACACTTTGAGTAAAGTTCATCCACTGGTTCAGGAGCAGTTTCTTCTTCTTCTTCCTCTTCTTCCTCCTCTTCCTTGACGGGGGTTTGGCTGATTGATCTGGCGGTACGACTTTTCTTTCTTGTCCTACTGGACTCGACTTCATCGTCCTCATCTTCTTCATCATCATCGGCAGCTCCCAAATCCTTAGTATCAATTTGATCTTCCGGAATACCTTCTTTGATGGCTCTATTTCTTCTTCTTTTGGCAACGCGGGATTCTTTACGCTTAATGGCCTCTTCAACGGTGTCTTCGTCATCATCCATTGCATTCAACCACTGTTCTTCGGTTAACCCATCATCGTATTTAACCTTTTTCTTTTCTCTCATACGTCCCAATTCTTCTATTTTAGGTTCGAAATGATGAGCAATATCTTCAGTGAAAACTGGTGGTAATTCATCCTTTTCCATTAATCTTGATTTGTAACCATTGTGGCGCTCATATGCATCTTTTTCTGACTTCCCACGATCTTTATCCATTTGAGTAAACATCACCTTTTCGTCTGCTGAACGAGCTAAAATATCATTAAGATCATCATCATCGAATTGAGCATTTTCTTCACTTCCATCACGAGTGGATTCAGCTTCAAGTAATCTTTTCAAAAATGCTTCTTGTTCTTCAGCGGTAGATTTATTATCGAATTTACCCGCTTGAATAACTTTCCCATCAATATCTAATTTTTGATGAGCTCTTTCCAAAATAACTTCTTCAACAGAATCATTCGAAATTAATCTTAAGATTCTAACCTCATTCTTTTGACCAATTCTATGAGCTCTATCTTGAGCTTGTAAATCTTGATGTGGATTCCAATCAGTATCAAAAATAATAACTGTATCAGCAGTTTGTAAATTCAAACCTAAACCACCAGCTCTTGTAGACAATAAGAAACAGAAGTAATCCGAGTTCGGAGCATTAAAAAGTTTCAACATATCTTGTCTTTCATCAGCTTTAGTACTACCATCTAATCTCATATATTTCATGTCTCTGAAACGTAAGAAATCTTCCATAATGTTCATAACTTGAGTCATTTGGAAAAAAATCAAAACACGATGACCTGAAGCTTTGAATTTTGGTAATACACGGTCCAATAATTCAAATTTACCACTAGTTCTCCAAATCAAATCATTTGTAAGTCTTGAAGAATCTAAAACATCTTCAACTTCTTCGAAAACAAAAGGATGGTTACAAATCTTTCTTAATTGCATAATTTTATTGTTTAAACCTTTGATACCAGATTTGGCATTTCCAGCATCAGCCCCAACGAATAAGGCATTATGTTTCAACATTTGTTGATATAAAACATATTGTAATCCGGACAAGTTACATTTCAAAACTTTTTCCACTTTATCAGGTAAATCTTTTTCAACATCTTTTTTCAATCTTCTCAAAAGGAAAGGTCTCAAAACTTTATGCAATCTTCTAATAACCAATAAAGATTCTTCTTCAGTTAATTCGATTTTTTCTTGTGAACCAGTATTTGCAAATGGAGTATTGAACCATTCATCAAATGATTTAACAGAATTGAAAACTTTTGGTAAAACGAAATTCAACAATGCCCATAATTCAGGTAAATTATTTTGTAATGGAGTACCGGTTAAAATCAATCTATTTTTGGTTTTATAAAAAGTTTTCAAAGTGATTGCTAATTTGGAGTTTGCATTCTTTAAACGATGACCTTCATCAATAATCATATGAGAATAGTGGAAACGAGTTAATACAGCACGTTCTCTGATAACATATTCATAAGTAGTTAAAATAACTTGGAAATTACCACTTCTAACCTCGTATTGTAAAGCACGACGTTGTTCTTGTGAACCTTTATAAACGATAACTTTAACAGAAGGAGCCCATTTTTCAAACTCAATAGTCCAATTAGTAATTGTTGATAATGGAACAATAACCAAGAATTTATCTTCGTGTTTCTTTTCAATGAGGTAAGTGATCAAAGATATGGATTGAATTGTTTTACCCAAACCCATTTCATCGGCTAAAATACCATTTAATTTATTATTATATAAAGAGACCATCCATTGTAAACCTTTAATTTGATAATCTTTTAATTTACCACCAATCAATAAACTAGATTGTTCAGTAACTTCTTCTTGAACACGATGAACAACTTGATAATAATCTAATTTTTCTCTTAATTCATCAACGTTATCCTCCGGTATTTCATTATCGTCATCTTTAGCACCTTCAACGGGAATTTCTGCTCCCAGTTCAACTTGTTGAACTTTAACGGCTTGAGCTAAAGAATCCAAGAAACTATTTGTTTGTTTTAATAAATGAGTAATTCTATGATCTTTAGTTTGATCTAATAATTTGATATAGGCTTCTTCATCATTAGCTTTCAAGGCTTGTAAACGTTGTTTAGCGGTTCTTTCCAATTTTTTAGATTCTTCCTTTTCAGTACTAGTATGGAAATTATTAATAGTTTTAATGAAATGATTTTTTTTAGAAACACGAGAAAATTTATGATCGGTGAAAAGTTTCAGAGATTCTAAAATTCTTTCAATTTTATGAACGTGTTTTTCATGTTCTTTACGTCTTAATTCTAATTTTTGTTTATCTTCTAGTTGTAAAGCTAATAAGTGAGGATTTGGTTGATCTTGTTTTGGACGAAGATTAGCATTTCTTTTACCTTGAGAAACATAAGAATTAGCAACCAATGAAGGAACATCATAATGGGCACTAAAAGTTGATTTACGAAGAAAATTATTTTTCAATTGTCTTTGTTTTGATAGTATTTGTAAAGATTTTAATTCGATAAGTGATTTAATTTTTAAATCATCTAAATTTGAATCATCATTATTAAAATCATAAGTACCAATATTAGCCGGTAGATTTTCTAATTCATCTATACGATTTGAAATTTTCTTTGATATTAATGCTTCAGTTTCAAAATTACCCAAAGGACCAAATAATGGACCATTTTTACCAACAAATGGACGAGTTGAAATACCAAAGGATTCAGCTAATTGTTGAAAATTATTATTTTTAACCGAAGTTAATTTAAAAATTGTATTAAATAAATCCTGAGCAATTTCTTTATTAATATTTTTTGAAATTGATTGATCTTCCAAACTTGATTGGAAAGATTCGGGTAAATCTAAATCTTTTGATATTAATTGTAAACCAGCAATTTGTTTTTCAAAGAGTGATACATCAATTTGATTATTATTTGAATTTTCATCTGTTATTGATGATTCTAAAGAAGTTTTAATATCTTCATAAAATTCTGTTTCTTCTTTAATGAAATCTTCATATTTATCATTAACTTTTGCTAAGATTGATTCAATGGCAGTCTTTTTATCCTTATAAGAATCAACAAAATCAGGAAATGGAGGAGTGTTATCTGTTGAGGAATCAGGTTTAATTGAATCCACTGCACCGTTGTTGTCATTTGATTGAGATTGTATAAATTCATCATGTTGTTTACGAGCTTGATCATAATGATCTTTTTCAGCATTTGATTTTCTGGATAATACTTGATATTCCAAAATTAATTGAGTAACTTCCTCAGTAGATTTTGGGAAAGTATAATCAATCGATGAATCATGCTTCCCATTGGAAGCATTTGATTCTAATGATTGCTTTATGCCGTTACCATTACCATTGACACCGGCAGACTCAACACCATTGGGGAACTTCGGTGATGAGTAACTGGTTGTAACACCATTGGGGAAATGACCGTTTGAATGAGTATAGTCACCGTTCATTTTCGCTTTGATCTTGCTGAAAAAATAACTGTTAAAAAAAGAAAAAGGAGGGTAATTCAAATCAATTATAAGCAATCAATTTCAAAGAAGGGTTAAGTCAATTATTAAAACAACAAGGATTAATATACAAACTAGTGGTAATAATACAAACACGCTTTTTTTTTTCCCTCTAGCTAGCCGCCCAAAATGAAAACCTGGTAATTATTATTATCAGTTAGGGAAATGAAATTGGAACACCAAAATAAAATACAACAGGACAGAACAAGAAACGAATCAATATAGTACAAGGACACCTCTTGATGTGAAATTATATGGACTCAATCGAATGGAGTGTTGTGTAGATGAAGTTATTGATATGGGTGCACCTGAGGACGTGTATCGATATTGATATTGAAAAAAAAGAAAATTTGTGTATATATTTGTTTGATGTTTTCTTTTTTTCTCTTTTTCTCTTTTTTCCTTTTGTCTGGCCCTCTCTTTTTTTCCTTTTGGTGTTGGCGATTTGAATTGGGCGGTACACGTTTTTTTTCTTTAAGGAGGGAGCCACCCATAGCAAAAGGAGTTTATGAGTGTACTGATACTACAGAGGACTACAAGCCATGTAGTATTGTGATTATGCTGTCGATTGTTAATATAAAGTCATAATGGCTTCTGAAATGAATAAATACACTGTAAATATCATCTGATGGTGAAGTTAGAGTAGAGGGTGTGCGAGGGATCAAAAAAACAAAAAAAGCCAAATGCCAAAAAAAAAAAAAAAAAACTGGGAAGAAAAAGAGAACGAAAAAGAAAACCGAAGAAGAGCCAGTGAAAGAAGATTGGACACATAGCTTTCATTTAATCAAGCGGTAAACGATTCGAAACGTATCAGTATAACCAAACGAGAATGCTTATGTTGAGAAACATTGGGATTGCAAACAAATCCATTTTACAGAATTCGCTTAGGAATGTCCGTTTTAATTCCACCAATGAATTCAAAATTAATTGGCCCGAATATTTTCGATTGAAAAAAATCAATAATCGTCTTAATACGGGTAGTGGGATAGTTACTGGATCAGCTGGTGTTGTTATGACTGTTTTTGGGTTGGCTAATATTGAAATTGATCCTGAAAAACCAATTTTGGGATTAGATCCCATGGTTACATTTGTTGGACTTATTCTGATTGGAGGGTTATTAGGATATTTGGTTGGACCTACAATTGGTACTACTGCATTTAAATTAATGTATAAAACAAACTTACCTCAATTCAATGCTATGGATAGAATTTTCTTACAAAAAATTAAAATCAATCGAGTTAATCCTTCCTCGCAATCTTTTTCGAATCCTGTTCCAGATTATTATGGAGAAAGAATCTATTCTTTGAAAGATTATAAGCAATGGTTAAGAGATTGTAATGCTTTCAAGAGAAAATCTCAAGAATTCCTCTAATCTTTAACTTTAAACTCTAACTCCAACTCTAACTTTGTAAATATTTCTAAACCCTCATGTTTTCTTTTTATACTGTCATCTAAGGGTATTCTAGGTTGATGATCACTTTTTGTACGAACATATGCATACTATTTTTTCTTTTTTTTTTATTTTTTTTTTTATTACTATTCTTTGAAAGGTTAGAAAAACCTAGACTAACTTCTTTAGTATACGTACTAGTCTTATAGTATACGTACTAATCTTATAGTATACGTAGCTTATCGTATATTAATCTATAGCATACGTACTAATCTTATAGTAAAATTTATTCAAGCTTTTTAACCGGTTTTTATGTAGATTAGTTTTTTCTGTGTTTTTTGCAATCAAGTTTTTTTGTACCCTCAGCATTTTTTGCCTTTTTTTTTTCAATTTGTTTAGCAGTCGACTCTCACAAGCAGTTTATTATTGTAGGCTTAATCTTATATGATTAATCTTATAACCTTAGTATAAGCTTAGTCGTATAAGCTTATTAGTGAATGTTTAATCGTGTAGGCTTAGCTGTATGCTTAATGTTTTAGTTTTAGGCTTGTCGTAGGTTTGTAATTCAATCGTACATCGAATATATCAGTTAAGTAATCAACCAGAGTCTATATTAAGGTGAATTATATACTATAAAGTGAATGAGCTAAAGCTCATTAAAGCTCATTCACATTGGTATTTAAAGGACTCGTTAATCTAAACTCTATGTAGTTCGTTGCGCTCACCTCACAGAATGAGCTTCAGCTCATTCACATTCAAGTATCTAATAGCCACTTATGTAGTTCGCTTCGCTCACCTCAAAACACATCATCTGGACTATTTAACAGTATATCAGCACATATTGTCCAGATTAAGTATTCATTCAATCTATTTAAACACCCTTAAATTTGATTTAGCCAAAAGACCCAATCACCAGGCGAGTCATTCTACTTAGTCATAGCAACTCCGAAACACTCCGAGCAGCGTGTCGGGGGACGGATTTGGCAGTACCAGTTTAAAATTAGTAACTAGACTACATTAATAACTACTAGAAATCCGGACCAGTACTCGATTTATCCGATGGGGGGGGTTTCATGACTGGTGATTGGGAGATGATGACTATTCCCATCTTCATTATAGTGGTTCCTCTCGGAAGTAGGAACCGCAACGGCGAGATTCGGTTCCGACCACCAGCGTGTTCCGACCGCAGCCCTCTGCCGGTTGTCGCTTGGCCAATGAGAAACAAGACAAAATGAGACTCTGTAAGCGATTGTTACTAAACTTTATGGGGTAAATAAACTCAACTCACCATGAATATCGCCATGAATATCAAGATCCATACCAATATCAATTTCAATATGACTATCGCTATGAATATCACTATGAATATCACTATGAATATCAATATCAATATCATACTCTATAAACTTCAATATCAATATCAATTTCAATTTCAATTTCAATACCAATGCCAATATCAATATCTTTTTAAATTTCAATGTAGTAAGGTAAACCGGTTGGAGGTCGGCTCCGGGCTCCGATCTTTCCTGAGTCGATTTAACTCGTTAAGCGTGTTAATTAACAATTTGACAGGCCATAGCGAAACAAAAAGCACACATACACACAAAAAGGCACGACCGGAAGTGCCGTGCACCGGGGCTCGTCGGAACCTGGTGTCGAACTCCGGGGCCCAGTTAAAAATTCGGTGGCTTACAAAAAAAAAAAAAAAAAAAAAAAATGACAAAAAAAAATTTAAAACCCTCAGCAAAGAAAGACTCAAATTAAAATGAGTTACAAAAAAATACCATCACCGATTAATTTTTCTTTTCTGACCGGTTTTTCTATTTTTTTTTTTTTTATAATCCTTGTTTTCCTTTTTTTTCAATTCTTTTTCTTTTACTACTCCTTTTTGATTCCCATCAGTCAACAATTCCATTGATGAGTTCAATACTAAAACATCAACTTTAGTTTTAGTCAATTCCCCAATATCCTTTTCTTTTTTTTATACCTCTGTTTGGTTTGTTTTTTGTTTGCCTTATATATATAAATTTAAAAGAAACTTGAATCAATCATGCTTAGAGCTTTTAAAAGTGCTATTCCTCGCGCTCAAGTATTGAGGTGTCAATTTAAACCTCAACGTTTTACCACCATTCGTAATTATGCTTCTTCTGGTTCTGATTCTTTCTTACAGGCCAATAATGCCACCTATGTTGATGAAATGTATGATGCTTGGAAACAAGATCCTTCAAGTGTTCATGTTTCTTGGAATGCTTATTTCAAAAATATTGAAAATAATAACGTTTCCCCTTCAAAAGCTTTTGTTGCTCCTCCAACTTTAGTTCCAACCCCAGCTGGTGGTGCTGGTGTTGGTTTTGATCCTGATTCAACTCCAATTAATGAAGATGTTGTTACTCATTTAAAAGTTCAATTATTGGTTCGTGCTTATCAAGTTAGAGGTCATCAAAAGGCTAAAATTGATCCTTTGGGGATTTCTTATGGTGATAATACCGATACTCCAAAAGAATTAAGTTTGGATCATTATGGTTTTACCGATGCTGATTTGAATAAACAAATTACTTTGGGTCCTGGTATTTTACCTCGTTTTGCTGAAGCCGGTAAAAAAACTTTATCCTTGAAAGAAATTATCGAAAGTTGTGAACGTTTATATTGTAATTCTTATGGGGTTGAATATATTCATATTCCTTCTAAAGAACAATGTGATTGGTTAAGAGAAAGAATTGAAATTCCTCAACCTTATAAATATTCCGCTGATCAAAAAAGACAAGTCTTGGATCGTTTGATTTGGTCTTGTTCTTTCGAAAGTTTCTTGGCTACTAAATTTCCAAATGATAAAAGATTTGGTTTAGAAGGTGCTGAATCAATTGTTCCTGGTTTAAAAGCTTTGATTGATACTTCTGTCGAATTTGGTGTTGAAGATGTTGTTATTGGTATGCCTCATAGAGGTCGTTTAAATATGTTGTCAAATGTCGTTCGTAAACCAAATGAATCTATCTTTTCTGAATTTACCGGTTCTCGTGAATTCGATGAAGGTTCTGGTGATGTTAAATATCATTTGGGTATGAATTATGCTAGACCAACTACTTCTGGTAAACACGTTAATTTATCCATTGTTGCCAATCCTTCTCATTTAGAAGCTGAAGATGGGGTTGTTTTGGGTAAAACTAGAGCTATTCAACAATATAAAAATGATATCGGTGAATATAAACGTGCCATGTCAATCTTATTACATGGTGATGCCGCCTTTTCAGCTCAAGGTGTCGTTTATGAAACTATGGGTTTTGCTAATTTACCAGCCTATTCTACTGGTGGTACCATTCATATTATTGTTAATAATCAAATTGGTTTTACGACCGATCCAAGATTTGCTAGATCTACCTTATATCCATCTGATATTGCTAAAGCTATTAATGCCCCAATCTTCCATGTAAATGCTGATGATGTTGAAGGTATTATTTTTGTTTTCAATTTGGCTGCCGAATGGAGATCTACTTTCCATTCTGATGTTCTTATTGATGTCGTTGGTTATCGTAAATATGGTCATAATGAAACTGATCAACCAGCTTTCACTCAACCTTTAATGTATCAAAAAATTGCTGAAAAAAAATCAGTTCTTGATTATTACACTAAACAATTAGAAGAAGAAGGTACTTTTACTAAAGAAGATATTGATGAACATAAAAAATGGGTTTGGAATCTTTTGGAAGAATCATTTGCTAAATCAAAAGAATATCAACCAACTTCAAGAGAATGGTTAACTACTCCATGGGAAGATTTTAAATCTCCAAAAGAATTAGCCACCGAGATTTTACCTCATTTACCAACTGCTGTTGAAGCTGAAACTTTAAAGAAAATTGGTACTACTATTTCTGAAGCTCCAAAAGGTTTTGAAATTCATCGTAATTTAAAACGTATTTTGAATAATAGAAAGAAGACTGTTGATAGTGGTGAAGGTATTGATTGGGCTACTGGTGAAGCTTTGGCCTTTGGTTCTTTAGCCTTGGAAGGTTATCACGTTAGAGTTTCTGGTCAAGATGTTGAAAGAGGTACTTTCTCTCAACGTCATGCCGTTTTACATGATCAAAGTTCCGAAGCTACTTATACTCCATTAAATGATTTAAGTGAAGATCAAGGTGCTTTTATTATTTCTAATTCATCATTATCTGAATATGGTGTTATGGGTTTTGAATATGGTTATTCATTAACTAGTCCTGATGCTTTAGTTCAATGGGAAGCTCAATTTGGTGATTTTGCTAATACTGCTCAAGTTGTTGTTGATCAATTTATTGCTGCTGCTGAATCTAAATGGAAACAACGTTCAGGTTTAGTTTTATCTTTACCTCATGGTTATGATGGTCAAGGTCCAGAACATTCATCTGGTAGAATTGAAAGATATTTACAATTATGTAATGAAGATCAACGTTATTTCCCAAGTTCAGATAAATTAGATCGTCAACATCAAGATTGTAATATGCAAGTTGCTTATCCAACTACTCCAGCAAATATTTTCCATTTATTACGTCGTCAAATGCATAGACAATTTAGAAAACCATTGGTTCTTTTCTTTTCTAAACAATTATTACGTCATCCATTAGCTAAATCTAATTTAAGTGAATTTACTGGTGAATCTCATTTCCAATGGATTATTGAAGATCCAGAATTGGGTAAATCTATTTCTGCTAAAGAAGATATTAAACGTGTTGTTCTTTGTACTGGTCAAGTTTTCACTGCTTTAACTAAAAGACGTGCTACTATTGAAGATAAATCAACTGCATTCATTAGAGTTGAACAAGTTCATCCATTCCCATATGCTCAATTACGTGATTCCTTAAATAGTTTCCCTGCTTTAGAAGATTTAGTTTGGTGTCAAGAAGAACCATTAAATATGGGTTGTTATTCATTTGTTGCTCCTCGTTTGGATACTGTTTTACAAGAAACTGAAAATCATAAAGATTTAACTTTACGTTATGCTGGTCGTGATCCATCAGCTTCTATTGCTGCTGGTACTAAAGCTATGCATAATTCTGAAGAAGAAGCTTTCTTAGATGAAGTTTTCCAAAACTAAAAAGTGCATTAAAAAGTTACTAATATAAATCTATAAAAAAACAAAAAAAAAAAAGAATTTTAACTAAAGCTTAAACACACATCAACTATTTATTCTTGCTTCTCTCTATCCTCTTTGCTTTTAAATCTTATCTCATAATATATTTCGTTATTTAGTAATACTTCCACTGTAAACTGTACTTCACTGAACTTCTACTGTACTTCCACTTCCACTGTACTTGTACTGTAATCTCTTGTGGTTTACTGTAAATTGTAGTGTAAATTCTACTGTAAATTGTTTTGCAGACGAGTCTTAAAAGCTCACAAAAACATTTTAACGGTAGAAAAAAAAAAAAACACGAGCGTTCTTTAGGCTTAGGATGCTTTTATCAAGTGTTGCTTCTTATTTTTTTCGATTTTTTGATTTTTTTTTTTTTTTTTTTTTTTTTTTTTTTTTTTTTTTTTTTTTTTTTTGCTTTGTCTTTTAACTTTGTTTGTGGTAATGCGGTGATGACGGGAACTCACCGGAATTTTTATAAAAGGGCAGGAAAAAAATCACATTACGATACGAATTAAATGGAAACACTTACTAAAAATAAGAATACTAAGAATAAGAGTACTAAGAGTACTAAGTTACTAAGATAGTTATATACTCAAGAATGTCTCAAAGTCCATTTCTTTGGTATCGAGATAAAGAAAGTTTGAGAATTGGAGGTGTTACGAGGTACACAATTCGTTACCAGAACATTGACCCCGCCAAGAATCATATTTACTTTAGATTGAAAAACATTGAAAGAACTTCAATTAGAGCTATTCATTTATTAAATGGTCCATTCATACTATATTGTCATGTGGTACCTTTCAATTATGATCATAGAAAATCATTTAATCCACAAGATATAGATGCAAATAAAGAAATTGTATTTGAAAATCAAATTAAACCAGGTCAAACTTTTAATGTTAAACTTAATCTTAATGATAATTCACTAGTGGAAAAAAATGAATATCCGGTTTATGGATGGAATATTGATGTGGTTTCACAAATTGTTATTACAAGAAATACTTCAATCTTATATGATTTTATGATTGGTGATGATATTCAAGCAATGAGAAGTATAAATACTGGTTCTCTACAATATTCCCTAAGTCTGATGAATCGAGATTTAAAAAGTGGTGGTACAAAATTGATTTCAGGTGTATCACTGAATAACAATCAACATAATCAAGAACCAAAATTAGGAGTATCTACTAATCCAAATTTAACCGTATCAAAACAATTAGTTGATGAATTATGGTCTACCAGACCAAAATATCCTAATAAACCTATTCATCTAGTGATTGTAACCCATGGAATATTTTCAAATTTGACTGCTGATATGTTATATTTAAAAGATACTATTGAATCAAATGTTAAAGAAAATATTGTGGTTAAAGGTTATAAAGATAATGCTGGTAAAACAGAAAGGGGAGTTAAGAAATTAGGTATTAGTGTTAGTAATTATATTACTCAATTAATTCATACCATGACAGAAGAACAAGATTATAAAATTGATAAAATTAGTTTTATTGGTCATTCATTGGGTGGTTTGGTTCAATTATATGCCATTAAAAATTTATTACTTACAGAAGGTACTGATTATTTTACTAAAAAGAATATTGAACCAATAAATTTAATTTGTATGGCAACTCCATTATTAGGTGTATTGAGTGAAATGAGTTTTTTAATTTCTTGGTTTTTAGATATGGGTACTTTAGGTAAAACTGGTAGAGATTTAACATTACTGAAGAGATTACCAAATTTGAAACAAGTTAAATTAAGTTCTCTGAATGATTTACATAAAAGAGATAATTTTAAACCTCTACTAGAAGTATTACCAGATGATCCATTACAAACTTTTATTGGTACTTTTAAACATTTAACATTATATGCCAACGCAATAAATGATGGAATTGTACCTTTAAGAACAAGTGCATTATTATATTTGGATTATGAAGCTTTGGGAGATGTAACTCAATTACAAACGGTTAGAAGAACTAGTAAATTGGATCATAATGGAGATGAAGAAGTTGGAGAAATAACTAGTACTAGAACACAAAGTGAGAAGAAAGAACAAATTGAAGAACCAAAAAATAAAAAACAAGAAATTACCGATGAACAAATGGTTAGTGGAGATACTGATTCACGAAAAATTGACAAGGATGAAAAAGATGAAAAACACGGAGGAGTGGTTGGAAGATATTGGGATTTTTTTTGGCTTAATTTTACAAGTCCATTTGAAAAAACTCAACATAATCAAGGAGTAAATAATACAAAGAGTAAAAAAAAAAAATTAACCAAACGAGAAAGGAAGTTTTTAAAATTTACAGCAAAGGGAAGTGATTATTATAATATTTTTAATAATCAAGACAAGGATCAAGAATCTCCAAATGGATCAAGAACTAATCTTGATTCTACTCTTAAAAACTCTACCGACTCGAGTGTAAATAATAGTGCTGATACTACTTTAAATAGTCAAGACGATAATGATAATGATGATGATGATGACGATGATGATGGTAATAATACAACAGAAGAGAATCAAGATCGAACATTAAATATACCCCCAAAGGCATCAGCAGTAGAAAGTGCCATTAATACCGTATTATGTCCAATTCCAAGAACCAAATTTATCATGGATCCCGAACTGAGGGATAATGTCATTTTCCACGATAAATATTATAATTTTGAAAACTTACCACCAAGTGTATTTGATGAACAAGGGGGTAATAAAAAAATCATACTAAATTATCACGATTGGAAAATGAATAAGCAAGTGAAAATAGCCAGGAAGTATCATAGACCAACTATGAATTGGCGTAAAGTATTGGTTAGTTTACCACCAGATGCTCATAATAATATAGTTGTTCGTAGAAGATTTGCTAATGGTTATGGATGGGGGGTCATTGACCATTTATGTACTGAATTATTCGATGAAGAATACCCGGAAGCTTACAGTGAATCAAATGAAAACTTGAGCCTTGATCCTGAAGATAGTGCTAGAATTAAAGCAAAGATATGATAAGTTTATATTTAGCTTATAGTCATATAGTCATATATTAAACAGTATTAGAGTATGTATTATATATTAAACAGTATATTTATTATTTGGTACCCACCCACGTGTATTTTGCAACTGTAAAAAAACCTATATAAACCCCTATTACGTAATTCTTGATAAGAAAATGGTATGGGTGGGTGTGGGGTAGTGTGGGTGGATAATAATCAGATAAGAATTTAGATAAGATTCTTTTTTTACAGCCCAAGAGGCTAAAACGCGCCCTTCACCGTTAGGATCCTGTTTCAACATACTCCAACATCATAACAATAACAATGACCCACCACACAGACCCACACTCAGTTACTGACAGCTTATAAATAGTGTTGTGGTGCCGTCTTTTTTTTTTTTTGCCTCTTCTCTTTTTCTTTTTTCTTTTCTTTTTCCTCTTTTCCTTACATCACAGTATAATGTATCCAGCCTCTTTTAATTCTACTCAACATGTCCATAATGTAATTAACAACTTCAACAACTCTAATGTTGTTTCATCCTCAACTACTGCCACTTTCAATACCAATGCCTTGGCCACTTTATCAAACCATTCACCTAGAGATAAAATCTCCTTTATTGTGATTGGTGCTGGTCTTATTGGTCCCAGACATGCTACTCATATTCAACAACGTACTGATACTATACTTTCAGCTATCATTGATCATTCTGCTAAAGGACCCGCCGTGGCCAAATCTTTAGGGGTATCACTTTTTAAGAATCTCGATGAATTTTTCGACCATTGTGATGCCAATTCAATTAGTTACCCTGATGCGGCCATTGTGGCTACTCCAAATCATACTCATGTTGATATGGGTTTGAAACTCGCTTCTAAAAAAATTAATATCTTGATGGAAAAACCATTGGCTCCTACTCCAGAAGAATGTAAAATCATTATTGATTATTGTAAAAAACAAAACGTTAAACTTTTGATTGGTCATCATCGTCGTTTTAATCCTTATATCGTTGCTACCAAAGATAATTTGAATCGTTTGGGTCAATTGGTGGCTATTCAAGGCACTTGGTCATTACGTAAACCTCAACTGTATTTTGATGAAAAACCTTGGAGATCTTCAATTGAATTGGGGGGTGGAACTTTGTTAATCAATTTAATTCATGATTTAGATTTATTACAATACTTGATTGGTCCCATTACTAAAGTTTATGCAGAATTACTTACTAAACAAAGAAATTCTGATGATTTATCAGATGATAAATTAGTTGATGAAGGTGCAAGTTTAACTTTACGTTTTGCTAATGGTTGTTGCGGTACTTTTATTTGCTCCGATAATGTTACTTCTCCATTTTCTTTTGAAGTTGGTACTGGTGAAAATCCAACAATTCCATTTAATGAATCAATTTCAGGTATTTATAGAATTTTTGGTAGTGATGGTACTTTATCTTTACCCGATTTAAAATTATATCATCAACAAAATTTACCTCCAGCTCAACGTTCTTGGTTAAGTCCAGTTGCTGAAGAACAAATTAAAATGTCTCATGAAAGTAAAAATGATTATGCCGATGATGAAATGATGGACATTGTTGATAAAAATGGTAATACCGCTTCATCCTCTAATAATGAAGGATTTGATGATTTTGGTATGATTTCTCCTCCATCTTCATTGGATTCTCATTCTCAAACTCCAATTCATCTTCATCAACCTTCAAATTCCCACTTTACTAAACTGGACGTTTTGGAAAAACCAAAACCTTTTGATTTGCAATTGGATCACTTTATCAAATTATTGAAAAATGAAGAATCTACTTGTAAGTGTTCCGGGGAAGATGCTTTGAGTGCTTTACTCGTTATTAATTCTGTTATTAAGAGTATTGAAACTGGTTTACCTCAATATGTTCAAAGTGTCAGCAGTGTTGAAGTATAATCTTTTGTAAAGTACTACTTTTTTTTTTTTTTTTTGCTCTTTTCTGTTTACGCCTTATGCCTTTTTTCACGAAAATATAAATTTATTCATATATATATATCTGTATTATCATATATATATATCTGTATTATCATATATAGATGTAAATATGTTATAGATATATGTAGATGTCCTCATAAATTTATTCAATTTTTGCTTTTGAATATTTTTCACTCAATGTCTTAAAAACATCGGCCAATAAAAATTTACGAATCATTCCAAATTCAATCAAAAATCTGGGGAAAAATGAAGCATACCACAATAAATTTGCTTTGGCACCTCTATAAACATTAGAAAATAAAGTTAACCCACCAGGCCTTTCTAAATCGTCAACAACCTCCTTGGCATATTGACTAGCCTTTATTGGCTTATTACGTGCAGCCATTTGTTGTCTTTCCTTCATTGCACTCTTCATACCTTCCACATTGTAGATTGACAGGTCTGGTAATGGTCTAGTATCGGCAATATTTGTCTCGACCCCACCAGTAACAACATTAACAACCCTGACTCCAAAAGGTTTCATTTCAAGCGCCAAAGTTGAAGCATATTGATGAATTGCAGATTTACTTGAGGAATATGTACATGAAAATGGGAAAGGTAGCAATCCACTTAAACTACCAGTAAACCCAATTGATCCTTTTGCATTGATAACCAATTTACTGAATTCCCTTACCATTCTCATTGGTCCAAATACATTCACTTCATAACATTGTTTAAACCATTCATCAGTCACATCTAAAGCAGGAAAAGTACATGATTGACCGGCATTGTTGTATAATATATCCAAGTAACCCCCAGTGTCTTCATTTATAAAGTCACGACTCTTAATAACACTTTCCAAAGAACTAACATCAAGTTGAATTGGTACAATTCCATGTGATTTTAATGATTCCATTGGTTCTAATCGGCGGGCACCAGCATATACTTTGTATCCTCGTTCTGCCAATTCGATTGAAGTCGCATAACCAATACCAGACGATGCACCCGTTACCAAGGCGGTCTTCTGACGAGAAACTGACATTTTAGATGATCTTATTAATTGGAAAAATGAAGCTGCATCAAAAGTAAATACAAATATATATATGTATATATATGCTTTTTTTTTTTTTTCTTCTCCATTTTTTTTTCCCTCCTTTGTGTGTCGTTCCGCATACAAGAAAGTCTCTTCAAGGTTAGTCCATGTGAATAATAGGCGATTTAAGGTTCTTATCATTTCGAATGGCTTATTCCATTCAAAGCGGGGATCATTAAAAGGAGCCTGCTTGCTGCAACTCACGTCGATATGGAAATTGAACCTACTAGCCGGAGATAATTTTGAATGATTTTACCTAATTAATGATTTTTCACATTTGGGATCCGATCTAATGATCCGATCCAATAATTCATCGTAGAGAATCATGACTATCAATGTACTTTTAGCCAATATCATTATGTAGAATACTATGAAGCTACCTGGTTCTCCTACTAACATACAGAAAATAAGTTTGGATTTACCAGCATACCAAAAAAAAAATCGATGGCATGATATATAAGCCAATGGCTATAAAAAGCCTGATTTCCAGATAGTTTTGTCATGTTTGATTTTTGAATCTCACCAACTAATAAAAATGCTTCAATTATTCGTATCTTTGCTTCTTCTAGTTCTTGTATTAGAATGCCTACCTCTTGCAGAACCATTTTTTTTCTCCAATATGAAAATGGGTTACATATTCTTGACTAGCGTATTAAACGCCTGTTGTCTTCTATCAGCTGTTGTTGTATCCCTATTTGTCTTAACATTGAAGCCACAATTCCAAGTTGTGTGCAATCGTTCAGATAAATCTTTTTCAATTAAATTCAAAGTCACTCTGGATGACTTATAACTAGCTGATGAACTCTAGAACAAAACTATGAAAAGAATCAAAAAAAACTCATTTGCAACAACTTCTTGTTGCTTTACCTAACAAAAACATGCCACTAGATGAATTATAGAATAGCTTTCAATGTAAAATCATACTTTCCTTTCTTATAACTTAGATACTCACTTAAATTTGACACATTAAACCGTATAACTATTATGTTTTTGCCTTTACATACCTTCATCCTTATAGGGTGTCCTAGTAGAATCATATTCAGCTCGAAGGGTAGTTTCACATTTCAGAAGTGAAGTTTCCTCTCTTCAAAAAAAGCTTTTGAAATGCCCTTATGAAATTACTCTCTTTTTAATATAAGCGTAAAAACTTATCAAGTAGTAAAATATTCAAAATAATATCCGCCGTCTCAAAAAAAAAAGTAGAAAAAAAAAAACACTAATGATTAATACGTATCACACTTGTTGCAAAACATTACCTTCTTCTTCGATAAAGACATACAATAAACATGAGTAGGTTCTTCAAAGACGTATCACCTAATAAATTACTGCAAAAGGTAACTATCCGTCAGAAAGCTCCTGAAATCGACTTGTTGAGCGCCGATACCTCGACTATTTCTGACTCGAGCGCAGATACCACTTCTGAAGCACCACATACACCTCCGAATGAAAAGACAAACTCTCCTGATACCACCACAGGTAACAAAAGCTATGAAAATCATAACCATTCAAAGGAAAATAAAACTGAAAATGTACCTCTGTCAAATCTTGGGCCCTCTTTAATAGGTTCAAATATTTCGCTCTCCAGAGGATTCCTCCTGAATCGATCACACATTCCCAGAACCACTACGAGGTTATTCTCGGGCCAGCAAACTTTGGTAAGAGCACCTAATGATGAAAGGTCTTATGTTAATAGTGATACTGATGATGCATTTGGTGATTCAAGGACTGTACTGGTTTTCCGTCAGCCACTGATCGATACTGGCAAAGATGAATCTCAAAAAACAGAAAAAGCCAATTATCCAGATTCGCTAGATGATGGCACCAAGGAACACCACCAAGAACCCAATATGGAAGCCTTATCTGCTTTAAATAATCCTGTGAAGTCTGTTCCCCCCTCAAGTCCTTCTGCGGGGCATGTTGATAATGGTGGTTACGATAATCTTGCAAATTCCTATGTGCAGATTATTAATTCGTTGGAGTTGAAATGTAAACGGTTAAACGTTGAACTTCAAGCTGCTACTCAGCAACGTGATAATGTAAACTCTGCTTTAGGTGGCACCAAACTGCTTTTACGTAAGACTTCCGATAATTCAAAGAAGTTGATCGCTATTACTGATGTTATGAAGCACGATTTGATTGTCCTTAGGAATGAAAAATCTAACCTCAAAAAAGAGCTAGACTCCATCAAGAACATAAACGAATCAAACCAAGAAAATATTAGAAGTATACGTGCAAATGTTAGTGAAGCTGTAGCAAAATTAACTGTTTATCGTTCCAATTTCAAGGAATATAAATTGAAATTTCAAAAAGAGGTTATTAATTCAGAAAACTTAAAAGCAATAATAGATGAGGTCTCTGGTAGATTGTCCGAAGAAAGAATGAAAGCTACCACCTTAGAAAAAAACTTGTTGGAATTGGCGCAAAGGTATGATGCAACTATTTTAGCTTTGACTGATACATTTGAGAAAAAGTTGACTAATGCCATTGCCAACTCTTTCGAATCAGTAATAACTAAAAATGTTTCCGCTGCTAAGCAATTTTTGTCTGATTTGGTGAAGGAATATTCTGATGACACCAAGCTGGGTTTAGCAAATTACTCTAAATCTTTGAAAGAATACCTGGAAAACACGCAAAAAAATATATCGGGATATCATGAGTACTTTAACAATTCAATTCACTCTATAGAAAACGCATTGTCTGATTTGCAGCCTTTGAAAAATGAAGTTGGTCAAGTTTTGCGGACTCTTGACATCTTGAGATCAGAAACTCTTAGCCCTAATTTTGCTGATCTACACGAACATAATGAAAAGTTTGAAAAATTAATCCAGAATACAAGTGATAGTTTAAAGAATAATGCTGGTTTGATTGAGTCGTTTCAATCTGAGATTACTGAAAATTTTGGCACCTTGAATAAACACTACATTAACTTGACTGAACAGAAAAATACCCTTCAACACAAGTTAGATGAATCTCAAAAAATCATTGAGGATGTGAATAAGAAGTTAACACTTTCTGGGGCTGAAAATGTGACTTTAAATGAACAGTTAAAACTCTCTGGAGCGGCAAATGAAAACATAAAAGATGAATTATCCAAAATAAATGAACGAAATAGAGCTGAGGTTATGAAACTACTTGAAGATAGAGTCAAATATACATCTGAAATGGAGTCAAAGTTGACATCAAGTAACCACATAATTCAGGCAACCAATGAAGAAAGGACGAAGCTCAAAAAGGAGCTTCTGGAAGTTCAATCCAAATTAAACAAAGCTCACCATTCGAATGAGGTTATGGAAAAACTCAAAAATGAAAATGAGCGCCTGAAAAATGAAAAGGAACAACTATTGAAAAAATTTCAAGCATTAAATGAAGAAGTCAATGTTTTAAAGCAATCTCAAAATTCGTTCGAGAAGTCGAAATCTATTTTGGAATCTAATTTGCAAAACAGGGAAGCAGAAACTCAGATTTTGAAAAAATCATTACAAGCTTCCTCAGATGATTTTAATGATTGCAAATTGGAACTTTCCAAATTGAGGGATCTTCTCGTTCAAGAGAAGCGTCAATCTCAATCCGCCGAACAAAAGCTCTTCCAATCAGAAGCAATTATCAAGCAGTACTCTAAAGAGTTAGCAATTCAAGAGGCTTCCAGTAAGAATGATAAAGTTGCTTATGAAAGTAAAATTCAAAAGTTGATGGGCACATTGAAGAGTACAGAAACTCAAATGGCTAAATTAAAACAGAGTATCACTACAATGGAATCCACTACTGAAGAATCCAATAAAAGCTATTTGCAGGAAGTTGATTTGAACAAATCTATGGAAAAGAAGTTAAATGAATTGAAAAGTCTGGTGGTACAGATGAAAAAGGATCTAAAAGAATTTGAAAGCAAATTAAATAAGGAACAGATAAAAAACAAGGATTTAGAAATGAGATTGAGATCAAAAGAAACTCAGAATTTTAAAAATGATGTAGAGTTACAAGCTCAAAAGGATGTCGAAGCGGTTAATAAAAGTATGAAGGAACCCCAAGTTGGAAAAAGTTCCCTTAATACTGAACAAGTTGAAGATGCAAAGAAATTCAATGCTAAAAGTGGGAAGAGGAGTGCCCTAGAGTTTGAACATGATGATTTTTCACTTGAAAATCTCAAACTGCCACCAAAACCAGTTAAGAAATACAAATATGGTCGTAGAAAATGATAAAGTTGTCGACGTATACAATACTCTCTTCTTGTTCTTTTCTCTTTTTCTCAGGAGTTTTTATTGAACTCCTCCAATAATTTATCTTCGTAGAAATAATGCATGAATTTGATTGGTTTAGTTTGATCTGGTCTATCAACATGTAAAACAGGAACATCGAAGCAATAGGCATCAAATGCTTCAGAGTTTTCAGGTTTCATGATATCAACGACCTTCAAATCAATCTCTTTATCCTTTATCGATTCATTTTCTAAGGTTTTGTATAAAATTCCTCTAGCGTTGGTACATAACATACAAGTTTCTTTTGTGAAAAATGTCAAATTGATTTTTTGTAATGATCTGGCTGTAGTTGAAAAGCTCCTAAGTGTGCTAGGAGTCGAGCGGAGCAGTGGCCTAAGGACTGTTATCATTTTGAAGAGATCTTCTTAATTGGTTTATGTAATCTAAAAAGAAAAGACAAGAAAAGAAAAAAAAAAACAGAATAATTATTCTAGTTAGATTTATTGGAGCAAATAGATGAACTGATTTTCAAAGCTAAAATAAAAGCAAAAAAAAGAAAGCGATGATTTTGCCCAGGATCGAACTGGGGACGTTCTGCGTGTTAAGCAGATGCCATAACCAACTAGACCACAAAACCCTTGCTTTACTAAATTAGTGTTGCGCCTCGATAACCTTTGTTGATTTTCTGTACTGAATTTTTCAAATCAAGATCTCTCCAACAGGAG
>JAJMOB010000010.1:207769-259619 GCA_030444945.1 Hyphopichia fennica
AAAAAAAAAAAAAAATTAAAAAAAAAAAAATTTCTAAGATTTTCGTGAAAAAAAAAAAAAAATTTCTTCTCTGTTCTGTACTCCCAGACTACATTAGGGATATTTCACTTAGCAGTATACTTATTGGAGTATTAACAGAATGAAAGAGGTTCATGAACAAAACCGAGGAAATTCAACCTTTTCACCCGTCTAAATATATTTTGTATGCGCTTTGAAAAAAAAAAAAACCTATAAAAAAAGGTGTTGCAACTACATGACTCTACGCTATAACGATTCTTTCAATCCTTGGTATGTATTCCATAGATTACAAGCTATGGTATCTTTTTCTGTATTCAGAGTTCATAAAGATGGAAAGTAAAAAAATGCAAAAAGAAAGGGAGTCTACAGCACGATGGTTTCCGGTATGGTCACCCACTACCGTACTCAGCATCGCTCTTAGCAGCTTAATAATTATTGATCGGACGGGTAATCATGCTTTATGCTAGATATGGCCGTAGACATTTACTTCGTTTTCTAAGGTGATGTACTGAGTCGAAATAGACAATTTAAAATTGATAAATATGATTTCACCTTACACAGATCATTTGAAGGATTCAAAGGCAGTTATGGTAGTTACTCAAACTGCCAATTTTATCTGGACGATCTTTTGGTTACAATTTAGTATTTTTTTTTTAGTCGTAATGTGTGTACTTAAAAGCTACTTCAATATACCTAAAAACTAACTGCAAAACTTAGATAGCTGAAATAGAGCCTGCGGTTTTACTAGAATGTCGAATTATAGAAAAAAGTGTTTCCTGTTTATTTTGTTTAATTGTGAAACATTTGTAGAATAACAGTAGATTTGAAGTTTGAAACAACTTACTTTTACCTAAAATTTTGGCAATTTCAACAAAATTGCTAAAATCTTAAAAAAAAACATACAAAGTGTATTCACTTACAAAAATTATTCTTTTCGTTAATACGATTCATCTTTCTTTGCTCATCCTTCTTGTAAAGACCATAACAGGAATACTATTTCTACTGTTGTGTAGAGAAGAAGGAGAAATATTTCACTGAATTAATTACTTTCTTGCATTCGATAGTGAACAATACCTGGAAAAGTATCCTTCCACTGATATTCTAGTGCTCTTTTAGGTTTATTGGGAGGTGATAATAAACGTAAATTGAAACTTTCTGCTTCTATATTACAGAAGATACTACTCATGATGTGGTCTCGCTCTAACTTAGTCGCCTCTTTATGCTACAAAGACTTCATGAAAAGGAGGACTGGTAAAACGTTAAAGTTTTATTCAATACCATCACAAAGAAAGCCAAATTACCTTACAACATGAGTTGATGATAGCCTGCAAGGGAAAATAAAAGCTAGGCTTCATCAAAAGTCACTGGGATTTGACAGTATCGAATAACAACCATGTGGAGACTCTTTGTGCTTATATCCTTTCAACTAGAATTTATAACGTGCTTTGAAAAGTTGTACAGCTTCATTTAGCATTTTTAAATTTGCAACTTACAACTGGAATTGGACCATATCAAGACGCCAAGGAGCCTTATGATAAGGAACGTATAAATACGTCGATAACTTAAGAGTGTTCAATAAGAGCGTTCTTACCAAAAACTTTTTCTACTGCTTAACTTATTGTTGTAATGTAATAGTTTCTGATCTTTTGAGTCTCATGAACTAAACTACTGAAATATTGGAATACCGAATAAGTAGTAAGTTGACATTTGTGATTGCTCCTAAAGGAACCCGTTATGAAGGTGTGTTCAAGAATGAGAGTCTGCAGTTTGATCTGTTTATTATCTTGATACTTTTAGATCTGCTTATTATCTTGATACTTTTAGGATTTTCGAACCAATAACCCCTTTGAAGTTTTAAACGTTAACAGGGACTGTAAATGAATAAGACTTGCACCGTACTCTCATGTATGAGTTAATCAAAAAACAAGAGATATTAACTTGTAAAAGAGAAAAAAGGAAAAAACCCAAAATCTTAGTAGGCAGCTAAGCTCAAAAATGACCAAGAATCATTCCAAAACCTCTTAGACAAATCACCAGAAAATGAAGAAATGACGGGAAAAAAGGGAGAATACCCAAAGAATCCCAAAAATCCAATAAATCATGGTACTTTGCCAATCTAAGGCTTCCACAAATCTTTTACGATGGTTGAGTATCTCATTGGTCCTTTTAATTAAGCATAAATTACAGCCCTTCAGTGTGTTGCAACTTGAAGACATTTCAAGCCAAATAATCAAACAAGACAACAGAACATTAGCTCAAAAAAGCAGCCTATGACCCCAAGTATTCCGATTTTACATCGGAGTTGAGCTGAAGTTGTAAAATACTTGAGATCCAGCCAATCAAGCACTGAAAACGGGCCAATCAATAGGTTGTAGAAAGATGCATCGGCCATACTTTGCCCGATTCCAGCCCATTCTGAACAAACCAGAAAAATCGGATTAATCTCTCCTAACAAACCAAAAAAACAAAAGAAATTTAAAGCTAGATGCTGAAATTTTCACAAAGTGTAACGGATAACACCCACACACCCATACTATAAATAATTATTTTCATTAGAGTTTGAACTTGTAGAGCCGTTAGAATTTAGCAGGGACTGCATATACGTTTCAAAAAAATTTGATGGCCTGTGGAGCACGGTGAGGGGTTACTCCGAAGTCTTTGACAAGAACCACGAGAACAACATCCAAATCATAAATGAATATGGTAATCAAACATATGGGAAGAGATGTTGAAAAGTGGAGAAAGTTGATGGGTGAAAAGTATTGTTGAAAGAAAACAAAACAAAACAAGCAAAACAAAAGAGCAAAAGAAAAGAAAAGAAAAGAGCGAAGTAAGAAGTCGATGACTGCCTTTTAACTCAACACAATAAAACTTTTGGTTGAAATGTAGCACCGTCTTTTTATAATAACAAACAGTAATTACTGTTGTGATATTAACATTGATTAAACGTGTGCCCGGTTTTGTCTTTCCCATCATATGAATTTGTCTGTTATGAATAGTTAAACTTTATATGTCTTGCAAACAAGACGGACAAATACATCCTTCACCCACTCGACAAGTTGAATTGTGGAGAAATTGTTAATAATCACACATTTGTAGCTCTTTTACCTCTTGATTTTCAATCGAAATTTAAGCTTGTGGTGCAACCAACGAAACCAAAGAAGAAAAAGTAAATAGTAAGAACTTCAAATATTGAAAAAGAAATTTGATCACAAACCAAAAACTAGAAAACCAATAAGCCAGTTAAGATGGCCCACAGGTGTCCATCAGATAATATTATCTCGAGATCCCGTACTCTTACACTGCTTGAAATATCTCTCTTGACAGCAAATCGACCCATTGTGATGTAAGTATCCTTAGACGGGGACGAGGAATTGTTCTGTTTGAAAGTATTTCTTGCTAGAATCGGTTCAACTTTCTGCAAGTAAAGCAAAAAAAAAGTGAATAGGTTTTTGGCTATTGTCAAGCGTTTTCATTCTTTCTTTTTTTTTTTGGGGTTTTTTTTGGAAAAGAGAGAAATACCTTGATGTTTATATATATATGGAAAATAGCTTTCCTTTTCCATGGATAATATTTAACTGTAGCCGATTCCTCTTTTCCACGGAACGTTTTTATAATTATTTTTGAAAATTATCGTTTATCCATATTCTTCATCCAGAACCTGTACCTATATCTAAATTTTTTTTTTTTTCAATTATATTGTTTTCACATTATGTCCGATCAATACGAGCAATCAATTTACTCCAGTAAAGGTGATATAAGTTCAATTTCTAATTTACCTATTGGTAAAGTTCATTTATCTGGTGAATCAAATGAATTTGTCATTATTGGTAATAAGAAATATTATAGACATGAATTATCAAAAGCTTTTGGTGGTACTTTAAATCCTGGTTTAACTGTTCCATCACCTTATGAATTTGGTAATCCAGCTCCTTTGGGGTTAGCATCATTTGCCATGACTACTTTTGTATTATCTCTTTATAATGCTGGTGTAATGGGTATTACCGTACCAAATGTGGTTGTAAGTTTATCAGTTTTTTATGGTGGAGGAATTCAATTATTATGTGGATGTTGGGAATTACTTATTGGTAATACTTTTGGTGGTACTGCTTTAACCAGTTATGGAGCATTTTGGTTATCTTATAGTTCATTATTTTTAAAAGCTTTTGGAATTGCCGATGCTTATGAAGATGAAGTCATGTTTGATAATGCAGTTGGTTTATACTTAGTTGGTTGGTGTATCTTTACCTTTATGATGGTTATGGCAACTATGAAATCAACGGTAGCATTCTTTTCTTTATTTCTTTTCCTCGATATAACTTTTATTTTATTAGCTGCTGGAGAATTTACTGGTATTGCCAATGTTACTAAAGCTGGTGGTATATTTGGAATCATTACTGCCTTCATTGCTTGGTATAATGCATTTGCTGGTGTTGCCACTAGAACCAACTCGTATTTCACTGCCTATTCAATTCCTTTAACAAAATCTAATTAACTGTACTGTCAATAGCCAGCGACTCCATCTCAAAAACAAGCATACCGGGAGACATGTCATGCTATTGCCTGACATAACCCACAACAATCAACATTCAACCTACCACCGTATCAACAATCAACATTCTACCGAACCACCATATATATCCTGGATCTATTTATTCAATCATTAGAAAAACCAAATCAATAACTTCAAGTCAATGCCTGCAAGAATCAATGACTATAGTCAATGACTATAGCCAATGAGTAAACAGTATTTGACAGACCATATCACGACAACATTCTTTACTTCTTCATATCAATATTTTAAATACTCTCTTAATAAATAACGTTGCAAAAAAAAACGAAAACGAAAAAAAAAGCTCTTCTTTTTTTCTTTTCCAAAAGAAGACCCTTTTGACTATATATATATATATATATACATGTAGATCTACATCTTGCGTAGTTTAGCAACATCTCTAAATCAATTAGCCGTTTTTGTAATTGATATTTTGGGTAATTGGTATTGCCATTTAGTTAGGTTACTAAGTTTTATATGGTATAGCCGGTTAACATCCGGGGATATTAGTAGTTCTGGTCCTGCACACTACACGGAAAATAGAAATTGCTAACAAAACAAAAAAAAAAAAAAGAAGAAAAAAAAGAAAAATTTAATAGAGTTTACAGAGCGACAAAAAAAAATGATTTTTCTAAGATCTTTAACGGCAAATCGAATAGGCGAGTTGATCAGTTGAGTTGATTTTAAAAGATGAAGTTATTAGTGTTGATACTACTTCTATCGATAGTTGGTGCCAGTAATGTGATACAAGTCAACGATAAGAACTTCAAACAAGAAGTGATTCAATCTGGTAAATACTGTTTGGTTGATTTTTATGCTGATTGGTGTAGACATTGTCAAAAATTGTCACCTACCTACGAAGAATTGGCGGAAAATTTTAAAGATATTGAAAATGTATCTATTATGAAGATCAATGGTGATAAAGATGGTAAAAAGATGGTGAAAAGATATGATATTCCAGGATTTCCCATGATAAAAATGTTTCATGAAAATGATTTACCGATTGAATTTGAAGGTGGAAGAGATTTAGAAAGTTTAAGTAATTTCGTTCAACAAGTTTCTGGAGTTAGATTAAGTGATGTTAATAAGAATAATAATTTACAAACCATTTCAATGGAAAAATCAAGTATTAAAAAGTTGAATAATTTAAATTTTGAAACTGAAGTATTAAATAATCAAATTCCAACACTAGTACTATTTACTAAATCATCAGGATGTTCAAAATGTGAAAACTTTGATTCCACCTGGAATTCATTAGGTAATTTGATATATAACAATGATAATTCAACCATTCAATTTGGTCAAGTTATAATTGATGAAGAACCAAGTGAGAAATTAACAAAACAATTTGGGATATTTAATTTCCCACAAATCTTATTATTTAACCCTACCAAGGTAAGTGATGATGGATTACGTAGACCCGAATTATACGAGGGTTATTTTAATCTAGAATCTTTTATTAAATTCATTAATGAAGAATTTGGATTACATCGCAATAATAAGGGTAGATTATTATCAAGTGCTGGGAAATTAAGTATAATTGAATCATATTTAGAATCAAAATTGAGTACTGAACAAAGTATTGAAATATTAGAAAAATTAAATGATTTATCAAGGATTTTAACCAATAATCAATATAAACATGAACTTTTAAATAAATTTGATGATATTAAAATGTTACCGTATTATAAAAAATTGATAAATAAGATTATAAATGGTGAACAAGGGTTTTTCTCAAATGAATTGAGTAGATTAAATAAGATGTTGGATCAAAGTAGTGGAAGTTTAAAGAGTAAAACAATTGATTCGATTGAAAAAAGAATTAATGTTTTAAATTCTTTTGTATAATATATATAATTTAATGGGTATGCAAATAAAAATATATTAAAAAATTAAAGATCAAAGACTGAATCAAATTGTAGAAGTAAAAGTTTATAAATAATAGATAAATAAATAAATGAAAAATTACCAAGAGATTGGATTAAATTTTTGAATGATTCTAGTTTTTTCAGGCCATATTTTCCCATCATTAATAATACATTCATCAATAATTGGTTTAACATTATTTGGTTTACATCTTGCTAACCATATCAATTTACCGGAATTTTTTAAATAAATAATAACATTAGCAGCATATTTATGACCTCCAATATGATTTATATAAGATACTGAAACTCCACCTGGTCTATCATCACCAAAATCTCTATATTTACCCAAATCACGTAAATGAATATCCATTTCCTTTTTCATTATGGGAGCAGTAATACCACAACGTTTATCACGAGTTCTATGAGAACATAAAAATACATGAGCATCATTTGAATCAATTTCAATCGAAATTTGAGGAAATTGCTGATATGATAATTTTGGAATTGTATTAGAATCACGAGATTCAATCAAATCGGGTATTATAGTTGAAAGAATTTCATCAACTTCATTAAGATTAATATTTTTGATCCAAATGAAAAATGGTAATAATAATAAATCACCCGTTTTACCATCAATATAAGATTCATTTGATTCAAATTGTTTCAGAGATAATGAACCAACGGTAACTTTAATTTTTGGATTACCTAAATTTGGATAAGTTGATTCATGTTTCAGAGCAAATTTATTTACCGAATGAGCTAAAGTATTTGAAGTACCAGTTGCATCATGAGGCCAATCAGTTTTACCAGTTGAAACTACTATATGTAAACCATATGGATTAGTTGAATTCCATAAATTGGCATCATCATCGAATTTCAATGATTTTGGATATGAACTGGAACAATCATCACATTCATTAGAACATGATGATACTTCAAACCCTTTTGAAGTTATTTCAGTGGTTACTGACTCTTGAGGAGTACCAAATACCTTACTAAGAATCCCCATTTGAAAATCAAATCACACACACGCTTTAGTACCAAGGCAAATTTTTTTTTTTTTCAAGATCAAGGAAAGATGTATTTATATATACGTTTGAATATGTAAAGAGCCTAACCGGTATGAGGTATGATGTGATCAGCTGAATTAAGTTCAATATTTATAGAATTTTTCAATCAGACCTTATTGTCTCTCGTTTTTTTTCTTCTTCTTCTATGAAAACAAAAAAAAGAAGATAAAATTATCAGATTAAAAATGAAAACACCACTTGACAAACACCACAATTAGGCTTTCATTAACATTTAAACAATAGATATAGATAGAGTAGATAAAGGAATTAATTTAAATTCAAAATTCTATCGAATAATGTAAAAATTAATAATATTTAAAGTGAGACACCGTCTTAGTATGGCTCTTCGGGATGCCGAACGGAGTCGGACCGAAAATCCCTTTGGGGCAAAGGCCAAAACCGCTCATCTTAACCCCGTTCAGTCACCGAATTTCAACCTGTAAATATATATTTACAACATGCAAAATATTTAAAACTGTAAATAGATATTTTCAACATGTAAAATATTTTAAAACTGTAAATCAACTTTGTAAACTGTAAACACATAAATGTACGGGTGGTTTTTCTCCACGAAGGGGAAAGGCTGTTACAACTGTGGTATGATCTAGAATTACTACGAGTTATGGCTGTGAAACTACGATTGGCGGCACATTCAGTCTACTGCCCGCTCTCTGTACTTGGCACAGTCTGCCGCTGATTCCTGGTTCCTGGTTCCTACTGATACTTGTTGATACTTGTTGGTACTTGTTTCTGGTTCTGGGTCCAGTTATTAGTTCAGGCCCGGTTCATGGCAATTCGTAGTGCTTGCCCTTGAAGGGAATCGAATCGAATGTTTTTTTTTTTTATTAAAGGAAATACTCGGGATGTCCTGCACCTAACGACAAAAAATGTTTTTTTTTTTGTTTTTTTTGTTTTGTATGGGATTTTGTCTTTTTTTGTATTTGTGTTCAGCAAAAAAAGAAAACAAAAGGAAAAAAAGTCACCTATTAAAAAATTAACAGGGGAAGAAAAAGAAGAGAAAAAAAAAAAAAAAAGAGAACAGAACAGAACAAAACAGAAGAGAATATTTACTTTTAAACCAATTAATTTAACTAATCATTCATTACCCGATCTATCCTTTATAGATCTATTACCATCTATAACACTAGCATTTACCCCTTAGCATCACTGCCTACCATTCCCTCACACTTTACAACTGAACGAGGATAAATAGGAACACTAAAACAAGATAAAAAAAACCCCAAAAACATCAAAAACACATTTGCTTTTAACCGCCTTGATTTTTTTTTTTTTTTTTTTCTTCGTTTGATTGATTCTATATATTCAATACATCTGTCATCTAGCATAATCATAGTATGAACTGTTGATTTCATACCATTTTACAGAAGAAAAAAAAAAAAAGGGAATAAGAATAACTTAAGAAATGGTTGATATAGCATATAGTCCTTTGACTCAACAATATGAGGATTTCACTACTAATAATGGATCATCATCTCATATTAGAACTGATGATCAAGATTTAACATTTAATCAAAAACATGATGATTTTAATTCTTCACTTTATGAACCAGTTAGTATCAAATCTTCTAATATTTTAGATAATGATTATGAATCTCCTACAAATATAAATCAATCAACAACTGTATCGGTTAATATTAATGATGTTTCTATAAATCATTCTAAATCATCTAATAATACTACTACTAATATTAGTACCAATACCAATAATAAATCAGAAGAACATACTAGTACTTATACTAATAATACACCATCAACTCCAACTTCAACATCATTTAAAGTTTCAAGATCTGATGCTTCAGATTTAACTAATGATACTTCTCCTTCTTCAATTGAAGATCGTACAACTGATAATTTATTACTTCAACCATCTACATTATCAAATTCAAATTTAAATTTAGATAATAATAATAATAATAATTCAACAGCATCAACTATTCCTCTTAATGATAATATTACATTACCAGAAGATCCAACTCCAACCAATACTATTACATCTTTTAAAAAAAAATTGATTAATGACATCGATCCTTTACAAACCGCTGCCTCCGATGATGCCGTCAATTCAAAACCAATGAAATCAAATCGTATTTTAAATCAATTGATTGGTGATGAAGATAATGAAGATCATGATCAAAGTAAACCTAGTGCTAATGCTAGAAGACATACTTCTCCTCAAACTTCTTCTTCAATTCTTCCACAGATTCAAGAAAATAATGATGCGGCGGCTGAATTAACTGCCAGAAGATCAATCGATCCAAATTTTCATAAACCTCCAATTTCAAGATCTACTTTCCCCTCTTATAATAGATCAACCAAATCTTCTCAAAATAGTAACAACAATAACAACAATTCTAATAGTAATGTTCATTATCAACCTCAACTTTCAACTCATGATTCAACTAATTCAGAAATTTTACGAATGAGAAATTCTATTCTTGTTAAACGTAATCTTAAAAAGAAACGTCGTGAATTCTTAGAAGATGAAAAAGTTTTGGTTGGTAATAAAATTAGTGAAGGTCATGAAAATTTCGTAATGGCCTATAATATGTTAACTGGTATTAGAGTGGCTGTAAGTCGTTGTTCAGGTATTATGAAAAAATTAAATGATGATGATTTTAAAACAACTAAAAAATTATCTTTTAATATGGATGGTAGTGAATTAACTCCTTCTTCAAAATATGATTTTAAATTCAAAGATTATTGTCCAGAAGTTTTTAGAGAATTAAGAAGTATGTTTGGTTTAGATCCTGCTGATTATTTAGTATCCATTACTGGTAAATATATTTTATCAGAATTAGGATCTCCTGGTAAAAGTGGTTCATTCTTTTATTATTCTCGTGATTATCGTTTTATTATTAAAACTATTCATCATTCAGAACATAAACAACTACGTAGAATTTTAAAAGATTATCATCATCACGTTAAAGAAAATCCAAATACTTTAATTTCTCAATTTTATGGTTTACATCGAGTTAAAATGCCCTTTTTAACTGGTAGTAGAAAAGTTCATTTTATTGTTATGAATAATTTATTTCCTCCTCATCGTGATATTCATTTAAAATATGATTTAAAAGGTTCAACTTGGGGTCGTATTACAAAAATTAATAATAATAAAGATGAAGATTTATCTCATTTAACTCTAAAAGATTTAAATTTTTTGGAAAGAAAAGATTCAATCAAATTTGGTCCTGATAAAAGAAAATTATTTTTTGAACAATTAGAATCTGATGTTAAATTATTGAAAAAAATTAATGTAATGGATTATTCTTTATTATTGGGAGTTCATGATGTTAAACAAGGTAATAATAATAATCAAAAACTTACTGTATTTGATCCAAAATCTTCTGATAAATTTGAATTAATTAAAACAAATCCTAGAAATATCGATCGTGAAAATGATTTACCAACAAATGTTTTCCCCGGTAGATCAAAATATGTATTTTATGGTCATGATGGTGGTATAAGATCAACTAATGAATCTAATGAACCATTATCAGAAATTTATTATTTAGGAATCATAGATTGTTTGACCCATTATTCAACCAAAAAAAAATTAGAAACTTTTTGGAGATCTTTAAATCACCAAAGAAATACTATATCTGCATTACCCTCTACTGAATATGGTGAACGATTCTTAAGATTCATTAAGGCCGGAACAAATAAAGGCAAACAAAAGAAATCATGATTGCATTTTATTTTACTTTATTCAATTTTATTTTATTTTTATTTTTTTTCCTTTCTTCTATTCTTTGCTCTGTTTACAGATATTAACGATTCACTTTAATTTATTCCTCTATCTTTTTTGTCTTCCTCTATTGTTTATTTCATTTCATTTATTTATACTGTGTTTTCCTTTTTGAAAAATGTTTTGGTATAAAAGGTTGTTGCATAATTTTTTTTCTTTTTTCTTTTTTTTTTTTTTTCTTTCCCTCCTAGTATTGAAGAAATTTCTTTATACATTGTTGAGTTGAAAAACTAATGTATTTTGACTTTATAATATATTTCAACTATTTTTGTGAAATTACTTTGTGTAGTTATCCATATTTACTTGTAAATTTGTATTTTTCCATTTTGCACTAAAATTGCTGCAACCACAGACTGGCTTGAGCTCTTTTTTTATATGTTATTACACTAGACAACACACAAACACCCCGATACTTCTTTTAACATAATGATGTATGCTAATATTTGTAACGGCATTCGACTAGTAGCAGAAATGTTAAAAATCACTTTGTTCACGCATACATTCATTGACAATTATTTAACTATCTGCCTTTAAAGTGAAGTAAGGGAGTATTTTGGTATTTCACTAGGTGGTCTTTCACTAGGTAAGATGTTTATTTTTACGAAATCTTAGAGCATACAAAGCACTTTATCACGAAGTACATCTGAATAAAGTTTTTTTTTTTCACGAAATCTTAGAATATATATTTAATAACTATAAAGACTATGAAGAAAATTTTTTTTTTCTTTTCACGAAAATCTTAGAATATATATTTAATAACTATAAAGACTATAAAATATATACTTTTGATAATGTAGGGGGAAGCAATGAGAGTTTAGTCTCACTGAAAACCTCCTAGTTGAATAAGAGAATGAATGTAGAGACGGATAAAAATTAGTCTAATTTATGAATTAGATTTTTTTTCGAGATAGATAATAGGATACCAATTGTTTTGTTTCGCTAGAACTCAAAGCAGGAGTCAGACGCTGATCCTGCTGGAGAGATCGTCGATATTGGTTGAGTTTTCCTAATAAAAAATGGTATCGGTTGATGAGATTGGTTTGATTGTCTGTGTATGATGGAGGTGCTATGAAAATAGACCATTGTCGAATAGGAGGTGTTGCTATATCTTGTCTTATGTGAAGATCAAATTTTTTGGTTGTAAAACATACATTCAAATACGGGTCCATCTATCTACTGAATTTTCAAAAATGTAGCGGAATTGCACTTGTAGCCTAGTGGACATCTTTCTCCTGCAGAGAGGTGTCTCTGGGTTGCCGGTTCGAAACTCAGTGTTCTAGTGGCGCAGAGGTTAGCGCTTCGTGCTTATAGCCGTTTTACGACGAATTGGTTATGCCAAAAGTCACGGTCGTGTGAGGAACGCGACGGTCGTGGGTTCAAACCCCTCCTAGAACATTTTTTTTTGCAAATTGTTTCTATGAATTGTCACGAAAGCCCTTACTGATTCAATGAAGCGCTCAGTTTTAACGAAATCTTCTCACCCATTCACCTTTGAGCTTTGGTCTCAGATTCAACTGACGAATTCTAATACGCCTAAGTCCAGAAGATATTCAAATGATCGATCCTGCACATGGTAATTCAGTTGCCAAAAAAAAAAAAGAAGCGAAGAGACTTTTTAAGCTTTCAATCGAATTACAAAACAACAATTGAAGTCACAAAAACTAAGGGCAGCTTGAACTCAAAAAGAAAAAGGAAAAAAAAGAAGAGAACTGATTTTGCCCAGGATCGAACTGGGGACGTTCTGCGTGTTAAGCAGATGCCATAACCAACTAGACCACAAAACCTGTTTCTTGTCTTATTTTTGGGCTGGTTTAATAGCCTGACAGGTTTTGGAAAGAAATGGATAGCTTAAATATTTCTTGAAAAGAATTGGGTATTAAACCGCTTCTAGTAATAAGTAGGTATCTCAAAAGTATAATAATACAACTGCTATTTTTGAAAAATAAACGAATAGGAAGTAAAAGACAATGGGTCAAAAGTATCTTAAAAGGGCGAGTTAGTCCCAAGTCGTTGTCAAGGTATGAGACTCGAATAAAAACTCACACGCTAAATCTACATGTCATTATAAGATATTTGAGTAATTTGTAAATATTTTATTATACATCCTGTTACGTTAAAAAAAGAAAAAAAAATATAGAAATAGATAAAATATTTTGTATAGTATACAGAGGAACATAAAACAAGAGTGCTAATTTAAGACTATAGAGGAAGATGTCAAGCTGATGGGAAGAGATACATAATTAATGGAATATCGGTTTCAGGAACGACATGAGTCTACCATAAGTGATTATGATATAGTGAGTGGAAAAAAAAACAGAAGTAAAGACTCATGGCAGCATAAAATAATTATAAAATACACAAGAGCACAGCAAAATAATTTGAAAATTAAGCTGACCAGAATTGATAACTCTTTGGTTGAGTAACACTTATTGGTAAGTTTTCATCTTCATTTCTATTAGCATTATCATCAGTATTATCTCTATCAACATCCATTTCATCATTGGCGGACCTCTTATCATCCAAATTAACTTTATTAAAAGTCTTATTGACTTCATTGATACTTATTGGCGTTAATAAATCATCCAAAAGGCTATTTAATTCTGGGTTGGTATTTTGCTTTTTAAATTTATCAATTTTTTCAAAATTGTGCCATCTTTCAATTAATAATTGTTTTCTTTGTAAATTAAGTAAATTTTCAGTTTTGATTAAATTGGTTTCCAAATTATTTATCAAACTCAATTTAGTTTGAAATTTTTCTAAAGTCAATTCAATAGCTTGATTTATCAAAGTTGATTGATTGGTGATTGATTCTTGTAAATTTTTAGTAGAATTTTCTTTGATAATATCTTTTCCCTGTTGCGAACTAATGAGCTTTTCAATAACTTCCTGTATTATGGTTTCTTTATCAATACCATCTGTTGCATTGTTCTTATCTGGATTAATTAATTTATTCAAATATCTATCTTCAATCGGTAATTGGATAAACTTGATCAAACATTGTTCTCTATCCTTGGTACCAACATGTTCACTGATTTTATCCCATTGACCATTGTTGTTAACAAAGAAACTTTGATTCTGAGATTCATAAGATGCAAACATTTCTACACCTTCTAATAAAAGTAAAACTTCTTGTTCGCTCCATGAAGTTGGATCAGCCTTGTTTTTTAATTTTACAAAGTCAGAAGATTGGAAATTAGAAGGAAACAAACCTTGTTCAAAGGCTTCAGGACTTAAAATAGATGCATTGCTTGCATTTAAAGTACCATTTCCATAGGTTTTACTTTTTAGATTATGATATCTGACATCACTAGTTTCTCTGTTGGTAACGCTGCAGTAATATTGAACCGAATTATTACTAGTTTTATCCTTTGAAGAAGTATCATTATAAATATTACGTCTGAGTTCTAAATTCAAAGGAATACCTGCTTCACTTTTAGTACTTTGTTCTTCTGGTTCGACAGACGAAGCAGGTGGGGATGGTAAATCACTTTTAGAGACTTCAGTCGTTTCTGGAATGAATGGAACTAACCCTTTAGGAGTATCTAAAGTTATCTGGAAATGTCCAGTATATTGTGGACCAACTGTAGAGGATTTTGTTCTTGGATCAATTTGATAATTAATTAACCCCCATTTTTCTAAAAATTTATGAATTCTTATAATAGTTGCCACATCACCCGCTAGATTACGACGAACTGCAGTAATACTTATATATTCTATTGGATTGATTCTATAAGAATTAACAATAAAATCTCTAATGTATTTATAAGTTTCTGAAGTTTTATAAACCGATCTTGAGGCATCGGTATGGGTTTTGCTAGGAAAGAAATCTGGAAACAGTTTCTTTTCAATTTGATGAATAGAATCTAAATCAAACCATTTGGAATATGAAGGAATTACAACATGTTTAGTTTGCTCAACCAAATAAGATTTGACACGCTCAGTAAACAATTCCTTTTCTTTTTGAACATCAACAGGTTCAGCGTTTTCAGTTGCTTCAGCTGCAGGTGTGACATCGGTAGTAGCAGCTTCAGTAGTGGGCGTCTGAGTTCCAGAAACTTCTGCTTGTGAATTCTCAACCTTTAAGTTGGAATTTTCAGCAGAAGTATTGATATCGGTATGAGCAGAATTATCTTCTTTGTCGGACATGACCTATACTATATTTTGACTCTTGACTTAATTGGATGTTGCTGAATAAAGATCTGTGAAAAACAGAGAAAAAAGCCCACGAGAATCGTAAATGATTATATCAAATTGAAATATAAAATACAAAAACAAGTTATCGACACTGCACTTTCAGGTTGTTTTTCTTTTTTTTTTCCTTCCTTTCCTTTTTTTCCTCTGTTTTTTTTTTTTTTTTTTTACCTCACTAAAAAATTTGCAAACGCACGACACAATGTCGCAAAATCTATATAAATGTCTCCTGTGGGATTTTGCGACATTTGTGTTGATAATTCGAGACGCGTACTGTTTTTTTTTTTTTTTTTTTTCTATACTTTACTTTTGTTTCTGTGATCTATCACATTTGTTGATTACAGTACCCAAAGCATTGATAATCATGTCTGCCTCTGTCAGGAAATCATCTAGGATACAGAGCCGAGAGGGCGCAAACACTTACCGTGAAGTAGATTCGGATACTGAAGCATCGGAATCTGAAAGCATCAATCAGAGTGATGGGGAGTACGTGGAGTCCAATAACAACAAGCGCGGTAAGAGATCAGACAGCGGCAAGAGAAACAACAAGAAACAAAAGACCCAACCAAA
Organism: Hyphopichia fennica; assembly: GCA_030444945.1. Taxonomy (NCBI): domain Eukaryota; kingdom Fungi; phylum Ascomycota; class Pichiomycetes; order Serinales; family Debaryomycetaceae; genus Hyphopichia; species Hyphopichia fennica. The sequence goes on from JAJMOB010000010.1 coordinate 223,805, forward strand.
CTCAAGCAGAGTCCAATCATCTCTGCGTGACTTGGGTGAAGATTTTAATGAAAACATTCTCTATAAAGCATTATCAAAACCAGAAATATCAACGTATGATCTAGCTCTCGAATGGGTAGAATCATTTATTCAAGATGAAGAGGAAAATAAAAATGAAGCTTTCACAACCCTATTCAACCTTTTATTAAGATGTTGTGGATGTGTATCACTTGTCGAACCTCATGATCTTGTTAATTTGGATTCAGCTTCTGATACAATTGGTGAATTATCCATTATGTTTGAAAAACAAAAATTTCATGAATACCCTTTTATCTCCAATAACAAGAATTTGAAATTTTTCAAGAAGAATGTTCTTGAGTTCTTTGATAAGTTGATCGAAATAGCTCACGAAAAGGGTATTTTATATAATGATCGTAATGATATTAGCACTGAAGATGAAAGTGAAGATGTATCCTTGTCTTCATCATTAATGGTACAAATTTTGACATGGTTTTCTTCTTTGAGTTCCTGCACTATAAGACCTTTTCGTTATGTGAGTACGGTCATTGTTTTAAGTATCCAGAGTAAACTTTGTGATTTGCTAGTCACTATCACTAGTTCATTGGAGAAACAACAACGTCAATTAACAAATGCGAAGTCAAACTCAAAAGCCAATAAAAAGAAGAAAGCATTTGAAAAAAAGCTAGAGACAATTAGCAAGAGTATTCAAGTTTATCATAACCAAAAAGAAACCATAATAGAGTACTTCACTGATATCGTTGAAACAATCTTTATTCATAGATATCGTGATGTTGACCCTTTGATTAGACTGGAATGCTTGAGAAATCTTGGTCATTGGATGGTTACTTATCCTGACCATTTTTTCCAGTCATCATTTCTTCGTTATTTTGGATGGCTTTTATCTGACCCATCTGATCAAGTGAGATCAGAAGTTACCAAGGTTTTATTAAGATTATATAAGAATGCCAATCAAAATGATCAAAACATGGGTATTGGTTTTAGACAATTCACTGAACGATTCAAAAAACAATTTATAAATATGAGTTGGAAGGATCAAGATTTTAGCGTAAAACATAATTTAGTTAATGTCTTGTGTGAATTGTTAAGTGCTGGATTTTTGGATGAATCCGATATCTTTGAAGTTTCTCTGAACATTTTCTATATTATTGAACATGGCTCTGGTTCTGGTGTTGTAAACGATGGTAAGATTAAAGCAGAATTATCCAGGTTCATCGGCTTAGCTAATAGTGAAAATGTCAAGAATCAACTTGAGAAGTATATCATCTTCATGGATAATTATGAATCACCTCAATTCGGTGATGATTCAGGAAAATTAACTCTTAAAGACTGCTTTCAAGTTCAGGATTTGATTAATCTTTTACGAACTTCCTACAATCTTTATTTAGATCGCAAACCTCAAATTGGTGGAAATGAATTGATTTTACCTAAGACCTTGGATTCACCTATTAGTGTCACTTTTAAGATCTTATTTGGCTTACCTTCCTATACTGGTAATTGGGAATTTCTTGTTCGCTACATTTTGTATGATTTGTCATCAATTACTTTCCAGTCTAAAAGGGATGATCTAGAAGAGAATAATATCGAAGTTTCAGAATTGAAAACCCTCTTGGAGTTGAATGCCGATGATAAGCTTTACCTCCTAAGGTTCTTATATGGTTCAATTTCTTCAGTTTTTGATAAAAAAGTCGCTAGAAAGACCAATCGAGATGAAACTGAAAACGACCCTCATATTATACTTACTAAGTTGGTTAATTACTTACCTTCTCTCTCAAAAATCCTGACACAATCCATAGATCAATTTCATGTTTTTTTGCAATTGTGGAACGTCCTTGTGAATATTCCAGGTGGAAATATATACACAGTTTTCAATGATTTAGGTCAAATAACCGTGTTTAACGAAATAACGGATAGAATTATTGATTTTTTTCGTAGTTACGAAATTACAGATTTCCAAAATGCTCCTCTTCTTCGAACATTTGATGATTTCTTTGATAAGCTATTGGGAGACTATGATAACTTGTCAGCCATTACGAATGACACAGATAAAGGAAATGAATCTTCGATGGACCGAGCAACTAGTGATCTTACGTCAACATCTATAATAAATGGTGAAATAAGACTACTGGTTCAAAACTTATTGCAAGAGTTGGTAGCTGAAGCTCGTGATACTCTAAGCTCTTCACGTGCTGCTAATATCACGGGTGATTATGACCTCGAAGACGATGAATTAGAAGATCAAAAAATTGTTTGCAACACATTAATTGAGGTCGCAAAACCAATCCTCAAGTTGAGTAAACTTGGAAATTTTATTGATATTAACGATTATATTGACGACAGTACGCCGTCTTCCACCCCTTCTATAATCAGTCTTATCAGTATGAAAATATTCAATAGGTTGAATATGCAACCTTTATACAGACTGTGGCCTAATAATTTTCTCAAAATAATCGACAGTTTCACCCAAGCATTCAAGATAGTGTCTGATGTTGTAATAATATCTACATGTTGGAAACTCGATACTCTCATCCATATTTCCTCGGGGCAGAATCCCCGCTCACAAGAAGATTACAATATTGAATTGTTATTCGATGATGCTGCTACCATTTTGAGTCAACTAGAGAAGATATTATCATCAGTTGACTCTGCTACGCGTGAACTAAATGAGGACTCTCTGTCATACACCGAAGTTTCCTCCTCAAGCACAATCAAGCTAATTACCAAGTTCAGTGAATTAAAAACATTATTCAGCGCAAAGTTGATTGATTTGATGGTTTCATTGAAGGTTTTTTACGTGAAATTCAAACCTCAAAATAATTTTAAAGGTTTCGATGAGTTTTTTCAAGATGATGAAGGAGCTGGTAAATATATCCGTAAGATGATCCCTGGCGAGCTTCAACATTCCTTCTTGAATATCTTCTTGCAAAAGGAGTCCAAACTTGCTTCTTTGATAGATGTTCAATTGGATAGATCTGACAATGAAGATGTTAATTTCGATGACTTGAATCGTGTCGATGAAGATGTTTCTGAAGAAAAAAGGCTTGAAAAAAGCGGTTTCGAAAGTCATGATGATGACTCGAGTGATGAAGAAGGTGAATCAAAAACTTCCCAAGATCGCAAAATACAAGAGAAACTTGAGGAATTGAAGTTGAAACAAAAAAAACAGCTGGATATTTGGAAGGCCGAAAAGGACCTTTGTGTTTATGCTGTAAAGCTTTTCAGTTTGATTAATACAGGTATGGTGAATAGTTCTGTTTTCGATCGTTTGAAGTTAAACTGCGAAAAAATTGGAGGCTTATACTATAATATTATTAACCAAAACGAAAAATCAATGAAATCTATTAGCGTAAATGCTTTGTCAACTTCTGAGACCAATAATCCCGGCCATCAAGCTGATGGATCTGAAGTAAACTTGTCAATGGCTGTTGAAAAAGACAAGAGCCCATCAACTAATCCAACGGACGTTTCTAATACGCAAATGGAGTTGGATGAACCATCTGACGACAAGCCAAGTGACCTAGATTCCCAAGCATGAACCCAATCACTATTTAAATACTTCAATTCGGAGGAATTACTACTTCGTAGCTACATATGATTACGTATAATTAGTTTAAATAAAAATTAGATATAAATATTTGTTCATATAAAGCCCACACAATTTCGTATACACTTATAATTTTCTTCGACCTCTTGATCTCAGACGCTCAAATTTTGCATCCTTGATCGAATTTGAAAGTTCTTCACGGCTCCTAAATGTGTCGGTAGGTGTTTCAAAATTGATCACCTCCGGGCTATTTGGCCCATTTGCCAAAGTAGTGGTGTTTGTGCTGACAATAAGTGGAATCTTTTGCCCTTGCCCTTGCAGCTTTGGTGATTTGAAATGAGGTTGCTCAGGGCTAAGATCTGAGTGAGATTTGCGCTCATCCCTTCGAGATAAGGAATTTGAGGCCGTAGTTGGCGGTGTACCAGTAATGCTTGGGCCATTCAAAGTATTTGGTGATGATAGTTGTTCTTCGATATTAGAATGATCTGTTTGGCTGTGGGTCTCGTCACTGTCAGATGCCACCTGGACGTTCAATCCACTACTACTAAATACACCACCTGATATTGAATATGAATGGCTTTGTTTCGAATTTATTAGCGAGCTAGAGGACACAACCTTGGGAATTATAGGCAGACTCAAAGCTTTCTTGCTTGTATTAGCACGGGAAACAACTGGACTAATGGACGGAGAGCGACTTCCATAGTCGGTTATAGTGTTATTTCTGCTTCTGGTAGTCCTTGGTCCATTTGAATTGTTCTTAAATTTATTATGAAGTTTATCTTTGAATGAGTATTGAACTTCAGTAGCCGGACTCAAACTTCTTCCGTGTATTTTTTTGTTGATGTTAGACAAATCCAATTTCAAATTAGGCCCCTTGCTAGAACTTATCATTGAATCAAGACCTTGAGATCCGTGTGAATGGTTATTATTTTTGCAGTTCGATTTTGAAGAGCGAAGGTGCTTTTGTATATCTATAAGTCTTTTTCTAACCTCGTAAGCGGAATCTTGTCTGAATACACGAATGACCCCATATTGGTCAGCGCTAACTATTATATGACCCTTATCATCATCTTGGTATGGGTCTATGTCGGTATTTACATTTGTGGTTGTTTCATTTGTACCCTTTGGTTCATCCAAGCCGAAGGTTTTACCACGCTTTAGCAAATCATAAATTATATCATCGGAAAATTCCAATAACCTTTTAGTACTTTCTGGAGCAAACAATGCCACGTTGACTTTTGAATGATGGGCATGGAAAGTTGTATAACTACTATTTTCATTAGATACATATTCATATGAAGAGCCGTCTTCTTCGAGTAATTGTTCAATATTAAGTTTTTTAAGCAACTTATTTTGCTGAATGGCTTTGAAATATTTTTTGTGCTTCTTATTGAGATCATTTATATGGTGCTTACCTTCTAGTACCAAGTCTTTCAAAGCCTGTCTTAGTTTATTATTAATAATATAGTTATTATTTTCCCAAATATAACACCAATGATCTTCAGATCCTGATATAATATAGTGATGGTCGTCACTCATTGTTGCAACAATAGATGAACTGTTATTTGATAAACCCTTGAATCTAGTTACCAATTTTTTCAGACTTGAATTTATGAGCCTAATTTTTGAATCATTTGTAGTGATTAATACATTCCATTTTTCGAATAAATCATTGCGTAAGGAAATAGCTGATGCCGCTTCATTTTCAAATACTTTGATACCCGTTATTTTGTTACCATTCTTATTGTGAAATGGGTGAACAAGTGATCTGTCTTTGACTTCATATTTATAAATAAAATAAAGACCTCTAGTCTCCAAAAGGGTGATTGTTCCATTAAAACCACCAATCAAGCAATGAGATCCATCAGGGGTGAAAGACAAAGCTGTAACAAGCACATCATCCCCAACATTCTTACTAAAAGAAACGCTGTTTTCCAAGACTGACCACAATCTAACTTCATTATCCAAAGAGCCACTAAGGAAAAAACGATCATCCGTAGGATGGAATTTAACCCCAGTGACGAAATCGTCATGCTGAAAAGTTTGTAAGCACTGCGGTCTATCAATATGCCATAATTTAGCAGTCCTATCCATACTACCAGTTATTAAAAAATTGTTTTTACTCCAATCCAATGATAGAATACTATTATTATGACCTTCAAATATACAAAAGGGTTCTTGATGGAAAATTGGAGCAGACTTAAAAACTTTATCATGAGCATTAGATGGTCTTGGGGTATGCGTACCATCATTATGCATGCTCTTTGATTCTAGTCTACTCAAAGGAGAAGAGATTACCTTCCAAACTTTGATCTTGGAGTCTCTTCCAGCTGCAGCTAAATATTTACCATCTCTGCTAAATTCCATAACGAAGATTTCTGCCTGAGAATTCTTAGCTGGATCAATGCTTTCTTTACGGTGTCCGCTATCTGTGCTTGGTGAATCAGAAGTTGATGAATCTTTCTTTGATGCGTCATTTTTGTCACGACGTTTTTGTCTTCCAGTGCCATCTTCTTTTTCTTCATCAGAACTATCAATCTCATGGTCAGATCCAAGATGCTCGGTGTTTAATTCTTGAGCAAGGAAAAGGTTGTTCACAATTCGTGGAGCATGCTTATTCTTTCTGGTAGCTCTAGTGTATTTGGGAGTTACTAATGCCTCGTAGGTTAGTCCACTCCAGATTGGTTCATCATCGATCAATTCAGACTCTGGGATGTCAACAGTAGGGAAGTTCAATTGTTCATTATGGTCGTGATTCTCAAAATTAGTTGTATGTTTCATGGCATCATTAAGCGAATCATCTGATATTGCTGAAGCTTGTGATGAAAGACTATCTGAGTGTATAGAACTTTCTCTTGTATCACCATCATGATCATCATAAATGCTGGAGTTATCATCTGCTATTATTGAACTCGATGAGCCAAGACTAAATCTTTTGGTGTTATGGCCATTTCTATTTTTCAAGCTTGACCTCCTGCTCATAACACTGTTTTTATTACTAGTACTAGTTTTTCTAGATAATGGAGAATCAACACTACCATTACTGACTTTTGTACTTGAAGATGCAATACTTTCAGGAATCAGGTCAGACCTTCTTCTAAGAATTTTATTGATGAAGCTTTTCCTTCCACTAGAGTGTACACTTCCACTACTACGTCCACCACTACTACCGGAAGTCCCGATAGAAGAGCTGGTGGTCTTTCTATTTGTTGGAGTGGTAACTTGGGAACTTGACATGGGTATTGGGACTGTGTGGTCAGTGTAGCTTTTCTAATTCTGCTTCAAAACCAATTATTGAGGCGGTATATTTGGAATGAGTACAATTAGATATGATAAAGTGAATATATTTCGAAGTAAAGCAAGAAGCAATACAAAATAAATAAATAAATAAAAAAAAAAAGGAAGAAAAGTCACTCCTCAACTGTTCCCATCAATTGATAATTGACTGTAAGAGACGGTACTTTTATTTTTTTGTCTATTGGGTTTCGTAATTTCCATATGAGCCGGTTCCCTTGCTGGTGTAAAACACCCGTGCACACATAGTAAACTAATTTTTAAATGATTAAGTACCGACGATAACTACGATAGGTTCAAAGACATAGAAATAACAATATTAATTACCCTAGTCTAGATATATAGATATATAGATATATATAAATATGTTTGATATGAAGGGAGGGTAAGATTTCACTAGAATACAAAAGTTATAAAATATATGAAGTAGAGGTTGGTGGGAGATAAAAAAAAACGAAGGGAATATAAATGAACAACGAAAAGACAATCAAAAGGATGCAAGATATACTTTATTGCAAGGCAATTTAATTAAATTTACTTTCTCTTTTTAGACCATTCTATATGTAAAATCAAGGAATTATAACCCTTACCGTTTAAGTTATCTAAGGCTTGTTGAGCCAAGCCTTCAGTAGCAAAAGTGACATAAGCAAAACCTTTAGATTCACCGGTTTCTCTATTTCTAACAAGAGCAACTCTTTCTAATGGACCATATCTGGCGAATAATTCATTTCTAATCATATCTTCATCAACAATGCTATTTAATTGAGAAACCTTCAAAGTAGTAGAATCATCTCTGGTAAGATCTTTAGCAGCACCATTGTTTCTTAAAGATGGAGGAACATACTTACCACCAGTGGAAGTTTCATCTGGTTCTGCAGAGGAGGCAGCAGGAGTTGATTGTTCGGCAAGAGTATCTTTGAAAGGACATTTGGAAGTGTAATGATCACCTTTACAAATTCTACATCTAATTCTTTGAGTAGAAACCAAGTTTTGTCTAGCTTCAACTTTTTGTTCTTCTTCTTTCTTTTCAAGTTCTTTCCAAGCGGCACCTAATTTTAATTCAACTTTTTCACCAAGTTGAGTGGTTCTAGTATCTGGTCCTGGTGGAGTATCTTTTTCTTTACCAAATTTACTCCATTTCCTACGTATGGCAATAGATGGATGAACTTTTTCTTTCACTTTAATCTCCTTAATCTTTTGAGTTATTTTAACTTTTTGACCTTTGGCATTTAATCTATAACTGATGACGGTCTTGGTACCATCTGGATTCGTAGTAACTTCTGGTTGAGGAATATCGTCTTCGGCATCAGCCCATGACTTCAAAACTGGGGCAGACATATTGCTTGGGATGTGTTTATATGTGTTGGTAATAGGTATTATCTATGCTAGAATAAAAATCAAGATCTTATCTTCAAAAAACTTGTATGGCCTTCGATGTTTGTCAGACGCTGCCTTCTTCGATTTGAAAAAAAAAAAAAAAAAAAAAAAAAAAAAAAAAAAAAAAAAAAAAATTGAAAAATTGAAAAATTTCCCTGGTTTTTGCACTACCGCGGGCCAAAAAAAAATCATAGGGACTTAAATATTCCACAAAACCACGTATATATATATAGATATATAGATATATAGATGTTAAGATATATATTTAGATATTAAGATATATATATAGTTATTTATGTCTACAACTTGTCAATTGAAACAGTCAGAAACATGTACTCTGGATTGAAGGAGAAAAGAGGTCTATAGGGTATCGAGAATGAGATCACCAAGCTCATTACGCCTGTATACTTCTTCATGAAGGCCATAGTTTCCTAAGAATGTTTGCGGGACGATTCCATGGTTTCTGAGATACTGCTGGAAAAGCTCAGTTTGATTTGGAGAAAGCAATTCGTCTTGGAAAGAGTGCATTACAAAGAATTTAGATTCATTTTGTACGAATTTGAAGGGTACATTTTCTTGCTTGAAAGAATTATTCGAAAGCTGTGTGGAATCACTGTAATGTTGGACGGAAACGAAGGCCTCATTGACAAATGAGCTATACGTAGGATATTCATTTACTAGGGCAACATTATCAAAGATTCCATCCACAAATATCAAATTCTTTATTAATAAATTTTCAAGATGATTCTTAGTGTCTTTCTTTTCAAGAATAGAACCACTGGTAGAATCCAATTCTTTGAGACCCATCCCAATGATCTTATCATAGTTCAACAATTGTAACATTAGAGTAGCACCGACCGAATGACCAACTAACAGGATATTTTTGATCGAATATTGCTCCACTAACACCTCTAATGCACTCAACACGTCCATTATATGTGAAGGATGTTTGAACTCGGGTGATAATCGATAATTAATCCCTATAAGATTGTACTTTGCTACTCTTGGCTCATTTTTAGTCGTCATATACTTGATTACCTGCTGGAAGTCGTCAAAGGTATTACTAGGATCTCTCCATGCACCACCGTGAATGAAAACTATTGATTCCTTGTTGTCTGGGTTGTAATTGAAAAACTTGACCACTTGTAACGGGTGATCTCCGTACTTCACAAATTGGTCTGAACCCACTTGAGCTTTGTCGTCTGGCATGGCCTGTAAATTGTTCGTTTGTCTTCCACAGAGATCTACTAGGTAATATATATGTATATATTTATATTCAAATCAACGGAAAAAAGTGAAAAACTCGCCTATATGCAGGAGATAAAGTGTCAATATTCCTATATTACTTGAAGATAGTACAATTTACAGAATATATAAGATTAAAATGAAACTTTTGGTGTCTATAAAAAATTGGAGATACTACTGGGTTTTCAAGATATCATTTGCCCCAGAAGAAGAAATGAAAATTAAATGAAAATGAAAATTAAATGAAAATTTAAATGAAAATTGAAACGAAAATTGAAAATGCAAATAAGATGAAAACAAAAGCAAAAGGCAAAAGACAAAAACAAATAAAAATAAAAATAAAACCATACAAACAAATAAGATCATGGGTTCAATCAAAGTTCAAAAGAAATCTGAATTCACGAGGAAATAATTCATCAAAAGTCGATCAAACAAACATAAAAATAATATAAAGAAATAAAAATAAATCTTTTTTGAATCCACTTGAAGATGGGGCCCACATCATAACACATAATATACATATTTAAATATCAATCTTTTATTGGGAGGAGGATGTCAAACATTCAAAATAGTTCCACAGTTTTTCCCCACGAAATTACGTTAAAAAATATAATTATACAAATACAATAAGATATACAACAAAAAAAACAAAAAGTTGAATCATCGTCATCCTTTAGTAAAAAAACTTTCTTTTCTTATAATCTAGAAGTAAAACTGGAAGGAAATTAATTAGGCGAAATTCTTTTCAAGAAATTAATAACGAGTTGGAGATCTGTCACGGACATAAGAATCTCTTTCATATCCACCATCATTTCCACCACGGAATTCACGATCGTAACCACGACCACCTCTGAATCCACCACGGTCTCCACCATCTCTGAATCCACCACGGCCACCTCTAAAGTCACCTCTGAATCCACCACGGCCACCTCTGAAATCACCTCTGAATCCACCACGGCCACCTCTGAAATCGCCTCTGAATCCACCACGGCCACCTCTGAAATCACCTCTGAATCCACCACGACCACCTCTGAATCCATCACCTCTGAATCCACCACGGCCACCTCTGAAATCACCTCTGAATCCACCACGACCTCTGAATCCACCTCTTCTTGGTGGAGGAGGAATGAATGGAGAAGTATCTTCTTCAGCAACTAAAACAGCACCTTGGAATTCAGAACCATCTAATAATGGAACAGATTTTTCTAATTCTTCAGCAGATGAAAATTCTAAAGCACCAATAACTTCACCAGAATCATAATTTCTAAAGACTTTGGCAAAAGATGGAGAGAATTCAGTCTTTTCTCTGACAAAGTCTTTGAAATCTTGCCAAGCAGTACCATCAGGTAAGTTAGTAACTTTAACTCTATATCTACCTCTGGTATCTTCTTTCTTTTCACGAGCAAATTCAATTTGTAAAACTTGACCATTAAGATCAGTATCATTTAAAGTTTCAACAGCACGTTGGGCATCTTCAGGATTTTCGAAAGTAACAAAAGCAAAACCTCTCATCATTTGAACATCAATGATTGGTCCAATAGCACCAAAGTGGGCTTCAACGTGACCTTGTTCAACATTAAAGTCTAAAGGTCTAACAAAAAGCTTGTTTGGTTCGGTAGGTTCTTCTTGAGATGGGGCAAAACTTGGTTCTTCAGGTTGTTGCTCGAACTCTTGTGGTTGTTGCTCAAACTCTTGGGGTTGTTGTTCTTGATCAGACATTGTATTATGTTATATGTATTGATGTATACTTCAAAGATAATATTCAGCTTGATGTAATATAGTTAAGATGAGCTAAATTGAAAGAATGTTGTGCTTTTTACTTTTCTCTCTTTTTTTTTTCACTGTTCGAGAAGAGACCCACACAAGGAGTCTTTTTTTTTTGTTATTTGTTTTTGTGTGTGGTTGTTTTTGTACTGTACACGACACAGCAAAACAAGTGTCATTGCAAAAAAAACTACAAAGGCTACCAATGATTACTGACCCTATTAACAGAAGGGAACTAAAACAAAACAAAATAGGATAAATCTAGGTATAGATAAGGAAAACATAATTGTGCTTTTTATATAGATGAGTAGATAGAAATTTAGAAAAAGAAGCTCGAAGCCACAATGAATAATAAGTTAAGAGTAATGATGGAATTTTTCAGAGAAGACCCTTCATATAAAGAAGAAACTTGAGGTGAAACCGAAACGGTCAGTGTTGTGGAATACAAAGTCAGGGAGTCATGAGACTTGATACCAGGTGTAGTTGTTATTTGGCTTTGACTTCGACGTTCGCTAGAAGCTGTGACTGTGATACCCTCTTCGCAACTTGAACAAGGGACACTTTGAGTGATGGTTTCAATAACTTCGATGGTTGAAGTAATCTCGTTAGCTGTTGACTTGCCATCGCTTTGAATGGAAGAAGAGGTTGGTCTATAACTATTTCTCGAGAAGGAAGGTTGTGTTGGTGTACTATGAGTTTCTTCATCGGTTGTGCTGCATCTAATGGTAACGGTTGAGCCAGAAATAACAGTAACAGTTTCAGTTGTATCTTCGGTAGTACTGCTTTTATATACTATTGTTGAATGAAATTGATCGTGTGGATTATCGACAGTATTGGATGTACTGTCAATATAACGCAGGCTGTATGAAGTAGGTGATGTTTCCAAAGCCTCAGAAACAGATGATTTATGCTGCGAATAAGTTGTTTCAATAGAGTCATGATCACTAAAACTACTTTTACTAGCACTCGATCCTTCAGAAGTTATTTTGGTTGTAGAAGTTAAATCTGAAGCTGAAGCAGCTGAAGTATACCTTGTGGTTGAATGCGATGATTTGGAAGAAGTATGTGATGACTGGTAGACACTGCTATAGTATACAGAATGACTGAAAGAAGACTCGATATAGTCGGACAGGGTACCCAGTTTGAGAGAAGAAATAGATGAAATCTTAGAGGAATGGGAGGGGGTATAGAATGAAGTAGTAGTATAGGATGAAGAAGATTCAATGGCGGTCGATAATACTGAACTTTCGCTAGAAAGACATGGCTCAGTATAATAGCTAGTGACTATATCCACAGCTTCACTGGTCGTTACTGAATCCACATCTGAGTTGCTGGAACTATAGAATGAAGTGACTTTAGAGGAGTATCCAATAGATGAGGACTCGATAGATGAGGAACCAACAGATGAAGAACCAATAGATGAGAAATCAACTGATGAAGTGCTAGGGAGTGATGAAGTGCTAGTGAGTGATGAAGTGCTAGTGAGTGATGAAGTGCTAGTGAGTGATGAAGTGCTAGTGAGTGATGAAGTGCTAGTGAGTGATGAAGTGCTAGTGAGTGATGAAGTGCTAGTGAGTGATGAAGTGCTAGTGAGTGATGAAGTGCTAGTGAGTGATGAAGTGCTAGTGAGTGATGAAGTGCTAGTGAGTGATGAAGTAGTCACAGAGGAAGAAATAGTAGCATAGTATGAAGATGGTTTAAAGGTGCTCGATGATACGGAAGTTTCACTTGAAGGACATGGATCAGTATAGTAGCTGGTAACTATATCCACTGTTTCACTGGTTGTATCCGATTCCACCCCTGAATTGCTGGAACTATAGGATGAAGTGACTCTAGAAGAGGAAGGGAAAGAGAAATCAACTGATGAAGAGATACTAGAGGAGAAATCAACTGATGAAGAGATACTAGAGGAAGAAGAAATACTAGAGGAAGAAGAAATACTAGAGGAAGAAGAAATACTAGAGGAAGAAGAAATACTAGAGGAAGAAGAAATACTAGAGGAAGAAGAAATACTAGAGGAAGAAGAAATACTAGAGGAAGAAGATGGCTCAAATGTGGTCGATGATACGGAAATTTCACTTGAAGGACATGGTTCTGTATAGTAGCTGGTAACTATATCCACTGTTTCACTGGTTGTTTTCGAGTCCACGCTTGAATTGCTGGAAATATATGGTGATGCGACTGTAGAAGAGGATCCAATAGATGAGGAGCCAATAGATGAGGAGCCAATAGATGAGGAACCAACAGAAGAAGAGACACTAGAGGAAGAATAGATACTAGAGGAAGAAATCTTAATGGGCAAAGAAGGCGAAAGAGAGCCTGATAACACTGAGCTCTCACTAGAAGAACATGGTTCAGTGTAGTAGCTAGTCACTATATCCACTGTTTCACTGGTTGTTTCCAAGCTCACTTCTGAACTATAATAATTGCTGGAACTATAGGATGAAGCGAATGTAGAAGAGGAACCAATAGAAGAGAAATCAACTGATAAAGAATCAATAGAAGAAGAACCAATAGAAGAAGAACCAATAGAAGAAGAACCAATAGAAGAATCAATAGAAGAAGAATCAATAGAAGAAGAATCAATAGAAGAAGAACCAATAGAAGAACTAATAGAAGAAGAGCTGGCGAATGATGAAGAAGAGAGTGATGAAGCAGCGAGTGATGAAGTAGATAATGATGAAGTAGCGAATGATGAAGGAGCGAGTGATGAAGGAGCGAGTGGTGAAGAAACAGTATAGTCTGAAGAATATCCAAAGGCTGTCGATAATACTGAACTTTCACTTGGTTCGGAGCTGGGCACTATATCCGCCGTTCCACTGGTTGTTTCCAAGTCCACTTCTGAACTGTAATAATTGCTGGAACTATAGGATGAAGTGACTGCAGAATAGGAGCCAATAGAAGAGAAATCAACTGATGAGGAAATACTAGGTGAAGAAGAGCTTTCAGAGGAAGAAGAGTTGGCGAATAATGAAGTAGTGAGGGATGAAGCAGTGGTAGAGGAAGAAATAGTAGTATAGTATGAAGATGATTCAAAGGCTGTCGATGATACGGAACTTTCACTAGAAGGACAAGGTTCAGTGTAGTAGCTAGTGACTATATCCGCTGTTCCACTGGTTGTTTCTGAATTCACCTCTGAACTACTATAATTGGTAGTAACGTAGGATGAATAGAGCTCGCTGGTTAATCCCAGGCTCTGAGTGGATGGAGTAGTTGAAGAGCTAGTGGTAAGTTCAGTTAATGTACTACTGGGATTCACCAGATAGGAGCTATCTGGGGTAACTGATTCTGAAGAGCCACTGTAAGAAACAGGGGAGCTAGTCAGGAATGGTGATGTAGAAGTTGAATATAAAGAAGAAGATGCATTAGTCGAATAAAGCAAAGAAGAGGGTGTAGGTGAAGATATTGTGAAAGAATTACTACTTTCAAATAAATATGAGGATTCAGAGGGAAAATAGGAAGAAGCTTTACTGGTATAATCCTGGGTTGGATTACTTGAGTCACTCGATTCATAAGACATGCTAGTTTCTACCACTATTTCTTCGCTGGTCTCTGAAAAGGAATATATGGCGCAGGAAGGAGTAGAGACGATTAAACCCGAAGATGAGCTTGATTCCAGAATTAATAGAAAAGAGCTGGGAGCAGTATAATATTCAGAGCTTATTGGAGAGCCAAAAGAGATTGGAACAGAGCTAGTCACATCTGAATGAACAATACTTGACAATGTTGATGAAGGTCTTTGAAAACTATCAGATTCATTCAGGGTTACCAACTCAGTTGAGCTTGTGGTACTTGTAGAAGGGGAATACTCTGTGACAGATGGAACCAGCGAATAAGTTGAAGAGTAAAAGTATGATTCAGTGTCAATTGTACTTTCAGTACTTTTGCTAAATGTATAATAATCGCTAGAAGATACAATATTATTATATGAGCTTGACTCTTGACCTGAACTATCAGAACAATCATCGTCTTCATCGGTTGAAGAAGTAAAAGATGTCGTGAAGCTTGACTCTTGACCTGAAATATCAGAACAATAATCATCCTCGTCGGCTGAAGAAGTGAGAGACGTAATGAAACTCGAGACATTGGTAGTTATTGTATCTGTGCAGTCATCGTCTTCATCTTCAGTTGATGAAGAAGTAGAAGACGTAATGAAACTCGAGGCACTAGTTGATGAAGAAGTGAGAGACGTAATGAAACTTGAGACACTGGTAGTTATCGTATCCGTGCAGTCATCATCTTCGTCTTCAGTTGATGAAGAAGTGAAAGACGCGATGAAACTTGAGACACTACCAGTTATACTATCCGTGCAGTCATCATCTTCGTCTTCACTACTAGTACTTGAAAATGAATAAGTGCTCGAAAAAGAGGCAGTCAAGGAAGTGGTTTCCGAGTTAATACTCGTTGTTTGAGCACTTTCTGTTTCTGTACAGTCATCTTCGGAATCATCAATTGTGCTAGGGGCAGCTGAAGTTGCATCTGAACAATCGTCCTCATCATCATATTCTGAGCTGACAGCCCAGGCTCTGCTGACAATTAAGGAGATAAATACTAATTTGCTAAATTTCATAATTCTTATTGAAAGCTTTTAGCAACAAGTTGATGTGTTTTTGTCTTTTTTTTTTGCTTTTGCTTTTAAAAAGTAGGAATGCTCGTGTCATCTTATATTTGAGTCACAAGATGTCAGTAGCTTCGAGGTGAAACATAAGGTAAACAATTCTCAAGAAAGAGTAGTTATTTTCTAAGCTTACTCAGAAACTCTGCAGTTAAATAACTTATCAATACTCTGGCATATTCTTTTGTTCATCGATTATTTTTCGTTTGAGATTTTTTTTCGCAGTGAAATTTTCAGTCCCAATACAAGTTTGCAACTTTCCTAATTGGGGTTCTGCAATGTTAACACAGAGTGTACTTTGATTCTACCTACAAATCATAAGATTATTATATAGCATCAACAGTCGATACACCCGAGTCACTTCTTTGAACACTTTGTTTCGAAAAATGTCCTCTGAAGGCTTTTTCAAGTTCGAAAACCACAATTATCTTCAATTACACTTCTGTGCATCTTTGTTTCGAAATCAATAAATCTGTACCGAAATCAAGGTGCCTGTTGTTGCAGCCATGTCTTCAAATGGTTCTTGGATCCTGGCATTTCTCTACATCATCAACTGATCCTGGACTCGGGCTTTTCATTTCGAATAGATAAAGAGTTCTCAGTAGGATGCTTCTTGTAGCCCAAACTAAAAAAAAATTAAAACTAGAAGTTTTTAACTTACAAAAAGGCTGCCTATGTAGCTGGTAAATTATATATTAAATTAACAAAAAAAAAACTATCCAGAAGGTAGTTTCTATAAAGACAACTTGTCACGTGTATACTTCAAAGTCCCTTATTCAAAGAAGTATTTCACGGATTGCATTATGCTTCTATAGATCGATTTTTGGTCGATACTTTCGCTGGTAGAATTTTGTCAAAGAAAGAAAAAATGAAGAAAAAAAAAAAAATGTAGATTTAATGAACGTAATAAAGGAATTTAATTTAAAGATTGAAATTGAGCTAAAATGTTAGCTCGATCAGTCTAATCTCTCTTCCAACGAACTTGTTGTGGTTGTCTGGCATAGTAAATACCACCAACATCAATATTGGTATTCCATTGATCAATGTGAGAACATAAAGCACTTCCTAGAGCCATTTCTCTAGGAATTTTTGATTCATCTACCCTAATTGTAAAACCATTTACACCATTTGGGATGACTTGAGCAATTCTTTCTCTAATTTCGGATTCTTTTTCACCGACATTATGAACTTTTTCTAACCATTTCCCTTTACTAGTCCACTGATATGTAAAACCATCGGCCATTGTAAACATCCTGTAACTATCATTTGCATCAACTTTATGACCAATAATATGCCAACCTAATTCAGCAGCAGGAGCTCCAGGAGCTCTAATCAATAACACATTTGATCTTAAACCAGCCCTAATGGCTGCAACCGGTTCATCTTCACCTTCTGGACCTGTCCCACTAATAGCACTGGAGTACATTTTATAAGCACCTTTCACTGCTCTTGATCTAACAAACCAGAAAAGTTTTTTATTTGGATCATTAGAACCTAAAGGTAATGAACCGTTTTCAGTATCGTAAACATCAAAAATTTTAGAACCAGATCCGAAACGTTTAAGGAGAGCATACTCAGAAACATTTTCTTCTGGCATTTCTATTATATGAGGAACGTAACGAGAAGCTCTTCTGTGTGGATGGAATAAGACAGCCTTTGCCATGACCAAAGGTCTCATGACTGGGGAAAGCACAAGTTCAATAGGCATCTCGAGTAACTTAGACCTGTTATTGTAAGCAAATTTATAGATTCGGAACTATCGAAAAGAAAACTGGACCTGAATAAGTAATAAAACCTTTTTTGCAAGAAAAACCTCGTTCTGGTGGATCTGTGCTTTTTATGTATTTTGAGGATGAATAAATTTTTATTTGTTTTTTCTAATTTTTTTATATTTGTGGATTACTTTAAAAATTCATATATTGTATTATGACCTCACGAAGTCAATAGTAATGAATATAAGAAAAGCTCAACAGATATTTACAAGGCTACAGTTACATAGAAAGTTTGTTTTGAATGTGTATTAAAAATCCCCAGATCCCTCCCTCTCATTTTCCAAGAATCGATAGATGGTAATAACTAAAATGAATAAATATAAGCTTGTAATAAAGAATTGTGAACATAGGACCGAGTAAAACTATATGAAATGTGGTTCTATCCGCCTTCTTGAAAAATGATACCGATTTTATAATTTTCTTCTTTGGAGTCTATCTTCAAAGCATGACCAGCATGACAATAAAGAAATTGACAAGTACCAAAGAAATAGAAAAATTTTAGATGCAAAAATAAAAATAAGATGAATAAAAAGAGATTAAATCTTTATGCAATTAAATCTGAAGTCCAATTATGTTCTTGGATGAGAGAATCTAATCTCCTTAAGTCTGCTGAAACCTTATCAGCTTTTTTCTGGTAATAAGGAACATCGATAACAGACTCTGAACGAATTTCCAGCTTAGAATAATGTCTCAGTCTAACAATACCCTCTTCAGTGATTCTCTCATAAGCATTTGCAGCACGCATCAATTCTTCACGTTCAGCTAATGCTTCACACATTGTGCGTTCTTCTGAACTTGATCCAAATTTAAATTTGATCGTAGCATTGGTTAAATTTATTCTTGTAATCAAGTCTTTATATTCTTTAGATATGATAAGAAAGTCTTCTACCAATTTATTGGGATCTTCTGCTGGACTGTCACCTTCCTGTACAATACAATTGTTCATTATACGACTTTTGATGTTCAGTATATTGGAATGATAGTCTTTGCGTAACCTTAAGGCTTCAGCTAACCTCATATTTGCAACTGTTGTAGATAATTAAAATGATATAAACTGAAACTTATCAAAGAGGCGAAACTTGATTCTTTTATAGACTTTTTTCAGTCTTGTGTTCTGGTTAGTCTATATGTATGAGTCATCAAGTGAGAGTGAGCCTTTCTCCTCAGAAGGCAGTGCTCTCATGATGGAAAGAGTCATATGTAGTAAGTCATTGTTTCCAGTTGATTTATTCCTGGAAAATGAATGACTTATTCGTGACTGATCCATATCAGAGGTAAACTACGATAGAGGTGTTGGAAATTACTCTTAATTACTCAGAATACAATCCTCAAAACTAAAACACAAAGAAAGAAAAGAAAAGAAAATGAAAAAAAAGAAGACCTGCTGCTGTTAAATTTTTAAAGAAGAATCTGTAAATTTCTTTCAATGAAAACAAGTGTAACTATTTCTATTCAGAAGAGGCTTAATGTTATATCAGTAATAAAGTAATTTCCCCATATTTCAATTTCGCAACTTTTGGCTGAAAGCCCAAAATAGTCTGTTTTTGTTCGAATATTTGTTTGAATATTTGTTCTTCACAGAAGACCAACCAAGAGTATATATTAGTAACTCTATACTATATTAGGTATATATCCACACGATACCAACTCTGAAGAGGTTAATTTGCAAAGTAACCCCACCAGGTGTAAAATGTAAATGTGAATTGCAGCTTTATATAGCTATAAAACAATGAGTGCGGAAATTTACAAAAAGGGTATAACAATACGGCGAGACGATAAGAGGAGAATCGAAAAAATTAAAAAATTAAAAAAAAAACTAATTAAGGGATAAAGTTATAATTCGAATTAAACCTACAACTTACTTCACTCGAGTCTACGAGCTCAACAGCCATTACAATTGATCAATTTAGATACCCATTAAGACCAACATGCTCAAAGATAACTGGGAAGATCTTTCCTTAAAAGCAAGAAAAATCTATCAAGATTCATTAAACAAGACCTTGGAGTTATTCCCATTGGATGAAGTGACCTTGGCCAAATATGAAAAGCTTCCTTCGGCTATTGGGAAATCCGTCACTGATTTTGGGAATCCATCACCAGTACCAATTGATGAGTTCAATCGAGTTTTACCTAAAAACGATGCCCAGATTACCCAGATTGACCCTTATGATCTTATTCAACTTATTTTGACGGGGAAGTATAGTTGTGTTGAAGTTTTAACCAGTTACTTTCATGCGGCCATATTAGCATCTAAATTAACTAATTGTATCTACGAGTTTTTACCGGAAGAAAGTTTAAAAGTTGCTAAGTATCTTGATGAAAATTTTGATCAACTTAAAGGTAAATTACCATTAATTGGTTTACCTATTTCATTAAAAGAGATGATTCCATTTACCAATCGTTCAGTGACACACGGTTCATTGTGTTATTTGGATAGAGTGGTTGATTATAATGCGGATATTGTCAATATTTTGATGAAAGCAGGTGCTAATCCCTTTGTTAGAACCACAAATCCTCAATCTTTAATGATGCTTGAATGTGAATCATTCACTCATGGTAGAACTGTTAACCCTTATAATAGTTCATTAACTTGTGGTGGTTCCTCTGGTGGGGAAGGTGCTACTAATGGTATTGGTGCATCAACCATTGGCCTCGGTTCTGATATTGGTGGTTCTATCCGATGTCCAGCTGCTTTTAATGGTATTTATGGTTTAAGACTGACAGTAGGTAGATTACCAACAGCTGATTATTTCTCTTGTCAATTGGGATCTGAATCCATATTATCGGTAACAGGACCTTTAACTAGATCATTGAACTTATTAGAATTGTTTACAAAAACAATCATTGATTCTAAACCATGGATGATAGATCCCAGTTTAACTAGTATTGAATGGAGACCAGAATCAACGAAGAGGAAATTCAAAATCGGTATATTATCTCATGATGGTGTAGTATCTCCTCAACCACCAGTGAAGAGAGCTTTGGAAATAGTGAAGGAAAAATTATCAGAGCTAGACAATATTGAAGTGTTTGAATTTAGTCCTTTGGATCATGCCAGGGCAATGACTATTGCCACTTCTTTATATTTTGAAGATGGAGGTGCTGATACCAGAAATACATTGGCCGACACTGGTGAACCCATGTGTGAACAAACCAAATGGGCACTTAATAATGATAATGTAAAATCATTAACATTTCCTGAACTTTGGAAGTGGAATCTTGAAAAACAAAAATATAGGAAAGCATATTTGAAATATTGGAATCAATTTGGAGCTGATGCAGTGATTGCACCTGTATTCCCAGGACCAGCTGCCAAACATAGAACAGCAAAGTACTGGGGGTATACTGCTCAATGGAATTTACTTGATTATCCGGTATTAGTTTTCCCTGTTACCAAGGTAGATCTCGAATTGGATAAACCATATACTGATTTTGAACCTCTTAATGAAATCGATAAATTCACTCAAGAACAATATGACTCGCCAACAAGTTTTTATAATGCACCCGTATCATTGGGAGCCGTGGGATTAAGAAACACCGAAGAAAAATTAATTGTCATTGGTAAAATCCTTCGTGGTATCCTATAATGAGAAGTAATCTATATATATAGCTAGACATTTTCTATTCAAAGTATAATATGCAAATATACGTTCTGTCACAAAAAATATAAATAAATTACCCGTTAGGCCCTTTTTTTTTTTTTTCACGAAAGGCTTTTTTTTTGAGCTCTAGCGAAACAAAACAATTGGTATCATATTATCTATCTAGAAACAAAATCTAATTCATAAATTAGACTAACTTTTATCCATCTCTACATTCATTCTCTTATTCAACTAGGAGGTTTTCAGTGAGACTAAACTCTCATTGCTTCCCCCTACATTATCAAAAGTATATATTTTATAGTCTTTATTGTTATTAAATATATATTCTAAGATTTCGTGACAAAAAAAAAAATTTCTTTTCTACTTTTGTAGCTCGCAGGTATCTCAGTTTCAATAGGACACATCGAAAGCCTTTATGGCCAAGTTGGTAAGGCACCTCACTAGTAATGAGGAGATCGTCAGTTCGAATCTGGCTGAAGGCATTTCTTTTTTTCGTAAAAGCTTAAAGTTTTTTCCCCACACGTGTTTTTTGTTATAAGTGGTGTATGGGTGTTTTATCCTTCTTGGCAGACAAGAAATTATTTGTGTGGGTTTGAGCGTGTCCTTACCGTTTTCTTTTTTTTCTTTTCTTTTTTTTTTTCTTTTGTTCCAGTGGGAGCCGCCTAACAAAACAAAAAAAAATGATGAAAAAAAAAGAAATGATTAGATAAAAAATTCTTGGCACAAGAAAAGGTGATATTTCTTAGTATCATTAATTTATTACACTTTTCTTAGCATTTTTTTTTTTTTTTTTTAGACGCCATGTAGAAAAGTACCGTCTTAAGTTTTTTTTTATGGAATGAGTCTATATTTTGTTGTTTCTGTTCTTTTTTTAAAATAGCTACTACTTCTTTTTCTTCATTTCCACCAACACTAATCACTAATCAGTAATATTCAACCATGAATTATAACTTACACCCTATGACATATCTCAATGCTACCGCCACGGATAGAATGATTGATTCAGAGATTGATATTGATATCGATGCTATATCATCTACATCTCCTACTAATAGCAGCCATTCTGCTAATGGGTCACCACAATCTTCCTTCACTTCCCAGTCTACCGCCAACTCTCCTATTCATAATGAGAAACAGCAACAAAAGCATCAACCGCAACAACACCAACACCAACACCCACATCAACAACAACAACATCAACACATTCAACAACCAGTCTACTTACCTCAACAACAACTTCCACAAGATAATTTGAATGGGTTCTTTCCTTTGAATACCACCAATTCCAATAACTCTAATAATTCCGGTTCCATCACCGTTACCAAACAAGAAGAAGCTCAACCAAAACCAGCTAAGAAGACTTATAAAAAAATTAAAGAAGAAGATTTAAAGGGTCCTTTCAAGTGTCACTGGAAAACTTGTGATATTATCTTTGATACCCCTGAGTTATTATATGATCATTTATGTGATGATCATGTTGGTAGAAAGGCATCAAATAATTTATCATTAACTTGTTATTGGGATAATTGTTTAACCACTACTGTCAAGAGAGATCATATTACTTCTCATTTAAGAGTTCACGTACCTCTTAAACCATTCCATTGTGATATTTGTCCAAAATCTTTTAAAAGACCTCAAGATTTAAAGAAACATTCCAAGATTCATGAAGATGATCATCAAAAGAAATTGAAGAAATCACAAAAGAAATTATTGAAGGATGAACAACAAAAGAGACAAGATGATGACAAGATCCGTTATGATGGTTTACATCCTCATCCTCATCATCAACCTCATCCGATCTTCCCGCCTCACTTACCTTATAATTATCAATCAAATGATTTATCTTATAACTACCCCCAATCAAATCAAAATGATGATATCGATCCAACCCGTAAAAGAAGATTTGATAATAACTCTCATCATAATATGTATGTGGTTAACAGTATTTTAAGTGATTTCAATTTCTATACTAGTAATAACAATAATAATAATAATAATACCAGTCAAGACTTTACAAATAAAAAAGTCAAGGTTGAACCTCAATATAACGTTGATATGTTTAATAAATTGAATCATTTGGAAGAAAACTTGAATCACCAACAACAGCAACAACAACCACAACAACAACAGCAACAACAACACTATCCATCATTTGGTACCTCCGCTGCTTTCAACTACCAACACCATCCTCAACAACAACAACAACAATCTCAACAACCTAACTTATACGAGGCAGAAAAGTTTTTCAATTCGTTATCTTCATCAATTGATATGCAATATCAAAACTTGAATAATTCAAGTGAAAACTATCCTCATCCTTATCCTCAACATAGTAACTTATATCCTTCAATCCCTCAACATCAAAGTACTTCAAGCTTGAATAAATCAGATATGTTGATCAATAACCACGGTATTGGTTACTCACCAAGCTTCCCTCAAGTTAACAGATCTACTAGCCATTACAATACCAATAATAATGGTGAATTTGGAGGGGTTAGTAACTATCAAAAATCTGGTCAAAAATTATCAAATGATGAAAAAATTGATGATACCATTGAATTACTCAAGAAATTAGATTTGAAGAAAGATGATGACGATAAATTGGATATTAATTTGGTTAAAAAACATAGAGATATGATTCAATTGGTTTGCGATTATTTGGCTTCCTTGAATAATAAAGTTTCAAATGACGTTAAGGATGTTGATCAAGTAAGTGAAAGTGAATCTAGTCGTAAATTATATCCTACTATTACCGCTTTTTAAATTTACTCTGACCCTCTTTATGGTCCCTCATCTTACAGGTACTTTTTATTTTGTTTTGTTTCTTATATAGGCTTGAAGTCTGACTTTTTATTTGTTCTTTATATATTTGTTTCTTTGTTTCATTTCTGGTTGGTTTATTTCTTATTGTTTCTTTATTTGTTCTGAATATTATGTGTACTAAATATCATTCATTTGTCAAAATTAAATATGTAGTTATTATAAAGCGTTTATTTACAAGTTTGAGTTTATCCCTTATAAAGTGTTTATTTACAAGTTTGAGATTATCCCTATTTACAAAGCTATCAAAACCTCGATTTGATTATGGTACGTCTCTTCAGTAGTTCCACGTAGAATTTAAAACTCCTGAACCAATTACTCTATTATCATCATATAATACAACATTCTGACCTGGAGCCATGGCTCTTGCCTTTTCCTTTATTTTAATATTCATTTCATTTTTATCAGAATCATAACTTAAATCAACTACTGATTCAGGTTCTTGTAAGGATCTATGTTGCATGGTAAGGGTCTTTGAAGTTATATAATTTTCAGGTTTGGAAACTAACCATTCCCATTCGTGTACTGTAACACCATTTTGATATAATTTTGGATTATTACCCCCCTTTACTATCACTAATTCATTCGTTTCACGTCTTTTTTCACTAACAAACCAAACTCCTTTATACTCTGGATTCCCCTGAGGTAATGAAACCCCCAGTTTTTGACCTATAGTAGCATGCCATAATCCTTTATGTTCACCCCAAATTTTACCATCTTCAGTAATAATATTCCCAGGATTTGGTTCAATGTATTCATTTAAAAATTCTCTAAACTTTGGTGTTTCCTGACCTACAAAACATAATCCATCCGAGTCTGGTTTTTCAGCTATATGTAAATCAATTTTTTTCGCTAATTGTCTAACATCTGGTTTAATCATATGTCCAATTGGTAATAATATCTTCGATAAGGATTTTTTCGGTATATTTGATAAATAAAATGATTGATCTTTATTACCATAATAACCTCTCAATAAATGATATTCATTCGTCTCCTTATGTTTCATAATTCTTGAATAGTGTCCCGTAACTAACCACCAATTATCATTTGTAAATCTTGATGTTAAATATTCAACCATTTTACCAAATTTAACATATTTATTACATCCAGTGTCAGGATTCGGAGTTAATCCTCTAGAATACATTGAAATCATTGGCATAAATACATCATTCCAATACTCTTTCTCAAAATTAACTCGTTCACATGGTATTCCAATTTGTTGACAAATTTTTTGAACATCTTTCCAATCTGATTCGATACATTTTGCAGTTTGTGTCCAGTTTGCCATATAAATTCCTCTAACCTTAGGATACTTTGATGCGTACAATGCTGCACTCACTGAAGAGTCAACCCCTGAACTCATTGCAATTATGATTTCATCACCTGGTCTTGGTTCTTCTTGTACGTAGGCATTTGGAGGTAATTCATTTAGATGTGGTTTGACATGGAATGCCCTTCCTGCGGGAAAATTCCAACGTAGTATCGGTAGCTTGGTCCGTATCCTTATTCGTGACAAGTACATTGGTTCTGGATACCTATATATTTATGTATTATCGGTTTAAAGCTGTCTTAGTAATCTACAATTTTTTTTTTTTTTTTGTTCTGTTCTTGTTCAGTTTTTCAGTCAATTTTTCGCTTCTTCTAGTGAGAATCCAAATTTTACAGATACGATTCAAATGCCACTTATCTTTCGATAGTCTATGTATATAAGCTTAGAAGAAGGTGAAACACTTGAAAGACTTACTTCTTATTCGAATATGTTTATGTGTGGTAGCTGTGGAATGAAATCGTTCTTAAAGGTTAGTTACCAACTAAATTCTGCTCATTGAGACTAGTTGGAACAAAGCAAAGCACCCACATTGAACTTATCTATGTATAGGTATCAAGTAAGATTTACAATAGTTGAATCATAATCGCTTACTCGACCTTTTAGATGCCCAAAGTCAATATAATAATTGCAGCACATGGAATTGAGTGAAAACTAGTACAACCGTTAGCTTTCATCTCATCTGGTTCTGCACATAATCAAACTTTTCATCATCGCAGCCAAAAAAAAAAAAAAAGTGAAAAAAAGAAATATTCAATCCTATTTTAACAGAATAAACAACCCACTAGAAATCACAAAAACTTAGAACAGCTTGGTTCCAAAAAAGAAAAAGAGAAAAAAAAGAAGGAACTGATTTTGCCCAGGATCGAACTGGGGACGTTCTGCGTGTTAAGCAGATGCCATAACCAACTAGACCACAAAACCTGTTTCTTGTCTTATTTTAAGGCTGGTTTAATGAGCTTTGAATAATTATAAAAAAAAAAAAAAAACCTTTATCTTCAAAAGGCTATATTTAGTTAGTTTTTGACTTTGAATATGTAGCTATATATGGAAAGTGCATTTATTTTAATCAGCCGGTGCAATTTTTACCTTAAAGACTCATATGTACCAACTTACCCCAGCTCTGAAGCTGTAGAATCTTGATGAGTCTTTACCTCTCAACTAATTATTCAACTCAATACATTTGATCTCTGATTTTATGCTTCACCCTAGTAACTGAATAGATATATAATGTTATTTAACATCGTGTGAGAAGACTTCAAATGCTTTTGTCAATTTACAGATACGCAAAAACAAGCAAACAAAACCAATAAGCTTTAACTCTAGTCTCCACCTTATATAATTGATATTACCTTTAACAATCTAACTATTATTCTAAAGCTGTATTCTTATTAACTCTTCACAGAGTATAAAGATCGTATATATTGTCCATCCTGTATATAATAAAACCATTCGTCGATGCAAAAAAAAAAAAAAAGAAAGAAGCGAAGAGACATTTTCAGCTTTCAATCGAATTACAAAACAACAACTAAAAGCACAAAAACTAAGGGCAGCTTGAACTCAAAAAGAAAAAGGAAAAAAAGAAGAGAACTGATTTTGCCCAGGATCGAACTGGGGACGTTCTGCGTGTTAAGCAGATGCCATAACCAACTAGACCACAAAACCTGTTTCTTATCTTATTTTCGGGCTGGTTTAATAGCCTGACAGGTTTTAGAAAGAAATGGATAGCTTAAATATTTCATTGCTTCCCCCTACATTATCAAAAGTATATATTTTATAGTCTTTATTGTTATTAAATATATATTCAAAGATTTCGTGAAAAAAAAAAAAAAGTTGTTTCATCAACCGATACCATTTCTTATTAGGAAAAATCAACCAATATCGACGATCCCTCCAGCAGGATCAGCGTCTGACTCCTGCTTTGAGCTCTAGCGAAACAAAACAATTGGTATCCTATTATCTATCTCGAAACAAAATCTAATTCATAAATTAGACTAACTCTTATCCATCTCTACATTCATTCTCTTATTCAACTAGGAGGTTTTCAGTGAGACTAAACTCTCATTGCTTCCCCCTACATTATCAAAAGTATATATTTTATAGTCTTTACTGTTATTAAATATATATTCAAAGATTTTCGTGAAAAAAAAAAAAAAAAAAAATTTCCACGTTTAATTTTAAATTGTCTATTACAACTCAGTATATCATCCTAGAAAACGAATTAAATGTCTACGGCCATATCTAGCATAAAGCATGATTACCCGTCCGATCAATAATTATTAAGCTGCTAAGAGCGATGCTGAGTACGGTAGTGGGTGACCATACCGGAAACCATCGTGCTGTAGACTCCCTTTCTTTTTGCAAATTTTTTTTTAACAATTCGTTAGTAAAGTTAAAGTATACATATACCTTAAACCTTAACAAGGGTTATTTGTTGTTTTATTAGTTGTTTGTTTTTTCAAATGAGAATTTGGAAGTTTATAATTTTTTTGCAACTTTTTGAAATTTTTCCGTAAAAGCTTCAGAATGTAACTTTATTTTACAAATTCGTGTATCGATTTTGTTTAAAATTTAGGAAAAGTTGAAAAAAAGTTAAAAAAAATAAAACCTTTACTAAAATGCATTCCTTAATTTTGAATCAATAACTACATCCATGGTTTATCAATTATCAAACAGACCTGAAAGAAGCGAGTTGTAATAAGACTATCAATTATACTAAGTCGAGAAAAGAAAAAAAAAAAAGAAAAAAATCTCCCGGGGGTGAGTCGAACACCCGATCTCAAGATTACTTTGAGGAGAACCCATTACAGTCTCGCGCCTTAGCCAGCTTGGCCACCGGGAGGGAATTCGTGCCGGAACTAACGGCCCGGTACTCATTAGGACCCAATATACTGAAATTTTTTTGTTAATGTTACTAAACTCTCATTGCTTCCCCCTACACTTTCAAAAAAAGTATATACTTTATAGTTTTATAGTTATTAAATATATATTCTAAGATTTCGTGAAAAAAAAAAAAAAAAAAAAAAGTCTTCTTGTTTAACAGGTTTATGGTTAACGTACCCGAATATACGGTATACAAGAGTACGTAAAAAGAAAATGTAAGCTCGGAAGTATGAATTTTCATCCTCTTTGAAAGATGACTTGAAAGGCGTACTGATTCTGTAGATGGTTTGAAGGATGTACTGATTCGGCAGATGATTTGGATGAATAAGGTTTCACCGTGAAAAATTTCTAATAAAATTTTATACTTGAGCAAAGCTCACAAGACCAATACCAATTTATAATTGTTTACATGAAAGATTGGGACCTAATTTGATCCTGAACGGTATCAAATAAAAATATTAAAGGCCAAATCAGAACATACGGTTGTGTACATTTAACGGGTAGCCTCTTCATAAAAATAATCAATAACGATTAGGTATGAAGCCGATAAGCTAAGCTTAGTTAGGGGAGAAACGGAGAAACGAAAAAAAAAAAAAATAATGTCAAAAAATCACCAAATAATAACTGGGAAGAAGAGGAAGGAATAAGAGATACCAGGTTGAAAGGTGCAAAAAATCCTGTATATTTCTTTCCCACCCAGGAGCAGTCATTCCTTTGCTGTTTTGGGTAAACGTAAGTCTGATCCTTGCAACCGCATTCCAATTCCTTATGTAATTAATTAACTGGCTTACCCGAGACTGAGGTTAATCAAGTAATAAGGTTAACAAAATAAATAAAAAAAAAGAAAAACAATAAGGGAAGAGTGAAACAAAGGAGATAGGAAAGCAATCCAGAGAGAGGAGGACTTCTTCTTTACGGTGTAAATACGGCAGAGTACATAAACCTGTAGTGAAGAGATTTTCAATTTGTATTGACCGAAACTACCGGTCCAAAATTCCAAAACGACCTCGAAAATACCGAATAATCCAGTATTAACTTTACGGTGGTGGTCTACATAACAGTGCAACGAATCAACAACTAGTGAAAGAGGAAGATCCATTTCTAAATTTAGCTTTTCCTTTCTTGTTCCACTATTCAAAACAACAACATGTCTGAATTGTAATTCAAACTCTTTCAAGTTTGACTAAACAGTCTCTTAACAGAATCATTTGGTTCAGTAGTTGAGCCTATTAGTATCTAGTCAGTCCAGTAGTTAATTGAGTAATAGACTCGTGGTGGGTGTTTACTGATTACTTTTATTACTTTTTCATGTGATGAAATGATGGTACTTTCTCTTAAGCAAAGGGCAGAGGGTAGCAGAACATAACAAAAATCAAGAAAAAAGAGGAAAAGATGACGTGAATTTTTCATTTCAATTTCTTTTCTGGTTAGAAGAATTGTTAACAGGGAATAAGAATAGAATTACTGGGATAAGCAGCACCACCTAACGCTTGAAAATTTTGAAAAAAAAAAAAGGTTAAAGTAAAAAGAAAAGACTCTTTGGAAGTAAGTGAAATGCATTGGAAGTAAGTGAAGTGCATTGGAAGTAGGTGAAATTAATCAGGATTGAGGAGTGTCAGCAATAACCAAAGCACGTAACAGCTTCTTCATTGACAAGAAGATTTTTCTAAAAAAACGATCGCTTGAATCAGTGGCTGTAAAAAGGAGGGCCTTTTACTTTTGCTGTTGCTTTCCATAGTATACTTGTTCTTTGTGGCGAGTAAGCTCGTACCCAGAGATAGCAACTGATACAATTCATTGAGAGCCCTTTGCATTATGTTTGAGATACAACAATACATTTAAGAAGGGTATTGTAGTTTTGGAGAAGATGGAATTATCATGATGTATGCCCCTAGGTATGCCCCTAGGTATGCCCCTAGGTATGCCCCCCTTATTAAGCCTAAACTCACCTAAAAAAAAAAAAAAAAAAAACAAATGCTCATGATTTTTTAGTGGGGGGACCGGTACTGCACACAAGATCAATATCAGTCAACTTTTTTTTTTTTTTTTTTTTGTAAGGAGAAAGAATCAAAAGGGTCAAGAGGAAAAGGAAGAAGAGAACGCCAGGACAAGATTGAAATCAATACCAGCAGCTAGATTACATCACATACGCTGGCCGAGAAACGAGTGGGTACCTTTGATAGATAATAGCAAGTTTTGAGATGCTGAGCTACAACCATAACGGGGCAGGAGTGTCCTCGCAGAATCCCAATATTGCCACCTCCACCTCCAGGACGACTACCATAGAGGCACCAGTGCAACCTCAACCGGTGCTACGTCTTCGACCAGACGAGACTTCAACTGCTGGGGACCAAAAAAGTAAGAGAAAGAATAAGTCTCGTGTCAGATGGACCGAAGAGGTGGTGGATAACGAACATATGAATAAGAAGAAGACTAAAATCTGTTGCATATTTCATCCTCAAAGAGAATTTGGAGAACTGTCTTCAGACTCTTCGAGTGATTCTTCGAGTGATTCGTCAAGCGATTCAAGCGATGACGAAGGTCATCAGCCTAATTTCAATGCTAACCCTAACAATTCTAATAACGACTCAAATGACAATTCTAATAATGGAGACCTTGCACAAGACCACCAAGATGAGGATGAACACGAATGTTGTCATCACGATCATAGTAGTAAGAGACTTAAGAAAAAGAAGAGATCGAAAAAGAAGTCTTCAGGTCCTAATGCTTATGAAAAACAACCCCATTATCAAAATTTGAGTCATGTACCAGAAGGTGCAAATCCTTAATCATATATATATTTATATAGTAGTTTAATGTATACTAGTAATGTCAATCTACAATTCTTACGAGATACGTTATAAAATATGGTATATATTATTAATGTATTAAACCAATGAAAAATGACCGTGAAATATGAATTGAAAGCATAAAAAAAGTTTGTAGTAAACTTAAATAACAACAAAAGAAAAAGAAAATAAGGATTAAAAAGCAAACAAAATTGACTATTTGTTAGAAAAACTGAAAATAATAAGTGATTCGTGAGTTAGAAAGCTAAGTACGAATCAACTAATGACGGATCGAAGATGAATTAAAAGCAAAACAATGAAAACGAATGTAACGAATGATATATATCAACAAGAGAAACGAATGTATAAATTAATTAATAGAACCTATTAAACAAGGAAAAAAAAGGACAGATGAAGTAGTTTTCCTTACTGGAAAACTAAGAAACAAATCATTCGGGATTAGTTATATGCAAAATTCTTCTGGAGTAATCTTGGTTATCAGCCAAAGTTTTATTGGATTCATTAGTATTTAGAAACATAGTATGAGGATCTAATCTGGAATCAAATTCGGTAATGGGGAACATCATTTCATTATTATTCCCATTACTTGCAGTCAGATCATTTCTAGCATGTTTACCGGGATTTAATTTCTTCTTCGATAAACTTCTACCCATGACTCCACCAGCAGCAGCACCTCCTAATCCAACTCCAGCCCCACTAGGGCTGAACATAGAAAGGATCGATTTACTTGAACTATTACGTTTCAAGTGGGTCAGGGAAACACTAGATGAATTTTTGGAATTTTCATGAGTATTGGTGAATGAAGCGGGCACTGCAGCTTTTTCATTATTGATGGAAAGTTCATCTGAAGAATATTGATTTTCTTCATCAGTAAAATCATCATCATTACCACGACGTGCACCACCAAAACAACAGCAGCAATAAAGAATACCAGCAATAAGACCAACAGCAACTATACCAACAGCAGTGAAAGTACCTGCAACTTTACCGGTTGAATCAAAGAAAGATTTTTTATTCGAGTTAGCTTGTTTACCATCGTTCGAATTTAATCCACCGGTGGCTGAAGCAGAAGAAGAGGCTTGCTGCGAAGTGGGAGCAGCAGTTACATATTGGGTTTTAACCAATTCAGTTTGAGAACCATCAACGGTTCTGACAGAGTAGACTGTAGTTGGTTGATAACTGTGGTCTGAAGAAGATGACGAAGAAGATGAAGAAGATGAAGAAGATGAAGAGGAAGAAGAAGAAGAGGAAGAGGAAGAAGAAGAGGAAGAAGACGATGAGGAAGAAGATGAAGAAGAAGAAGTGGAGGTAGTTGATGCCTCATGAGTTTGAGTTACTTGAGTAGTTTGAGTGACTTGGATAGTTTCAGAAATTTGGGTGGTCAATTCCACTTGAACGATTGAAGTAGATTCAGTTTCATCATCATCAGATGAAGTGGTTTGAGTATTTTCAGTACTAGTACTACTAGTACTACTAGTAGTAGGAGCAACACTACTACTACCACCTTCAGTACCACTTGGAGTACTGATTAAGATGTAACCATATAAGCCATCACCACCACATTTATCACTTGGATAACCAGGACACTTGGTATTACATTCACTAACCGACACGGTATCTTCAGGTACGTAATTGGAGCACCAGCAATTTTTATTTTGAACAATGGCAACGGCATACCCATCACCAGAACAAGAATCCTGACACTTACCATTTGACATATAAATTGAAGTAGTACTATCCGATCCAAGGTTTTGGGAGGAGCAATAATCCAATGATGCAGATACTAACGAGGCTAATAATAGTATAGGAGAAAGCAGTAGAACAAGCCGCATTATGAAAACTAGAAAAAATTATGTATGAATATCAGAAATGATATATGAACGTAGAAATAACCACTAGTTATATTAACGTAAGTTTATAATGATACGTTGGTCGAGGACATAAATCCCGACTGGACTTCAAGAAAGGAAAAAAAGACCAACAAATACACAAATGAAAAAAACCCTGGAAGAATAAAGGTTGTATTTTACAGGAGTAATTTAATTTCCAAAATTTCAATATCCAACTTGAAAAGAGCTATTCTTGATTTGAAAAAGAACAATCAAAAACAGACAATGAAAAAAAGACAACAAAAAAAATAATTACTTCGAGGGAATATGGAAAAACTCCTGAAAGGAATTGGAATGCTGGCGTTGTCAGTAGATGAGGGAATCAAAGTAAATCCACCAGAAACAAATAATAGAGGGATACGACTGGTTGCCAGGACAAAAGTACCAGGCGAGACTTATCGGAGATGAGGAGATGGGAGATGAGAGTCGAGGGGCAGGTTCCGTGACTCAAGGGGAAGAAACAGGGGTAATGATCTTAATTCTTTTTTAAACCTCTGAATTGAATTCAAAAACAGGATTTTTGATACTTTTTATTTAACTGAAGAGTATCAACAGATGGAATTTGGTTAGCAGGACCAAAGGGGAAAGTTGCAGAATGTGACTCTCGATTGCTAGTAATATGCAGGGTGGAATTTATGAGCACTTAAAGAAACAAAAAGTACACCCCAACCAATATTAAGTACCACGGATCAGAGAACAGGAGAAGAGGAGGATTATAAACAAGTAGGGATATTAAAATTTGTAAAGATGAAAACCCAAAAAAACAAAAACAAAGTATAAATAGAAGAATGGTACGAGGTTGGTGTAGTAGGGTACGGAATAATTAATTAATAATTCCAAGGCGAGCAAGGGGTTAGGGTAAACACTAGCTTCTAAAAAAAGTATTCACTTTTCTTGAATAAGAAGAAGAAGAAAGAAGAAAGAAAAAGAATAGAAAAATTAGAAGAAAGGTTTATCTCTTTAAATTGTTAGAAATTCTAATTTATAAAAGAAGGATCAAGATAATAAAAAGAAATAATCCCCCAAAATACCAAAGGACCAAAATACCAAATTACCAAACAAAAAAAAAAAAGGACCGGATGTGGGTGAATTTTTTAATTAGAAAAAATCAAATTAAATGAAAATTCAATAATAAATCAACAAGGTATACGATAGACTCGAAAGGTTTTGATAAAATACACAGGGCTTAATGTTTAAACCACTGAGCAGTAAATGAAAATAATAAAATTTCAGTAAAAAGAAAAGAGAGAAGGTAGAAAAAAGCAAAAAAAATGAAAAAAGAAAGAAAAAATGACTAAATTCCACTTGCAGAAATGGGTAATACTGAAACCTATTTAGAAATCGAGTAGAGGTATAGGTAGTGTAGTGAAGTTAATGGATGATTTTATAAAGTGTTTTTTTGTCTTGTGGTTGGTATGATATGATTCAAGGATCAATGACACACAAGAGGAAGAAGAACGAAGACGTAGAAAAAGAAGAAGGAAGAAACGAAAATAATAGAGGATTGTCAAATATATATATATATATGTATATGATTAAAATACTACCAGACGGCATTAATCGGGTGATTGATAACGATTGAAAAGAAAAAGGTCTAAACTATTGCCTCGTAGCTACTACTTCAAGACAGGGACCAAACAAGGATACATCACAGCAATCCAGGAGTATGCCTCAATTGTCAAACGATTTACTAATATGGTAAGTAAATCGAAAAAAAACAAAAAACAAAAAACAAAAAACAAAAAACAAGAGACAAAAGGGAAAAGAGAAAATAAAACGAAGGAGTGAAATTTCTGAATTAATTCACCTATAACCTAATGAAATTTAATTTTATAAATGAATTTAAGATTAGTAGCCAGAAAAAGAAATTCCTCAACCTTAAACACTTCATTATCAATGGGGTTATTATTAGCGTTTTTATTAGCGTTTTGATATCATGGTGATACCCTCAAATGTTTATATGCTCATGTATTTCTGTTATGCTTCCCTTTCTTTTTCCTTTTGTATTAGTTTCAGGTTTGTTCTGTGTAAAAATTAATAGAAGAAAGGGTAAGAAAAAAAAGGTTCGTCTAGCCTTTTGTCTGTCCCCGTTGATCATCTTGCATCATTTTCTTTTTTGTTTTCTCTTCTGTTCTTTCACACATGGGATTACATTGTTGGTTAGGATTAACAATAACTGTTAAAAATTTAGTTTTAATTCATTCAATTAACTAAACAGAAATAGAAGTTTCCAAAACAAATATGAACAATAGCTTGAGAAAGTTTAACTTTATTGTAAACTGGAAAAATTAATTAAATTTTAATTTAATCAATTTGAATAATCTCTGATTACATCACAGTAATATCAATTTTTTAGTCTCGATATTATCTACTTGAAACCGATATACTCGGCAATTGAAATCCTGCTACCATCCAACTCAAATTTGAATTCAAACTCAAATTCGAATTTGAATTCGAACTTAAATAGAACAAAAAGGATCACCTACATATGTAAGAGCAATCTAATACTTGTGTAATGGGTACTTTTAAAGTTACTCCGTTCCTTCGGTTCAACTCAATACAAGGGTCCCCAGTCCCAGTACTTTCCTTATCTTACTGTCTTACTGTCTTAGTACTATCTTACTACTATCATAGTACTATCATAGTACTGTCATAGTACTGTCATAGTACTGTCTTACTGTCTTACTACTCATCTTCTTATGATCACTTGTCATCACCTTATCACTCAACTGTCTTACTTTTAGAGTTGATCCTGTTCTCAACTGTTTGTGGTGTACTTCTGCCCTGTAATGCTGTGTTTGTACAATTGTTATCCCAATCGGGAAAAGCTGTAAATAGACTGCATGCAGATCCCC
>JAJMOB010000010.1:259719-273858 GCA_030444945.1 Hyphopichia fennica
TTTTTTTTTTTTTTTTTTTTTTTTTTTTTTTTTTTTTTTTTTTTTTTTTTTTTTTTTTTTTTTTGACTCGAAAGTCTGAAATTTTTGCGTTTTTTGCAATTTGTTAATAAATTGCTTTAAAAGAGGGATTTTTTTTTAAAAAAACAAAACATTTCAAAATCCAAAAAAGTACAACTTCCTAATGGAAAATAAATCATTAGGGAGTCGGGTGATTTCGTTTTTACCGAACCCTGATGCCCGTTCAATAGTCAATAAAGACATAATTGTAATAATAATTCGAATCGTTGTTTTTTGAGGGGGACCCTCTCCCCTTAGGCAAAAAATGCTATTCTTCACTGCAATGTTCATCACAATGTTCATCACAATATTCCTTAGGATATTACAGTATTCTAGCATATCGATTGTGTAGTCAAATCATGGGGTAAATCAATAGGGTTAATCAATAGTGAAAAAAAAGTAATACTCTCAACATACTATGCTCAATTGTTAAAGGGTACAATTGAGATCATAGTAGTTATTAGAAAAGTCTTGTTGTTGCCCAATAGCTTAAAATTTTAAATTGTAAAACTTTATTTGAAATTGTTATTTTGCTTCTTTAAACTATCTTCTTAAACAATACCTCCTCTTTGTTGAGAAACAAACTTTCCCTTTGTCTTGGTAAAATGCTATCTTGTATATTCTATTTACATGATTGTATATGTATGCTAGGTTTATTTACGGAGTTTTTTTTGGTGGGTTTTGTTTCTCTTGAACTCTGGTAGTCCACTCTATTGTATAATTACTATAATTGCTCTGCCCCATCTACTAAATAGTTTACAATCATACTCATTGTAGACTGTTTTCATTTTTTACGGGGTACTGTAAAAGTATACGTACTGTAATACTATACCGTTTTAGCAACCCATTTATCTTCCAAATAAACATAAGGATATCCATACTTGTCTTCTAGTTGACTAATATGCCCCTCTCCTTCATCTCTAGTTCAAAATATTTTTTGGACCCTTGGTCCATTTGATATAATTTATCCCTTAGTCCTGCACTATTGGCTCTTGTAAATTGAATCTTTTCATATTTTAATCCAATACTTCTTGGTATTTGATAT
This sequence comes from Hyphopichia fennica, assembly GCA_030444945.1. Classification (NCBI taxonomy): domain Eukaryota; kingdom Fungi; phylum Ascomycota; class Pichiomycetes; order Serinales; family Debaryomycetaceae; genus Hyphopichia; species Hyphopichia fennica. Next base: position 260,822 of record JAJMOB010000010.1, read on the forward strand.
CTGGTATTTCTTACTTCTCCTACTTCTGAAGCTAATTGCTCGTTATATTCAAAATCAAGTCTCTTTGCTCCTCCCCATGATTGTTCCAACTTACTCTTGAGAGCAATCCAATCCTTTAATTCTTCTTCATTTAATGAATCACTTAAAAATTTAATTTTACTGATTACTCTAAATGTTTCCTCTTCATTGTTATTGTTTAAATGACTCAATTCATCTTTAACTTTTAACCAATTATAATAAATATACCTCCCTTCAAAATTATTAAGTTGAAACCCAATTATACGTTTCATAATTTTATAATTTTCAGGTATCTCTCTATTAATCAATGAAATTATCTTAAAATTAAATTTATCTCTTTTAATCTCTTCAATAATACTTTTATCAAATTTATTATTGCTCACCTTCTCTTTAGGTTTGATGATTTTCGTTACTTCAAACGGTAATCCCAATTCCTCGGTTGCTTCTTCATGTATTAAATATCTAATGATGTTACCTAATTTGTCATAGTCGTACTGTCGAGCAACTTGACAGATCTCGCTGATTATATGCCTGAACAAATATGGCGAGTTGCTAAACCTTTTGAAATTCTCATTCAGAATTAACTTGCAATAAATACTCAACATTAAAGTTATTTTCATCGATAATGCTTTATTGCTCTTGATTCCCAATAAAACTTTACTAATTGTATCCTCATTAACCTTAACTTTTGAATTAATTATTAAGTCATTCCATATTTCAGAAAGTTCGGTAGTCAGTTTACAATTACGTATTCCGTAAAAAATTACCTTGTTGGAAATTATAGCATCTTTCTGCCAATTATTTCCCATTTTTAATTCATCTTCAAGAAATTTTATAACATCCTTTAAACCCTTGGCAGAATACTTCATGTAATCATCAATGATTCTATAACTTAGGTTTTCAGTAATAGGTATATGACTTTGAATAATTCTTTGAATGTATGATTCCTTCAACATTAAATTATCAATACAATCGTATATCCTATTCCATGTCGTTAAATTTACCTGTAGTCCTAATAATTTAGCAATTTTTAAATATTTTGTAATTCGACTATAAGTACTCTCTAAGGATCTTATATTTGATTGTTTCTTACATAATCTAAGAAGATTGTTTATAGTTTCAATATTTGGTGAATGTCCTTCTATTTTCATAGCTAATGAAAGTTCACGAGCAAATCGATTTTGATGTTTATCAAACCCAAAATATTTGATCAAATGATTATAAGTATTGGCAGACCTGAAAGGTTTAAACTCAGTGTTGGTTAATTTATGGGTATGAAGTAGAATATGTGGTACTATCCCACTTTTAAATGATGATGAGTTCTTATAGATGATATTCAGATGCGTAAGAAAGTAAATATAACGTTCAAAATTTTCAGCTGTAAGTGGGGTCGGGAGTGGTGGGATCTCATCGTAATAAAAATCTGGTATACCCTCAATTCTATTATTTAAAGAATCTTCTTTAACTCTTTGTAAAAGCCTTATTAAAACTTTATGATTTGTTGAATTATCTGGAGATTTCAATTCTTCAGGTGTTAATTCAACTAATAGTTCAACCATATTTTTATATTTGGCTCTATTCTCTAAGAAAAGTTGGAATTCTAACAGTTTATTATTCTTCTTCTTCCAATTATCTCTTGCTTTCTCAATAGGATATGGTGGTCTATCCTTTTGTAATGACTTCAAATATGGAATATTCAATGGTTCTAAAAAATCATTAAATAATTCTTGATCATATGTTTTGACTAGTGGCTTGAACTTTCGAAGATTGCTATGGGATATGTTACGATCTTCTTTATATGAAATGGTTTTCAACTTCCTCTTCAGATGATCGACGGGCTGGCTAAACTCACTGGTGAAATTAGATTTATCTGATAATTTGGTAGGTGATATTGATTCAATCTGTCGCACGGCCCTACTCAACCGTGAGATAGAATCTTTGATTGACAACATCTAGCCATCTAAGATATTCTTCCTATAGTGTATCTTATGCTTCAAGGAGGATCTATGAGTTAAGTACTGGTTATTCAAGCCGTATATCACTTCTTTCGTCACGATGTAGTAGCATCATTTTCCTCCTACTACGTTTTTCTAATTCGAAGATCAATAAAGTCGTTTACAAACCAAAAAAAAAATCATCACCAAATGAAAAAAAAAAAAGTAAAAGAAAAAGAAAAGAAAAAAAAAAAAAGTGAAATAGAAAGATATTAATCATCACCAACTTCATCTAAAACAACCAAACTTTTCAATAATGTCATCTCCACAAAGAGAAGGGTTTTCAGTTCCAGCTTCTATTTCCCACGCTGCTCATGGTCAAGTCACCAACAAATCCTTGGGTGTCAAATATAACTGTGCTCAGTGTGCTGCTTCTTTCAGTTTGGGTAAAAGTGATGCCATTAGATGTAAAGAATGTGGTCACAGAGTTATTTATAAGGCTAGAACCAGAAGAATGGTTCAATTTGAAGCCCGTTAGAGTGGTTATTTCATGGTTTTAATTCTAGATGAGTCAGGTTCGGATTCGAATGAAAAATAAAAGATATGGTGATGATCTTTTTAGAAGCAAAATAAGTACTGTCTTCAACAGTGAAAGAAAAAAAGCTTTCTTGTTAAATATTCACCATAACGTGTACTATAGTTAATTTCTATTTCTATTTCTGTTTCTATTTATATATTTTTTTTGATCTTTTGCATAATAGTTTAATTAAAAGTCTTTTTGATTTAAAGACAGACATACCTGTAGGTAAAAACCAATTCGAAATAATTATTATGAAGTATTTATTAAAGTATTAATTGAGAGATGAAAAAAATGTAATAAAAAAAAAAAAAATTAATCTAAGGAGGAAAGAATAGAAATATTATAAGACAAATTATTAAGATATGCTTGAAAAAAGATAAAAATTTGAAGAGATTAAAAGAACGGAACAAAAAGAGAAGAGAAAAAAAAGGAAAACCATAAATGATAGAAACAAATAGAAATGACGAGAATTAACGAATAGAAAAGGTCAGCCTCATATAAGAAGGAATAATCGAGAAGAAAAATAAAAGGATATAAGAACGAAAGAATGGTTAAAAGGAGAGACAATTTTTAAAGTTTTAATAGAGGGTAGTAGATAAGTAAAATTATTTGAAGGCTTTCTTGATCTTGGACCAGAATGAAGTCTTCTTCTTCTTCTTATCTTTCTTAGCAGCATCTGAAGAAGAAGTACCAGCGGCTGGAGTAGTACCGGCAGCAGCTGGAGTAGCAGCAACAGGAGCAGTACCGGCGGCAGCAGCACCAGCAGATGTACCAGTCTTCTTGGAAGATTGAATAGATGATGATTTTTTATTTAAGTTAGCTTCTTCAGTTAATCTTTGAGCTTCAGATTCAGTTGGTTTAATCTCTTCCACGGTAACATCACCATTGGCAGCAGCAATTTGTCTTTCAACATCCTTAATATTTTCACCGCCTTGAGCGATGATAATTTCTTCTTCAGAAGCGGAGGTTGGAATATTGTTGGCCTTTGGAGAAGTACCAGAGGTACCAGAGGTAGCAGCAGCGGCAACACCAGCAGCACCAGATGCACCAACAACAGCTGGAGCAGCACTAGATGAAGATTTTGGTTCATCACTTTTAACAACTGGGGAAGCATCAACTTCTTTTTCAGCAACTGGAGCAGTATCTTTTTCAACAATTGGAGTAGTGGTGTCATTAGCAACAACTGGATTACTGATAATAGCAGGAGCAGTTTCTTCTTTAGCAGTGGTTACAACTGGATCCTTCTTTTCTTCGGTGACGGCATCGACTGGTTTAGTTTCTGATTTATCTTCGACTGGTTTTGATGGAGAATTGGCACCTGCATCAAGAATAGCAGCACCAGAAACAGGAGCAATACTATCCCTGTTGGTGGTTGGTTCTTCGACAACATCTTCAGAGACAATTGGTTCTTCCTTGGATTGTTCAGGAGATGAAGTGTTCAAAGCTTTTGGATCCAAAGTACTTGGATGATCATTGGCTGCAAGATCTTCAGAGTGAGCTAAAGCAACACCACCAGCAGTGGCAGCACCAACAGCGGCACCAGCACCAGCAATAGCAGCGGCGTTAACAGTTTTTTTGTTTTCATTATCTTTTTCAACAGCAGCTGGATCGACACTTTTAGATTCAGATTCAATAGTAGTATTAGCAGCTGATTCGGGTTCAGGAGTTTGTTCAATTTCAGTTTCACCTTCAGTAGTAGTAGCGGCTTCAGGAGCAATACCAGTACCGGCAGCAGCAGCAGCTTTACTCTTTCTTTTAGCTTTATATTGTTGTCTCTTAACTTTCTTTTTTTGTTTCTTTTTTTCGGCGGCTTCTTGTTCAGGAGTCAATTGTTTTTCATTCAAAGTTTTTGGATCAACATCTCTAACGGTTTCAAAAGCAGCCAAAGCTTCAGGATCTTTTGGTACATGAATACCTGGTTCACCAGCAATGGTTGCGTGTTGACCTTCGGTAGAAGGTAAAACGGTAGTTTTAACTTGATCCTTTTCAACATTAGCAGTGGTACCAGTAACGGCTAAACCACCAGCTTCAGGAATAGGAATTCCACCAGATTTAGAACTAGAAGCAGAAATCAAATCAATTGGTTCTAAAACGTTATTTTCAATACCAGAATCATCATTGGTAATTCTTTCATGGGGGTTAACTTTCCATTCACCATCAACAACATATTTATATAAGAGTTTAGATTGATCAGACGGTAAAGGAGCAGTTAATTGGAAACTACCATTTGATTGTTTAATCAAGTATAAAGATTTGGACCAGTTATCAAAAGTACCGGTAAGGATAACTTCTTTTGGACCTTGAGGCCTATAAGTAAAAAATATTTGTTAGTATCTTATTCAATGGAATAATCATTGGAATAGAATTTATGAATGTTTATGTATAAGTATCAATTTACGACGTAATTTTATGAAATAGGTAGGGGTCCTGAAATTAGCATCCATTGACACAAACCAAAACCTGGATATAAGAGCCTTGAAACAATCAAACCTCGAAAAAGGTTTTCAATTCAAGTAGGAAACACTTGATGTTCTTCTAATTACACACATTCAATTCAATTCCCACAATAAAGGAAAAAACACATACCAGTTGAAAGTATAGGAGGCAGACATTTGGATAAGGAGTGGCTAACACTTGGGCAAAATTTCCTTTTTTTTTTTTGCTTCGTTTTTTTTGATTTGTTTTGTAGTTTTAAGTAGAGAGCGGGTACGACTTAATTTCGAGGGAATGAATTATCAAACTTCACAATCTATCAATTGATCAAGGAGTAAGAGTTAAAAGTCAGTGATGGGGTAACGGATAAAGAGTTGAGCGGCAATGAGATGTTTTATAAAAAAAATTTTTTGTTTTTTTTTATTAAAAAAAAAAAAAAAAATTAAAGTCACATTTTTTTTTTTGTTGTGGTTGTTTTTTTTTTTTTTACTTTGAGTGAGAAAAAGTAATTGCCTAATTAGGATCATTAACAATCCTCACTCTCTCGTCATAATCTAACCTTTTTTGTTGGGTTTGCAGGTTACAACACACAATTGAGCAGTTTGAGTTTACAGGAAATTGCAGTTTAGCACACTTTTCGCTAACAAGCCGGTAAAAAGGCAAAAAGTGGCGTGCGTTTACCCGAAAAGGACAAATTGAAGCCTATTAGGGAATACCCCAGCTACACCTCCAAACACCAATTTGCAGTTATTTTAAACTGAAATTGCTATAACTTTTATTAGATAGAATAAAAAGAATAAAAAGATAGAAGTAAATGTCTAGGCTTTCCGTTGTAGTCCTCCAAAATAACTGAGCATAATGGGTAACAATACTAAAGCGTGAAGGGCTGCAATCACAACCAATGATAACCACATGCGAAAGTAATACACTTCAAAGATTTTCAGTTTAGTAAATGCCAATACACTAATTCCAATGAATTTTGTAATGGTAATACCTCCTAAGACTGATCCTCCAACATTACTTAATGCATTAAATGCTTTAATGGTTTTAATATCTTTTTTCTGTTGATTTTGTTGTTCCGTTTGTCCTGGTAATGGTTGATCACTATCTGTACTCATAAAACTATTAAATAATTGTTCTTCATCATCTTCATCACCTTCATTATTAACATAAGCTCTCGTGATATGAATTGTAAATTCAACCGCTAATCCAACACAAATTACCAAGTTAACCAAACTTACTGCATTTAACAGTATTGACCACAATGATAATACACCTCCAATGTTAATAACAACCAGTATTACCACCACAACCATTACACTAGAAGCGGCAATACTCCCCAATAATAATATTCCAATCAACCAAATTATAATCATGGCCACTCCCAATAAACTAAATGTTAATCGAACAATACTAACGTATTGAACGAAAAATACATAAAATGGTGAAAAGGCAAAAATTTCAACCTCATCACCTTCTCTATATGATTTAACCTCTTCTACAATTCGAAGTGAATTCCTATATGCTCCTATAAAATCATCTTGTGATCTTAATGGAGTATGACTGGTACGGAAATAACTCGAACTAATACGATTCTGGGTATGATTCACCGAAATACTATTACCATAAGGAGCTTTACCACCTAATGGACATGGATCACTCGGTTCCTGAATCCATTGATTGAAAAAAAACATAAACTCATCATTAATTGGTAACCCCTCCATACTTGGTGAATATGCCGGTTCATGATACAAATAACATGATTCACATTGTCTTTCAGGGGCTGTAGGTCTGCAGAATTGTCGTTCCTCTTGTTCAAAAACATTCTGTTTTTTCGTTTTAACAAATCGACAACATTGATCTAAATTAGGATTTAACCAATTCAAAAAATCATCTAACCAATTCGATGTTGGTTCGGCTATTGTTGAAATATCTCCTCTTTTATATTCTTGCTCCAATACGTTGGCAATTGAAAATTGATTACAAGTCAGAAATTTACCACAAATTTCTTGTTGTGACAGTCTTTGGGTCACATCCAAATCTTTGACTACTAAAAACATTGGTGGTCCAACATTTAAATATTCATAAACAGAATTAAAATAATCAATCAAATATGATCCTTGTGGTAATGCAATTCTTTGATCCAATCCAAATTTGACACCTGGTAAAAGACTTAATGAAAACCCTAACCATACCAAGAAAAATGTTAAAACTTTCCTTTTGTTCAGAGGTTTTAATAACCATGGGGCATATTTACTTTTAATATATCCTGAAAAATCATATTCAACGTGTTGTGCAGTTGTTGATTGCAGTTGATTATCAGTATCAGGTAACTGAATTCCCTTTTTAGTTGCTTGAATCCATGGGAAACAATCAACTCTTCCATCTTCAAGACGTTTTTGGTCAATTGATAATAATGAAATAAACCCAGTCATTTGTAAAATAAAATTAAATGTAATTGCACCAGCTGAGTAAAATGCAAAATTACGTACTGCAGGCATTGCAACCCTGGTTGCTAATAATAGCATTGATACTTGTAAAACGGCACTTATTAAACATGAAGGTCCAATATTTCCCAAGGCTTCAGATATTCTAAATTCTAGCGATTTATATTGAGTTGAGGTTTCATTAATAATATGTAATTCATGAACAATAAGGAAAATATTATCAATACCAATTGCTAAAACGAGGAATGGTATCACTTCAGCAATAATTAAAGTAGATTTAACACCAATTACACTGAAAACACCAGCCGATGATGTAACTGATAGTAATATTATAATAATTCCACCTAATCCTAATTGAAATCTAGTTAAGACTAAACTTTTCAAATTTAATCTAGTTGGAATTTTACCACCTAATGCTAATGAAGCATATAAAAACATAATTAAATATGAAATTACCACAATTTTAATATCAGTATTTGTAGACTTAGCTAATTCTTCTTGTAATGAAGTTTCAGTACTAAAATCAATCTTTAGGTGTGGAACTTCTTTTTGTAAGTTAAAAATCCATTGTTGTAACTTATGTTCGTACTCAATGACTTCTTTAGTATATTCTTGGTTAGTCAGGTTGCTATTGATTAAGATAGTAACACTAAAAGCTTGAGAGTCAAAGACAGATTCATTTGAAAATAATAAATTCTTCTTTAAAGGTTGCTGGAAAGGGGGTAAACAATTAACTGGTGAATCAGTACATTTTTTCAATTGGGATTGCCAGTTTGAAGGATTTAAATATCCAATAGAACCTTGAAAGTATTGAGTAAATGATTCAATTACACAAGCACCATTTTCTAAAGGTTGGTAACAATAATTAATTAAATCCAAGGATTCTTCATGGTCGGAGGTGAAAGATTTTAATTCTTCTTCTTTTTCAAACCACCATTCAATATTATCCCAATTTAGAATCGGCTCACTTTCATTACGACTGCTGACAAAAATCTGTTCAATTCTAAACCACTCACCAAAGTTTTCTTCAAAATATTGTAACTGGTGTAGAGCAGGTTCATCAGGGCTTACCCATAAATTAATAGGATTAGTTTCTAAATCAAGTTTCAACAAACCTAATGATAAAAATATACTTGAAGCAAGGCAAACACTGATAACGAGAGCTGGGAATGAAGCACAAAAATAACCAATTCTAGCAAATATTGAACCAATTGATTGAACAAATTGAAGATGAGATGAATGGATGTTAACAAATCTTTTTTTCAAGTTTGTCACTAATTGACTTTGATTACCCGAAGTGTAATAGCCAATTAAATTGAAATAATTATTATTAGAATTTGAAGTTGGAGGTTCATCATTATCATTTTCTAAAATTTGATTTAATTGTTCAAACTTTGCTCTTTTTCTTTTCGCTAACCAAACATGATAAAGCCCCAAAGCGAAAATTAATAAAATCCAAATGATAATTATAGAAAATGAAAAGCATGGTAACTTTCCAATATAACATTTATGATTAAAATCTTTAAAACTTGGTAATGTAGGACAAGAATCAGGACAATCAGAACAAGCACATCTATATTTTGGATCAGGATCAGAGCAAGATTTCATATCACCATTTCTTAATACCAAATTCTCATCATTATCCAAATTATATTTGAAATTAATTTGAAATGGTGAACCACCCAACAAAGGTTTTTCATCACCTAAAAACTTTAAAAAATCAGAATAATTTTTAGCACCACCACCGATTAAATCCATTGCGTAACCATTTGTAGCCGAGAATTTCAAATTTTTACAAGAATTAAAGAATTCTGATGCATAATTGGGATCAACAAATTGAGTTAACTCGGTTATAACATCTTGATGGGTATCAATTGATTGACCCAACTTATCAATCTTAACAAAAGTTGATTGATCGGGAGAACAAGTAAATTTACAAAAAAAATCATAAAAATTAGTTCTACAAGCAGGACAAGAACTAATTAGGGGATCAACTTTTTTCAAATTTGATTCTAAATTAATCAATTGATTATGAGAACAACATACCTTATCGGTCGGGAAATTTTCACCACAAATTTTATGTAAAAGATCAATTGATTCATCCAGTGGTTCAAGGGCTTTTATATTAGCAGGACATGGTAGTTCGGTTCCGAAAAAAGATTTTTTACCACAGTTATCATACATTGAACAGTATCCTGATTTATGGAGGTCGTCAGAGCCCTTGATATCATTATGATTACTGATGGAATTGGGAGTCTGTTGATTTTCAAGTGCACTTGATATTTGCAAAAGGGATAGTAGCATCCATAACCACGGTAAGGCATCAACACTCGAGCATCTCATATTTATCGATTGAAGAAAGGTGAAAAGAAGATGAAGAAGTAGAAAAAGGAGTAGTCAGTCATTTTTTTGATAAGCCAAAGGGGACTAGTCGTGCTAGCTGATTGTTTGACTTTTTGTACTCTCAGATTGTGTGCAGGGCACACAAAACACCCATACATAACAATTTTGACTTGCTATTTTACTACAACCCAAACAGTTTGGTGAAGAATACTAATAAGTATTGGGACAATAGTAAGTCAGTAAGTTTGGATTAAACAGATAGCAAGAAAGGACATGTGTAGTTTCGATTAAGACATCTACCAAACGATTTACTACCCATTATGAAACACTAAGACAGCTACTAAAGACTAAGACATCTCAAGATACCTAAAGACCAGGGCATCATCATTTACAATTACTAATTCAACCGACACATGAAGTAACACAATACCTTGAACCAAGCTTCATTTAATAAGGTAACTGTTTTTTGCAGCTTTAATGAAGATTTTCTTTATGAAAAATCAACAACAAAGAAAAATCAGAGCTGGGAGCGCGCGCGTCTTTGAAATTTTTTTTTTTTTTTAAATTAAATTTGTTTCGAGGAAGAAAGACAATCACATAACGAAAACCATCCACTAGTTGCAGAGAGATGTTGATTGGTATTTCAGGGACTGAGTATTCGGGCAAGGATGAGGTGATAGAGTATTTGGTTGAACGGGATTTCAAATTACTTGGTGTTGAAAAGAGTAAAGACATCGCCATATCCAGTCTAAGTTTAACCGCTCCGTTGAGACAAACGTTTAAAGATTTTGAAACATTTTATAATTACATAACGGCCAACTGGTTAGAGAATTTTGTTATTGACGACATTGAGGATGAAGAAGAATTGGAACAGCTTCATAAGAGACCATTTTTCCTACACGTTAGTGTTGATTCGACTTTGAAGCATAAGTATAGTCAATATTTAAAAGTTAATAAATTGAATGATGATAATGAATTACAACAACGATTTATAGAGAAGATTGATACGATAAATTTCAATAGGGAGAATCCATTAATCAAGATCAATAATAAATCACATTTCAAGATATTTTTAAATTCAATTGAACGAGAAGAAATATATTTAAAATTGGATGAATGTAAATTATGGGATATCACGAGATTAAGACCTGGGTGGGATTCATATTTCATGAAACTAGCCGACTTGGCCGCGTTAAGGTCCAACTGTATGAAACGTCGAGTTGGATGTGTTATAGTAAAAGAAAATAGAGTGGTAGCCACTGGGTATAATGGGACCCCAAGACATATTACCAATTGTAATGAGGGGGGTTGTTCAAGATGTAATGATGGGAATCCACAAGGATCAGCATTATCGACTTGTTTATGTTTACACGGAGAAGAGAATGCATTATTGGAAGCTGGTAGAGATAGAATTGGGAATAATAGTATATTATATTGTAATACGTGTCCGTGTCTTACATGTTCGGTGAAAATAGTTCAAACGGGGATTAAAGAAGTTGTTTTCGCTCAAAGTTATTCAATGGATAATTCCAGTGCTCTGGTATTGAAAGAGGGGAATGTTATATTAAGACAGTATAAAGCACCCATCGAGCAATTATTCATATAAATATATATAAACATACATAAATATATTAAGTTTCTTTAAAATGGTAGGGACCTGGTTTTATGATGGAATCAAATTCAATTTTTTCAATAATTTCATCATCAACTTGTAATAAAGCTTCAACATGATCATTAGGAGAAACGGGACCTACACCTTTTGGAGTACCGGTTAAAATAACATCACCTTTTTCTAAAGTCATTATACGAGACATATGAGATAAGACTTTATGAATTGGGAAAAGCATTAAATTAGTTTTATCGGATTGTTTTAATTGATTATTAATTAATAATTTTAATGTAATATTATAAGGATCAGGAATTTTTGATTTAGGTATAAAATTTGATAATGGTAAAAAAGTATCGAATCCTTTACCAATTGACCACGGTAAACCTTTTTGTTTGGCTTCGGTTTGAACATTTCTAGCGGTCATATCAATAGCTAAAGCATAACCATCGATTGAATCGAGTGCTTGTTGATGGTTGAAGGAGTCGGGTAAATCCCTAAGAGTTTTATTGAGTACGATAGCCAATTCTACTTCATGATGAACAATAACTCCTCGAGGAACTAAGAATGGTAAATTTGAATTTGGGGGTAAGATTGATGACAGCGGTTTGAGAAAGAAAAATGGTTGTTGGGGAGTGGCGCTATTGAGTTCTTTGATATGAGCAGCGTAGTTGCGCCCGATACACAAGAACTTACGAGCGGTTTCAAAGTATTTTGTCATTTGTTGATTGATAGTTGATTGATAGTTGGTAGTAGTTCGTAATTGATAGTTTATTGATATTAATCTCCAAATTTCATCGGACTCGATCTCGGAAGAGTGGTTCCGGGACTGCACATAAACACAAAACACAAAAACAGGAAAACAAAACACCCGTGCACCACCCCCAAAGTATATATCAACGGATTTCCCTCATTATACTAATTCCAATAAGAACTGCAACCAACTAGTAGTAACTAATAGTATTGATTGAATAGGTTACAATATGACTTTATATTATTGAATTAATAAATGAATAAATTAAATGAATAAGGTGAATTAGTAAGGACAAGAAAAAAACTAGTGGGAAATCAATAGGAAAACCAAGAAAAATTTAACCATTTTAACTCAAAAAGCCTTTCGAGCCAATCAATTTGACTTGACAGTTTTCTTGACATTGACAGCATGTTTCATTTAGACTAATAGTACTACTATTACTACTACTGCTAGTACTACTACTGCTAGTAGTACTAGTACTACTACTAATAGACTACTACTACTAGTACTACTAGTACTAGTTGTCTGGCTAAGCCAAGAATTTTTGCAATAAAAACTGAGGTGAAAGAAAAGAACCCACAAATACAAAATAAAATGAACATCAATAAATTCTGACACATCTTGGCATCTTGGCATCTGATAATCTGATAATCTGATAATCTGATCAATCAGTGACATGGTAGTATTATAAGTTATACTAAAACTGAGCATAGACTACTACTTTAACTGATCATAGATTATAACTGAGAATAAACTATAACATACGATACTAAACATGATACTAAACACACTTATCACTGAAAAGACCGTAGATTATCAGATAAATCGTAAGGCTTTTCCTGCATTCCATTTACGAAAAAAAGGAAAAATTTTCTTGTTTTCATTTGGGTACTTTTTACTTTTTGCAAATTGAAAAAGAACA
>JAJMOB010000010.1:273958-305726 GCA_030444945.1 Hyphopichia fennica
ATTCTTTTACTACAACAGTTGATCTTCTCTTTTTTTTTCTCTTTCACTTCTTTAATCCCCCCCCCCCCCCCTCAAAAGAAAGAAAGAAAAAATGGTTAACGTTTTTAACGTTCAAATTTTTTTTGTGGTTTTTAGAGAAACTCTAGAAGCCGTGGTTGTGGTTTCAGTCCTTTTGGCCTTTTTAAAACAAGGTTTGGGTGAAGCTAATAATGATCCAACTACTTATAAGAAATTACGTAAACAAGTTTGGCTTGGTTCAATTCTAGGAGTTGTGATTTGTCTTATTATTGGTTGTGCTTTTATTGGTGCTTTTTACGGTTTAAATAAAGATATTTGGGGTTCATCAGAAGATATTTGGGAAGGTGTTTTTTGTATTATTGCAACTGTTTTAATTTCAATTATGGGTATTGCTATGTTACGTATTAATAAAATGAAAGAAAAATGGAGAGTTAAATTAGCTCAAGCTTTAATTAAAGCACCTCCAAATGGTAGAGATCGTTTTAAAATTGGTTATTTAACTAAAAAATATTGTATGTTTATCTTACCATTTATTACTTGTCTTAGAGAAGGTTTAGAAGCAGTTGTTTTCGTTGGTGGAGTTGGTTTAACTTCTCCTGCTACTTCATTCCCAATTCCTGTTATTGTTGGTTTAATTGCTGGTGTTTTGGTTGGTACTATTTTATATTATTCTGGTTCAACCGTTTCTTTACAAATCTTTTTAATCTTTTCTACTTGTATTTTATATCTTATTGCCGCTGGTTTATTCTCAAGAGGTGTTTGGTATTTTGAAACTTATGTTTTTAATACCGCTACTGGTGGTGATGCTTCAGAAAATGGTTCTGGTCCTGGTACTTATGATATTTCAAAATCTGTTTGGCATGTCAATTGTTGTAATCCAGAAACTGATAATGGTTGGGATGTCTTTAATGCTTTATTAGGATGGCAAAATTCTGCTACTTATGGTTCTGTTATTTCTTATAATATCTATTGGTTAGCCATTATTGTCGTTTTGGTCTTAATGTGGTATGAAGAAAAAACTGGTCATTTACCATTCTGTAAAAATTTGAGATTGGTTCAATTAAATCCAATGTATCATATTAAAGGTAAAAAGAAGTATGAATTATCAAAAGCCGAACAAGAAGAATTATTTGAAAAAGTTAAAGTTCAAAGAAATTTCGATAATCAAGCCGATGAAGTCGACGAAGTCGAAAAGAAACATCTTACCAATTAATTTGCTAATCTTACCAATTAACCTTTCCAATTCTTAATCTTTTTTTTTTTTTCATTATCCGGGGGGATGCTTTCAGTTGATTTTCGGTTCTTTATTTCATTTATATTCTTACACACACACAAACACACACACATAATTGAAATTTAGAACCAGATCTTGTTGATTGTTTCGTTATAGAGTCGAGCCGTTCGATTATTTTTCTTTTTGTTTCTTGGGGTCACTGTTCTTTTATTTTATAAGGTCTTTCTAATTTTTTTTTTTAATTTTAATTTTTAATATCTCTATCTTTTGTCTTAACTTGGGTCGTTTTAATTAATTGACTTATATATAATACACGGGTTTTTTTTCTAGTTTGTCTTTCTGTAATTTAACTGTAATTTAAAATGAATTCAAAATGTAATTGGTTGTGAAAAAAAGAGAAAAAAAAAATAAAATCATCTGACAAAATAGATCTTTCTGCATGAAAAAAGGAGGCTTAAGAAAATTTAATATTTAGCGGCCAACTTCCCTTGATCTTCGTATCTTATATAAATTCGTATCTTGTTATAAGTTAATTCGTATAACTTATATAAGTTAATACTTAAGTACGTAAATTGCTATTATCATATACACACCATCTGATTATTCTCTTTTGATTCTCCAACTTTTGTTGCATGTGCTAATTTCAAAAAATTATTATTTTTTCATCTGATAAAAAAGTTTTCATCTGATAAAGAAGTTTTCATCTGATAAAAAAGAGCCATCTTATATAATTATATCAAATTATGCCCAGTTATATCAAATTATAATTTGATATAATTTGACCACTGATCAAAGAAGAAAGGACAAAAAAAAAGAGAACCCACGGCGGGAGTCGAACCCGCAATCTTTTGATTAGAAGTCAAACGCGTTAACCATTACGCTACGCAGGCGTGTCTGTGCTAAAAACACCCATTTGCATACACCCATATATCCTACTTGGCCTAGTTTTTTTTTCACGAAATCTTAGTGTGACTAAACTCTCATTGCTTCCCCCTACATTATCAAAAGTATATATTTTATAGTCTTTATAATTATTAAATATATATTCTAAGATTTCGTGAAAAAAAAAAAAAAATCCTGCTTTGAGCTCTAGCGAAACAAAACAATTGGTATCCTATTATCTATCTCGAAACAAAATCTAATTCATAAATTAGACTAAATTTTATCCATCTCTACATTCATTCTCTTATTCAACTAGGAGGTTTTCAGTGAGACTAAACTCTCATTGCTTCCCCCTACACTATCAAAAGTATATATTTTATAGTCTTTATAGTTATTAAATATATATTCTAAGATTTCGTGAAAAAAAAAAAAATCAATATTCAAACTTCTATCAGCACTACATGCTACTTCTTCATCCAGAGGGTCTTACATAACTTGCTGTTTCAAAGGTATACTTCCTAGACAATTTTGGGCTCTAGATATATTCTAAGATTTCTTGTAAAAGATATAACTAAGAGAAGATAAATGGTGATCAAGTTGAAATCATCAAGGCTAAGGAAGTACCAATTATTAACTCAACAAACGATATAGTTATTTGTATCATCGTGTGGGTTGCAAAAAAATTGCAAAAAGAAAGGGAGTCTACAGCACGATGGTTTCCGGTATGGTCACCCACTACCGTACTCAGCATCGCTCTTAGCAGCTTAATAATTATTGATCGGACGGGTAATCATGCTTTATGCTAGATATGGCCGTAGACATTTACTTCGTTTTCTAAGGGACTAAGTTGTGCTGGAATGAAATTGTGAGATACTATCTAAAATTTCGTAAAAAAAAAAAACCCATAAGAAAGACGATAAAAAAAAGGTAGGATTAAAAGTTTAGTCTCAATAGAACGACTTCTATTCGTAGTACCAGTTCACTTCTGATCAGAGAGCCGTGTCATTAGTGGCATTACGATGGTACCTCTATAAATTTCTTTTGGAGGTTCCGTATGGCGATGCAAGGCGGAAAAAAACAAAAAAAACTGAGAAAGAGAAAAAAAAAAAAAAAAAAAATTGATTAAAGAACCCATCTGATTTAACAGCTTTTTGATTGAAGTAAGTCATACGATAGTGAATATCACACAGTGTTCAACATCAATATGGATCTTGATTTTGATCCACTTTCATTGTTTACACCGGCTCCTATAAGAGACTATCCATTTGAAGTTTCTGATTTCTTGGAGTCTGCCAGTACTACTCTTTTAACGTCAGGATCAACTAGCCTGTCTGATGTTGAAATTGAAAAACTTAATACCTCTGAAGAGCCTGACACAGATCATTTGATTCCTATTCATATCCATGATTTACCATTATTACAACTCAGACCTCCCGCTGAAGTTATTCTTATTTTTTTAAAACTCCTAGCTCCTAATGAAGTATACAATTTCTGTGTTCCATCTCCCGAATCAACGTCTGTGAGACCTAATAATGATAACACTGATGACAATGATATCCAAGAAGAAGAGTTACTTGATCCAACTCAAGTTTTTCAAGAGAAGAACATTATCGTTGAAGAATTACAAATTGCATCACCTTGGCTCATTCAATTCAATCCAAGATTTGATAGTGATCTAAAATTAGCATACGTTCCATCTTTAAGTACATCACTTAAAAAAACCTATGAACGTGATTATAACTCATGGTTAACCAGAATAGTTTCAAGTGATTTATCATGGATTGATGGTGAATCTTTCAAAGCAGATATTATTAAACAAGCATCTCTAAGAATATCTGAAAATTGTGGTAGAACTGCCCAACCAGAAATAATAAGAAAAATTGGTATACCTAATCTTGCATCTATAATTCCAGCTGATAGAGAAGAGTTTATTCGTTTGAAAGAACCTTCCTTAACAAGTGATAATTTAGGCTTGAAAACTTGGGGTTCAGCACTTATACTTGCTAATAGACTCGTAGCTGAACAATCTCAAAAAAAATATTTACATGGTCGAGTGTTAGAATTGGGTTCAGGTACTGGGTTGGTTGGTATGATTAGTAGTATGTTGGGATTTGATACAATGGTTACTGATTTGAAAGAAATTACTCCAAATTTACAAGATAATGTTGATATAAATCAATTAGCTCATCGAATGAATGTTGAAGAATTAGATTGGTCAAATCCAACTAGTTTTCTTAATAAATATGGTGATATCAAATTTGATACTATAATTTTGAGTGATCCCATCTATTCGTCAATGCATCCATATTGGGTTGTAAATATGATTGATTTATTCTTGAATAAAGATAAAGACGCAAGAGTTCTATTACAAATTCCATTAAGAAGAAATTTTGAAGATGAAAGAAGCCTATTATGGAAATTAATGACAGAACATGATTATATAGTACAAGAAGAACAAATTGAACGAGGCTACGATGATTTTGGTGAAAATGAATTTCATTTCAAGAAGTTTTTTAAACTTATATAAATTTATAATTAATGTATAATGATGTCTGAACGACACAGAGACAAGAAAAAAAAACGTCAAAATATAGCATATAAATAATCAATGGAAACCGGTTGAAAGTTTCGACAATTACAAGTAGTCTTTCAATTTCCTTAATCTAACCACGGCATCTTCTAAAACATGATCGTCTTTACAAACAGCGAATCTAATTGAGTTTTCTAAGCCATTACCAACTCTTTTTTCCTTGGTTAAAAATTCGGTTGGTGGAATACCAACAACACCAATCTCTTTGATTAACCAATAAGCTAATTTGAAATCATTAGTTTTACGTGATAAAATTTCTGGAGGATATTGATAATTTTCAGGTAATTTTAATTTAGCAAAATTAACTAGTAAAAAGTATCCACCCTGGGCTGTTGTATAAGGTAATCCCAAGTCATCAAAAACCAGTTGGAAAATTTCATATTTTTTGATATATTGCTTTCTAGTAAGTTCAAAATAATTATTGGTAGATGCTTTAATAAATGCTTCAGATACTGCTTGTTGTAATGGAGCAGGAGTGGAAAAACAAATTCTAGTATGGGCAGCAGTAACATATGGAATCAAATCTTTTGGACCATGTACCCATCCAACACGCCAACCAGTGGCAGCGAATGATTTACCAGCAGAACCAACAGTGAAAGTACGCTCAGCTAATTCAGGTAAGTTTTTCAAATTAGCTGGACGAGGAAATTTTGGTAAATAATATAAATTTTCATAAACTTCATCACTAACAATAATGATATTATGTTTAATGGCTAATTTACCAATTCTAGTTAATTCTTCTTCATTGAAAACTTTACCAATTGGATTATGAGGAGTGTTTATAACGATGAGTTTAGTTTTACTAGAAATAGAATTTTCCAAACCTTCCCAATCGATTTCCCAATCATCACCAGAAACATTTTCAGAATCAAATTTAGAAGGGTATTTCAATTCAACATATTTAACTTTGGCACCAGTCATTTCAATATTTGGAATATATTGATCGAAAAATGGTTCAAAAACAATAACTTCATCACCAGTAGTTAAAAATCCAAAGAAGATTGAAAAAATACCTTCATTAGCACCAGTAGTAACTTGTAAATTATCAGTTGAAACTGGGCGACCCAATTCTTCAGTATATAATTGAGCTAATTGCTTTAATAAGTTAGGATTACCTCTTGCATGAGCATATTGATTGAATTGAGCTTTTTCAATTGTTTCATTGACTGCTTCAATAGCAAAATCAGGTGGACTATAACTGAAAAAACCTTGACCTAAATTAACAATTGGTTTACCAGATTCAGCTTGAGCAGCTGCAGCAGTTTCATTAATAAGAGACCAAATATCTTTTTGACCCAGATTTTGATTAAAATAAGGATTAGCTAATGAACCAGGAGTTTGAGAAGAAGAAGAAGTCATTCTATAAAAATTTGATTTAAAGATAGTGTTTATCAGAGGACGTAATGATGATTGCAACAACGAGTACATTTACTTCGACAAAAAAAACTTCTCAATGAAAAAAGAAAGAGTTCAGGGATTTTCGACAAAGGAAGCCAATTGTTGGGAAGTATTATGAATTACAATTAGTCACTATCTAAGGGAGGAAAAAAAAAAAATTGATTTGGTGATTATCAATTACTATTGTACAATTTCCACCCGACTTTTTTTTTTTTTTTCTTTGAGAATTTCAATTTCCGCTCTTCCGCCAACTGTGGCTTTGGTTAAGAATCGAATAAGAATCAATTTTATTTAACGGAAAAACTATCCGGATACTAAAATATAAATATAACTAAATACTGGGGATTCTTATTACTCACAAAGTTGAAGAGTCAGAAGAATTGAAAAGAAGTAAAGATAAAGAAACAATGCAAATGTCTAGAGTAGAATAGAATTACAAGATTAAGCATAGGCTTAAGCATAAGATGGATCAACCACCTTTTGAGCACCAATCGCGACCTCTTTCGACTTGTAACGAACATAATTTGGTTTCCAACCACCAATTGATACATCCAGCCATCATGATACCGAAACTATCACTAATACCAACACAACCCATACTAAATTCACGTTTCAGTTTGGGGACATCTTCACTAACGGACATGAAAGTATTAACGTAGGAAAATCCACCTAATAGACCCTCATACAACACAAGAATCAACAAGGGCCATATTGAAGTGAATGGAGTATCATAAATCGATTGGTGTAGGGTAATTAAAACGTTAATGAATTGTAAGAATGTAAGCCAATAAAGTTGACGTATTCTAATACCAAAGTTAACTGAGGAACGAGAAACAAATACTCCTAATTGGTATAAGAACCCATAAACAACATAAATATCACGATAGGAGGAGAATAACCAATGGGGAAGAGAATCCAAGGGATAAAGTAACGTTGGTGAAATCCCTTGATTAATAACATATTCCGATATATAAACGGTACATAATGGGAACATGTAAGGTATAACCAAAGGTTTAATTTGGTGAAGAGTATGACGAATATGTCCAATCAAAGATTTATTTGGAATGAAGGATTCAGCAGTAATAACATTTTCGATATCAGCAGGAGGAGGAGGAAGGGGAGCAAGAATATCATCTTGATTTAAATTCGAATCATCATCATTTGATAATTCTTGATACGAAATTATATCATCATTCAATGTGGGAGCTGGTAATATGAAATAAAAGGAAATAACAAATCCAAGTGGTACAATTGAAAAGATAAGAAGTACAACCCAAGTTTTTAAACCTAGTAAATTTGTAAAGAGTAAAAATATAAAACTACCCATTAAACCTGCTCCACCAGTACCAGCAGAAAATCCTCCAATGGAATAAGTTTCTTTATAAAAATGAGTTAACTGAAGAAAAGATACTTCACCCATTCCAGAAGAAAATGAAGCCATACAAATTCCTAAAATTTTGGTCGTTATGGCATCTTGAGATGATAAACTAATTATAAGCATACCCATTGAAGAAAGACCAACCAATATCCAAATTCGAATAAAGTAAGGAATCTTATGAATGAAAAATGGAGAAGCTACTTTTATTGAAAATGCTGGAACAATATCTGCCAACAAAACAATTGCCTTGGGAGTAGAAGATCCAACAAGATCAATGGCGGCTGATAATATCACCACGTATAGAATATTGTTCAACAATCCAAACGTGAAAAATGATATAAATATGAGCTTTGTCTCGGGTATTTTCAACATTATTCGGTGGGTATGATACTTTGCAATCAAGTATAGTATGTTTTAGTTGAATGTCAAACTCTTAATTTACCAACTTTTACCCTATCTTGTGACCTTATCTCTATTTACCGTTTTGCTTTGTTGTGAATCTGGCATTTCCAGGGATAACCTGCAAAATGACCCCAACATGCAATAAGTTACAAAATCTACAGTTTATCTTTTGCAGTTTGACCCTTGGGTCTTACCCTTACTAAATGTTTAACCATACACAAAATTACAAATGTAAAACAAATGTAAAACAAATGTAAAACAAATTAAAAATGCCCTGTTCCTTGTTGAATTGCCTCACAGAATACCAAGTGTTACTGTCTGTTGCAACAATTGGTGTGTTTTGTTCAGGGCTTGAAAGACAGGGAAAAATGGAAATTGCAATGACTCATTTGAAGTTCATCGCAATTACTCTGCTAAAAAAAAGCGTTATCAGATGGGAAACGTGAACGTGTGTTGCTAATCATTAAACGTTCGTCTATTCACCCTCTACCAGTATATACCTATATATATTAGACTATCTACTTATTCCACTAAACAATAGAATAAGCATAGGGTAGGAATTACAAAACGCAAAACCGGAAAATTTTTTAACTCATCGCCTAACAAAACAAAAAAAAAAAGCTACAGCAAAAAAAAAAAAAAAAAAAAAAAAAAAAAAAAAAAAAAAAAAAAAAAAAAAAAAAAAAAAAAAAAAAACCACTTTGAAAATTTTCAGTTGTGTCTCGTTGAGCGGTACTAAATAAAAATTTCACTTTTGACTTACTCAAGCAGAAACATATACAAACTCCTACTCCTCCTCAGTTTTCCTTAATTCTCTTTTTTGAAAAAAAAAATTCAACTTGTCTACCATTTTTTTTTTTCTTAACTCAATAAATACATTCACAACATGAGTAATACTCCTATTCCTGAAGAATACGATGACACCAGAATCTTGGGCTACGATCCTTTGATTCCACCTGCCCTCTTGCAACACGAAATCAAGGCTTCCAGTAAGTCTTTGGAAACCGTTATCAAAGGTCGTATTGATTCTTCTCAAATTATCAACGGTAAAGATGATCGTTGTCTTGTTATTGTTGGTCCATGTTCCATTCACGATACTGAAGCTGCTTTAGAATACGCTGCTCGTTTAAGAAAATTAGCCATCGAATTAGAAGAAGATTTGGTTATCGTTATGAGAGCTTATTTGGAAAAACCAAGAACTACCGTTGGTTGGAAAGGTTTAATTAATGATCCAAATGTTGATAACTCTTTTGATATTAATTTGGGTTTACGTGTCTCTCGTCAATTATACGCTGATTTAACTGGTAAAATTGGTCTTCCAATTGGTTCTGAAATGTTAGATACTATTTCTCCTCAATACTTTTCTGATTTATTAAGTTTCGGTGCTATTGGTGCTAGAACTACTGAATCTCAATTACATCGTGAATTGGCTTCCGGTTTATCCTTCCCAATTGGTTTCAAAAATGGTACCGATGGTGGTTTAACCGTGGCTTTAGATGCCGTTCAAGCTTCAACTAAAGGTCATCATTTCATGGGTGTTACCAAAAATGGTGTTGCTGCTATTACCACTACTAAAGGTAATGATAATTGTTTCATTATTTTAAGAGGTGGTAAAAAATTAACTAATTATGATGCTGAATCAGTTAAAGCTGCTAAAGAAGCTATTTCAAAATCAACCGATCCAAATATTAAATTAATGGTTGATTGTTCTCATGACAATTCTCAAAAAAATTATCAAAATCAACCAAAAGTTTTACAAGCCGTTATTGATCAAATTCAAGATGGTGAAGATTCTCTTATTGGTGTTATGGTTGAATCTCACATTAATGAAGGTAAACAATCTATGCCTCTTGGTAATCAAGATAAATCTTGTCTTAAATATGGTGTTTCCATTACCGATGGTTGCGTTGGTTGGGAAACTACCGTTGATATGTTAACTAAATTAAGTAAAGCTGTTCAAGCTAGAAGAGCTAAAAAAGCTTCCGCTTAAGTTTAACTATCCTAATTTATTTTCGATCAAATATCAAATATTTATATTAACCCTCTTCCCCCCCTACATCTCTTCTGTATATAAGATCTATATTTTGAATTTTTTCTTAAATTTGTTTGCTTTTGCTATCTTGTCACAAGCTTAAAAGAAACGAAAGTAAACTAGATATGGAAATAATAAACTATATTTCTATGTACCTATACGTGTAAGAAAAGAGTAAAGAGAAAAAAAAAAGTTTATTACTTATCGGCTATTTTTTTGCAACCCAAGGTGCTTCATTTAATAATACACCAATTTCCTCATTGCTTTTCGTTTCGTTAAAATCATCAATGGCCACCAAAAACTTATTAAGTTGTTCATTACTACTCCCATATCCATGGTGTCTCTTGAATGGGTTTCTTTGTTTCTTTTTTTCCAATAGTTTGCCTTTACAGCCAAACCAATCCTTTTCAAACAATCTTACTGCAAATTTATCTTCAGACTCATTCAAATCTTTGAAATATGCTTCTTTGTCATTGGTATCACGAGGGTCTGGTGCATTCCCAATATAGGTAACTGTATCTTCAATATTTTGCCATCTTAATGCTTGTTTCAAATGATAATCTATGAATCTATTCTTTTTGAATGCAAATCCAACAACGGTGATTTTGGTTGGGTATTTTTGATATAATTCATAAAATCGACATAATGAAAATATAACATTCTCAAATGAATCCCTGGCAAACTCTTCTGTCGTTATCCTATCCCAGAACTTTTCATCTAACTTATCATGATACAAAGTACGGGCCAATTGATAATATGATTGAGACTCCGAGATAGGTCCTGATGCCTTTTTGGTTTGTCCACCCGATATGATCAACTGCGTGTCTTCAGACCCTTCAACCAACTTAATACATTCTTCAACGTGGTTCTTGAAACATAAGTGGTCGTAGCCTTCAACTTGAAAATCTACCAACAGCCATTCGTCCCTGTTGAGTCCTTTCGATTTCTCGGATGTGGGCACCCAAATCGAATGGCATGGTAGTATTACTAGATGATCAACCATTTCTGTTATCCTCGACTATTTGATGGGAATTCTATAATTGGTATCTCAAAACGTCTTCCACCAGTTTGGGCTTTTTCATTTTTTTTTTTTTGGGTTCTTTTTTCATTTTTTTTTTTTTGTTTGTTAGTGCGAGATCTCCTACTTTACCCCGGTAAGACGTGTTGGTGCAAATAATGATAGCATCCCACCAAAGCAACCCAATGACAATAAGCAGCAATGACAACTGCTACATGGAATATTTGGTGGGAGTGGCCAAAAGTGTCAAAGGTACCTTTGATAGGGCGTTCCAATAATGAATGTTCTTCTTCGCTGATATCTGAATGGGTGCATCTTTCAGGAAATCTCATAGCATATAATACAGCACCACCAATGTAGAAGACACCTTCTAACACGAGCCATTTGGCAGTGGCTCTTTCAACAGCATTTTCGTATCCGTATAACTTAACAGCGGTAATGATTGGGAAAACACCCGATAAACCGAACAATATAAACATAAGAGATCTAAAGGGACGATAAATAGGGGTGGAGAATTTAGGGTCAAGGGTGAGGAAAGTACAGATGGACCCTAAAGATAAGAACAAAAGAACAAAAGTATATTTCCAAAAAGGATTATCATAGAATGCAAATAGAATGATTGAAATCAAGGAACAAGTAATCAAGATGACAATTCCAAAGTAATCCAATTGGTTACCAATTTTTGAAACCCGATGTGAGTGGGACTTGATACAATGGAAAGTAGCTGACATGAACATACATAACGTACAAGCCAATCCAAATTGTATGAAATTGAGCTTTTCCCATACTCCCAAATAGTTGGGGTAAATTGTTAGGTGATAATTGATATAGTAATAAACAGCAATTAATATCACCGAAGATGGAAGAAGATGGGTGTAAATATTAACGGTTTCATTATGAAGATAAAGTAGCGAGTTAAAACATTTTCTAAAGCTGTCAGTTCCCCTCACATATCTCGACCTAATGTAATGGTTATCCTTTTGCCATTCATCTAACTCATGATAAAAAGAGAGTCGGTTCATGGTAGAAGAAGAAGAAGAAGAAGAAGAAGAAGCGGTAGCTGTAGCTGTCTGGTCGTTATTTGCAGATTGTTCGGTAACACTTTCGCCTGTTCTCTGTCTTATAGTCATTATTCCTTAAGTCAATTGTCAATTTAGTAAAACAGGAAAAGAAAGAGTAGTACTTTTGGTCACAATTCTTGCATCAATCTATTTATTTTGCTTTTCATTTTTCTCAACTTTTTTTTTTTTTGGCTTTCATTTGATTTTGGTCGACTTGCTAAATTTTTTTTGGTCTCATGATAAGCCAACACTTTAATCTTGCAGAAATGCCATAATATTGAAACCAGCGAATGGTTAAAGCTTATATATTTACAGGAATTTATAATATTAATCATCTAGTATAATCTATTACTATATAAAACTTTAGAACGAAGGTGGAATACCTTCTGCGATTTTGGTATATTCGTAAATTTTCTTTTTTATATCAACAGCACCCAATTGGTGACGTTGCTTTGATTTATCGATTCTTTTATTGAAAACCTCTCCCGTATAGAAAACCTTCCATTGTGAATCAGGTAGGCTGACTGATCCTCGGCATCTTTCGAAGTACCACTTGTTAACTGGATTGTTCTTGCGCGATCTCCAGATTAGTTCATTCGAATGGGATTGTAAAATGACTTTGAATATGATATCAGCGAGACCAGGTAAACCCTGGTTTCTTTTGGAAATGGCAAACTTGTCAAGATAAGCAACTTTCCTCGAACCTGGGCTAAGTATATTCGCAGCTCCTTCTTTTTCCCATGTAATTATTGCAGCACCATCATAATCACCCACTATAACTACTGTTGCAAGCGATCCATTGATTCTTTTTAAATATTCATCCACTTTTAGTTCTTTGCCGAAGGAGTCGTTGATCAAGTTGATCATTCGATTCTTATCCACAAGACCATCTTTCACTAAATTTTCAAATGTAAACTCTCCGATATAGTCTTCTGCATCAAGTGTGGTGACATTAATCCCCTTCTTCAATATGGAGGTGGATAATTGTGGTGTTCTTTTTTGTGATGATGGTAATGAGGAAGAAATAATCGGACGATCTGTTAGCACATTATATATGATTGGATTCAACTGATCATTGTTTATTGACATGATATGAGGGGTTGTAATTATTCCCGTGGTATCGTCGCGACCCGATTTTTCAGAAGCCAAGGTTAAAATATCATTCATCGCTATCAAATTTGCAACGTGCATGTCACGTATATCTGGTTCAATAAATCCTATATATAGCTCTGATGCAATATCAGAATATTCTTGAGATAAATTTATGAAAACATGACTAGTTTGATTTCTTTCAATAGATGGAATACCACCAATCGGGTCAATCATAACAACTTTTTCAATGGATAGAAGATCTTTTGTTTCGAGTAATGAAGAACACAAGGCATAGAGTAAATTATGTGAGTTACCCAAATGTTGTGAGCTTGACTTTGAATCGTATACAATCGGTTGCATGACTGGAATAATCCCTTGATAAAGTGGTATTAGAATCAGTTCTAAACTATCTACTCTGATTTCGCCCTTTTCATTTCTAGAAAATGTAGATCTCAATACGGAAGTCTTCAAATCATGAAATTCATCTTCAGGTTTCCCCAAATAATTCATAATTTTATTGGTTATATTTATCATGTATGCTTCATTGTAAGTGAATGTCGATTCGGGAAGATGATCAAAATCTAGCATCACCACTGGTGAAATACCAAGATGAACCAACCTTCTAAACGTTTCGGCTATTTCTTTCCATGTACCGGCCAGAATAGTTGTGAATTTTATTTTGAATAAAGCTAATCTCAATGGAATCTTTTTCAATTTTGTTTCTTCATTGTCATAGATATTGATAAAAGGATTCTGTTTGTTAAGAAAACGACTTATGAATAATTCACGTTGGTTATCCCTAGTAGTTAAAGAATTCGATTCTGGTTGATTTTTCCCAAAAATTATCTCTGTGAAATCAAACTGGTTTTGATATTTACTCAAGTAAGATTTTGCTTCCCGCTTGGTAGTTGTTGATTTTAAGATCGATAGTATTAGGTTCCTCTTGGCATTGGTAACTATCTTATGGGTCTTTAAATTCGAAATGAATTCACGACTCAAACTTTTCAATTTACTCATAGCCCAATAAAGTCCTGGAAAGCAAAAAAAGAATGAATGAAAGGAAAGAAGTACCTCTCTTGAATCCTGTCGTTTTAATTAAATGGATCAGAAGTCTATTACGGCAGTAATCAAGGAGTCAAGTAAAACAATTTGAATCAAAAAAAAAAAAAAGTGAAAATGATTGAGGTCTGCCTCAGTTCTTTCTCCATATTATTCTCTCAGTCAAAATGTTATGAGGTAATTAAAAATTTTGTGCATTTTAACACGACCAGAATAATATGAGCTTGGGCACCACCACCAAGAAGCTGATAATGGGTATGCTGTACTGATTATCTAGTGATTATTCCCTCATGGCTTCTTCGTCATCCGAATCTTCCACATCATTTGCATTTTCTGCTTCTTCGTCTGGTTTGACGGTGTCATGGAGTTGTCTCAATTTGTTCATTACTGTAAGAATAAATGGGCGTAATTCATTTATTTCCAACAGTGACAATCCTAGTAACTCGATATTGGATTCATTCAATTCTTTCAAACCTCTGCGGGATTTAACAAGTCTTATTTCACGTAAATCTTGAATAATTGAGCGTAATTGGTGTGAGGGATCAGATAAATCATCTGAAGCTTTTGTCAATAATATTTTTGAAATTTCAATCCAATTACTAGGTAAATCACTAAATCTATAAGGAGACTTCAATTCATCTTCATATCTTTCCTTTAAGTAGGTCACATTGAACCAATCAGGAGGAACAATATTACATTTGTCCTGTGACTTCAAAATAAGCGCCAACCAAATTGGCACTTGTTCTCTTCTCATACCTCTTAATGCCGGAACGGTGGTCTACAACAATCATTAGGTTAGTAAGTTATTGAAATTCGTAAGTATCATTGTTTGAAACGTACCCCTATCAATTCTATCTTTTTCATGGAGTATCTGGGTAAAATCGTGATGAGCTCATTTTCAGCGAAGAACTTGATCTCGGAAGGCATCAAGTTGTTTTTCAAGTGAGCTGGTAACACCATTTCTTCTTCTTTTTTTTTCTATGTGTTTAACTTGAGTTGTTTGCGATTCTTTATAACAAGTCTTGAGTTGCCCTTTGAACTCTTTCGATTAAGTATCTCCAAACCAGTTACTAGTTTCTTTTCTTCCTCTTTTGTTTTTTTTTTTTTTTTTGGTTCAAGATCCAATTTTCGCTGGTTTTTCAAGACGCGTTCTTTTTTTTTTTTTGGTTTCGCTTACAAAACCAGCTTTTTCAAATTCTACGAAGTAATTTTAATGTAATGAAATGTGTATTTAAATATAGTGAAATGTGTACTTTAAGTGTAGTTAAATATAGAATGCTAAATGTTAGTGATCCAGTTGAATGCTTCATCAAACAAGGAGTCACGGATATGATGCTCCCCATCGGAATTCCCAGATTCACCATAAGAATGAGAGACAATGACCCCGAAGCAATTGATAAGGTTTTTCAATACCTTGCCGTCATCTCTTTGTATGATCTGCCTTTCCCTTGACTTCAATCTTTCTAGATCACGATTGGTGTAGCTTGAAGCATGTTGTCGATTGCCTGTAGGGGTACGTTGATGTCTATAGGACATTTCATATGGAGAAAATGATATTGACGAAGCCGAGGATTGCATGGGAATATTGTGCCTTTGACTATGCTGTTCATCTTCTGTATAGTGTTGCAGATGTTGATACGATGATGCCGTAGATGAAGGCACTTGGTGTTGTAATTGCTGCTGGTGTTTGAATTCATCGTAAATACTTTTACGGGCCATCAATACAGGTAAAATGATAACGTCTCTAAATGCAAGCAATAAAATATTTTCTATTTGAATGTCAAATTGGTTTTTGGGATCTGTATTATACCTTTGTATCGAAACGTTATAAAAATAATTTTGAAGTGGATAAAACATATTGAGAATATTGAATCGAATCGTATTATTGAAATAAGTCCATTGTTGACTTACCATATCCCAATCTCTTTCGAGCAGTTCGATTTTTTCAAATTGGGGGATTTTGTAATCGTCATTACTATTGCATGTCGTTATTGTACTTGCTTTTCTCGTGGATTGTTGCTTATTATAGTGTGATTGATAATCTTTTTGAAACATAATCAAGCATCTGTAAAAAAAAGTAAGCAAATCTTGAGAGATTTCTCTAATTTTGAAATCATCCAAATGATCATCTGTAGAGTTATCGATTAAAGATAGCGTACTAGATGATGGTGCAGTATAATACTTTGAATTAGATAATTTCTTAAGCTTTTCTCTTTTCCCAGGCGATCTATTTTCTGAATCTGATACACTAATCGGTCCTGCCGGTGTGGTTCCTAAGTTTATATTATCATTCATATAATTAACTTTGATGAAATTTGCAACATCTTCATTGGTCATAGCCAAGTTCGGATGGGCTTTACCATTCAGTAAACGTTTTTGCTGTGAAGGAATAAATAATGGACTAGTTATAGTTAATAAGTTAGTGAAAAATTTGGCATTACTTTTACCAAAATCAATCAAATATCTCTCGAAATATTCATCGTTGTTCCCATTACCATCATTCATTATACCCAATCCTACTTCATTACCTTGATGTTTATGAAGTTTATTCTGTAAATACTGATCCGTTGGAACCATTAATTTCTTATGAATATCTAGAAATGAAGTATGTTCGTTAGTCTCCATGTTTTCAATCGAGTAGTCAGGGTCTGTAAAATTATAAATCATAGCAAATGAAATATCCGATATGAATGAATTCGAACTATTTGATGATAATCCAACAGCAGTTCTATTTGGGTTACTACTTATTGGCTGATGTGGTGCCAAAATCCCATCATCTTTGAGCACGGTTAACGATGGTGTGTCATTATTCATCTGGGTATGGCTATGCGATCTATGAAACAAATTGTGGAAAGTTGTTGAGACAGGGGAGTTTACAGAAGGTTTTCTATTCAAGGGAGCTTTTGAAGATAAAGTCGATGTTTCATCTAACAGAGAGTCGGTCAAGATTTTCTTTGGAACTCTCAAGCCATGATGACCAGTGGTCTGAATACTCAAATCGGGTTTACTTGCAGTACCTTTATTAGGGAACCTCAATTTATTTCTGTTCTTTTTCGACAATTTGAACAATTGCTGTGCTGAGTTCTTGCGGGCATTTTCATTCAAAGTGTTGGAGGAGCCAGTCCCCGATCCTGATCCTGATCCTGATCCTGATCCTGACCCTGATCCTGATCCAGCAGAATTACTGTGACTGAGGTTTGAGGAGTATTCTACGTAATTTGGGTCGAGAGTCGTATCCTGACTGTTATTTCCATGGGTGTATAAGAAGCTATCTTCATTGAACTTTATTGGCTGTACCATCTGTTGTTGCTGTTGCTGCTGTTGTTGTTGCTGCTGTTGCTGCTGTTGTTGTTGTTGTTGCTGATGGTGGTGATGGTTCGGTTGTTGTTGTTGTTGATTAATGGTGGAGCTGGATCTATTCTTTGTGAAGAATCTGACAAGTGGATTCGACCTGGCATTTACGGTATTAACACTGGATGCCAGCGACACATTAGTATTCTGTTTCTTCAAGTTATTAAATCCAACACTCGCCACCAGTGATGCAATTGCTGGATTGTCAGTATTAGTACTGGTGTATGATAAAGTATTGGTCGACAATGTACTATCATTTGTATTGGAATAGAATTGATTATCGGACGTTTTATTAGACATGGTATCATCTACTTTACCATCGAGCTCCGTGTTCGAGGATGGGGTTATATTTTTATCCGTGGATGTGCTTTTATTCGAGCTATTAATATCCATATTTCCGCCATTGATTGAATTCTTATGTAAGGGTGACGGGAGAGTTGCTTCCATAGAAGCTAGTAATGTTCAAACACCTTCTTATAATGGTATCTTGATGAAAAGAACTTGCTCAAACAATTTTCAATTCCAATTCCAATTCTTCACGTATAGAATAAGCCTGCTTAAACTCTTGGGTGGTCACTTTATCTTTATTTTTCTCGGGGCTTCCTCTTTTTTTTTTTTGTTTTTCTTCACGCTTTTTTTCTTTTTTTAGGCTTTTTTTTTTTTTTTTCAGTTTTCACGTTGTTGGTTCCGTCTTCCACTGATAATCCCATAAGTTTTCAATTACACCAAGTTGTACATTAACAGTGTTATAGCATTGAGCCAACAGAATAACGTGTATTTGTTTATTTGGTTTACAACCTGAAGGATAGGCTATTTGGTACTGAGAACGTTAGGAGCTTACCTCAAAGTATCGCCCACAAAACTGAATTCTGAGACAAGGTATAATTCCAAATCTAGGACCGTTATCAATAAGATGAGCTACATTGAAAGGGCAATTGAGTGTTATAATGAAGGAGAGTATTCCAAAGCAGTCAACTTCTACTCACTTGTTTTGAAGAATACTAATAATCCACTGGCGATATATTATTCTTATAGAGCCCGTGCTAGTTATTATGGACAATTGAGTGAAGGAAATTCACCTGAAAGTATTAGCCAGACCAAATGGAAGGAAATCTGTGCTGATTGTGATTCGGCATTGAAGATTGATCCCACCAATTTGGATTCGTTATACTTTAAAGCACTACAAACTGTTTACGGGGAAAAAAAAATAGAAGAAGGATTGAAATCATTACTTCAAATTTATGAACGATCCTTAAAATATCAAGGGAAATATTATAAGGTATTTCTTTTACCCAGAGATATATATCAAACCATTTTGGATGTGAAGCATTTGTTTGTTAAAGTTCGAAATCAACAACATATAGTGAATAGTAATAATTTATTTCAAAGACTTATCAAATATACTGAGATTGATTATCATCAACAACTTGATAAATATAATTTGAAGAAATTAGATAAGAAATCATTTGATTATGCAACCACCAATTTAGCATTGAAGTATAATAAAGATATTAAAGATTTGGTTGCAATATTTCTGAATAATTATAATCATGCACTTCATAAAGAAGATATGGAAGAAAAGGATCCTCCAGATCATTTATGTGATCCAATTTCATTCACCTTGTTTATGGATCCCGTTATCACTCCATCTGGACAATCTTATGAAAAATCATGGCTCTGGAGTCATTTAGAAAAAAATCAGACTGATCCATTCACGAGAGAACGATTATCCAAGGATCAATGTTATCCCAATCTTTGCTTGAAGAGCTGTGTAGATGAATATATCGATTCTAATGCAAATCGTATATAAGCTCACTCGTTTCTGCATTCATGAGTTATTGCTCTGATCATAAAATTACAATTTAGTACTCATGAACCAATTTATAATTTCATTTCTCTTGACATCTGACATCTGACATTTGGCATTTGACATTTGGCATTTGACATCTTTACATTCACATCTCTTTACATTCACATATCTATATATTTATATTTATATCTACCCATAAGATGAAATCATTTGTAGGAGGTGTGTGGGCCTTTTGTTTGAGTCGTTTTTGTTCATGTTTATGTTTATGTTTATGTTTTAGTTGGTGTTTATGTTTATCTTTCACACCGTTTGGGACTTAATGAGATTTATTTGTTGATCTTTTTTTTTTTTTCTGCCTTTTGTTTTTTCCTCCACTAATCCACAAAACATAACCATAAAAGTAAACAAAACAAAGCTGCTACCCGTTCGAAGCAAAAGGTAAACAATATAACATGAATAGATAGGCCATGGCTGTTAGCCCAGTCATCGCATTGGTGCTGAACAGCTAGTGTAGCAAGGGGGGGAGAGAGCATCTAACACCAGAATACGTGGGAGCATGGGTAGCAGTCAATGAAAAAAAAATTCAAAATTCAACCAACTCAGCAATTGGGATGGCAACTACTTATTGTGTGCTTAATTCATATTGGACTAACCTTCATTCAATTTCCCAATTTCAATTGTTCTTAACGCTTGGTGCTTGAGAGTGAATCTTCTGTGTGATCTTTCCTAATATTTTCATATTTTCATATTTTTATATTTTCATATTTTGTATTTTTGTTATTTACTATTTGTTTTTCTTTTCTGGTTTCTAAGGCTATCTTATAAAAAGTGTTTTTATTCCTTTACTTACTACCCTTTCTCTTCCAAACCTTCTTTTCTTTATCTCATCTGTTGCTTTTTTTGTTTGGCTTCTTTCTTTTGGTTTATTTGTGCTGATACCCCATACCCCTTCCAATTAGTCTTGAAGCTTAACTACTTTTTTCATATTCACTTGTTTGTGTATCATACTTTTAGTAAGCATCGACTAAAGAAAAATAGTAAGAGAAAATAGAATGTCAAACCCTTTTGACGACGGTCCCTTTAGAGACCAAAACAATGAGGGACATCCTTCTTTACCTTCCACTGCTTTTACAAGTGATCGTTCCTCTCCTAAAAAGTTTTATCAAATTGATCTTGACGATGATGAAGATGAAGAATCTAACTTTATGGCATTCCCACAATCCACTCAACAACGCCCTCAACAACAACAGCAACAACAAAATAAAGCTAGACAATCTCCTAATATTTTTGCAAGAAGCTCTAGGGTTCATGCTAGAAACCCTAGTGCCCACATTCTTGATTCAACCCCCAACTTACAATTTAGTCCATCAATTTCTACCACTGAAACAACTCCAAGGGCTCAATTCACTTCTAGGGAATCTCCTCGAAGACAAAGACAAGCTGAAATGCTCATGAGTGATGATCTTGATGAAGATAGTGATATATTCTCGGGTTCTCCAAGACGTCCAGCTTACCAGGGTACTGGCTCTCGTTATGGTGTCAATCCATTAATTGGTGGTCCTGCCACTGATTTGTCTGGATCCTTATTTGGCTCTCTGTATGGAGGTGCTGCTAAATCTATCCACAGTTCTTCCAAAAGTGAAAGATTCTTAGAACCACCTCAACCAATTTTCTCTCCAGAAACTTACGCTGAGGCCAATCCATATGATGAAGAAGATGATGATGATGTTACAGCCCTCAACGATTCCCGTAATGAAAAGCGTGTGGCCATTGCTAAGGATGACTATGATTATGATTCTTACCAAAAAGAATTCGAAGAGGCTTCATCTTACTCCGGTAACACTTATGGTAGACCTTCATATGGTGATGAAGATTATGCTGCTACCGAATCATTTGCCGGTATACCAGCTCATGGTAGTGAGTTTGGTGGTTCCAGCAGTATTGATAGAGATATGATGAATAATATCGAAAATGAATATGTTCCTCATAGAGCTAAGACTATTACTAAACGTAAAGTTAGATTGGTAGGTGGTAAAACTGGTAATTTGGTATTGGAAAATCCAATTCCAGATAAATTAAAACAATTCCTCACTAGAACAGAATCTGAAAATGGGGAATTTACAAATATGACCTATACTGCGTGTACTTCTGAACCCGATGAATTTATCGGTAAAGGTTTTACTTTAAGAGCTGCCAAATATGGTCGTGAAACTGAAATTGTTGTCTGTATTACCATGTATAATGAAGATGAATTTGCATTTGCTAGAACCATGCATGGTGTCATGAAAAATGTTGCCCATTTAGTCTCAAGAAGTAAATCTTCTGTCTGGGGTAGAGATTCCTGGAAAAAAGTTCAAGTCATTATTGTTGCTGATGGTAGAAATAAAGTTAATGAATCAGTTTTACAATTATTAACTGCCACTGGTTGTTATCAGGAAAACTTAGCTAGACCTTATGTTAATGATCAAAAGGTCAAAGCTCATATATTCGAATATACCACCCAAATTTCTATTGATGAAAACTTAAAGTTCAAAGGTGATGAAAAGTCATTATGTCCTGTTCAAGTCTTATTTTGCTTGAAAGAAAATAATCAAAAGAAAATTAACTCGCATAGATGGTTATTCAATGCATTTTGCCCAATCTTGGATCCTAATGTCGTTGTTTTATTGGATGTTGGTACTAAGCCAGATAATCATGCTGTATACAACTTGTGGAAGGCTTTCGATAGAGACTCCAATGTTGCAGGGGCTGCTGGTGAAATTAAAGCCATGAAAGGTAAAGGTTGGATCAACTTAACAAATCCTTTGGTTGCTTCGCAAAATTTTGAATATAAGATGTCAAATATTCTTGATAAACCCTTGGAATCTCTTTTTGGTTATATTTCCGTGTTACCGGGAGCTTTGTCTGCTTATAGATATATTGCTTTGAAAAATCATGATGATGGTACTGGTCCTTTAGCATCTTATTTCAAAGGTGAAGACTTATTAAGTGCTCAAAATGACAGAGAAAAAACCAATAGTAAGACAAACTTTTTTGAGGCCAATATGTACTTGGCAGAAGATAGAATTTTATGTTGGGAATTGGTTGCTAAACGAAATGAGAATTGGGTTTTGAAATTTGTTAAGCTGGCAACTGGTGAAACTGATGTTCCAGAAAGTATTGCTGAATTCTTATCTCAAAGAAGACGTTGGATTAATGGTGCCTTCTTTGCAGCATTATATTCTTTACGTCATGGAGGTAAAATTTGGTCTACTAACCATACTATTATGAGAAAATTTTGGTTAACAGTGGAATTCATGTACCAATTTGTTACTCTTGTTTTTTCATTTTTTTCTTTAAGTAATTTCTATTTGACTTTTTACTTTTTGACTGGATCTTTAATTTCCACCAAGCATATTGGTCATAATGGTGGTTTCTGGATCTTCACTATTTTTAATTATTTGTGTATTTGTTGTTTGACTTCCTTATTTATTGTTTCTATTGGTAATAGACCTCAGGCATCAAAATCCATATTTAAAACATTGATTATATTGTTAACGGTGTGTGCATTATACGCATTAATTGTTGGTTTCTATTTCGTGTTCAATACTATCAAGAGTTATGGTATGGGTGATTCTTCAACGTATGTGTTTATCAGTATTGTTGTTTCATTATTGTCAACGTATGGTCTTTATACATTAATGTCAATCTTATACTTGGATCCTTGGCATATGCTTACTTGCTCTGTTCAATATTTCTTGATGATTCCATCTTATACTTGTACTTTACAAATTTTTGCATTTTGTAACACTCACGATGTTTCATGGGGTACTAAAGGTGATAATAATCCTAAGGATGATAAATCCAATGCTTACCGTATTGAAGAAAATGATCAAGGTGCATTCGCCATTGTGGTTGATGTTAATGTTGATGAAGTTTATCTTGAAACCTTATATAATATTAGAACCAAAAGATCTAATAGAAAAGTATCACAAGCTCATAAACCTGAAGAAAAGATGGAAGGTGAAGATTATGCCAAAGATGTCCGTACCAGGGTTGTCTTGATTTGGTTAATGTCCAACTTAATTTTCATTATGACCATGTTACAAGTTTATTCAGCCGGAGAAACCAAAAAGAACCTCTACTTGGCCTTCGTCTTATGGATGGTGGCTGTATTGGCTTTCTTCAGAGCTTGTGGTTCTTTTGGTTATCTTCTCACTAATTACGCCAGAATCATTGTTGAATGGAAACATAAATGGTCACATAAGAGGGAAGGATATGCATCACCAACTGATAATCGTTTGAATGAAGTTGAGGATAAGAGAGTTTAGACTCCCCTTTTCTTCCTTTTCCGTCTTTTTTTTTTTATTCCACCTTTAAATTTTCAATTCGAAACTCTTTCATGTTTCCCTTACATTTTATTTAACCACTACTTCCTTCTTTTCAAGTCGTGCCAAAATTTTTTATACCGTTATTTCGTTATTTCTTTCCCTTTCAATTTCTTTCTAATATCTATAATTTTGATAATTTTTCAATAAATTTTAATACCCTTTATATGCCTTTGTAGCAGACCCGTACATTTCTGCAACGGAAAATATATATATATATTGCTTGTGTGCAGTATTTTTGCTCTGAAGAGGAAGATGAGATTCGAAAACAAGTTTTTCATTTATAAGCCCATGTTACAACAAGATGAACGACCAAACTTCAACCATTAATTCTTTTAACGATTTAGCATAAAATTTTCATTCAATAAGTTGCATACATAACGTTATCTGTTATATAACTTAATATTATTTATTGTATTGATCAAATAGAATGGTTGCTTTACAAAGAAAAAGAAAAGAAGATTCGCCTCAGCTAAATGGGGCAAAAAGAACCAAATCAACCGCCACTTCTTCTTTCATTTTACATTCTTACTCGAAATTACCTAATGTCAATGAATTTCAATCTGTTAAAACCCAACCATTAGATATATTTGTTTGGGGTACTGGTTCTATGTCAGAATTGGGTTTGGGACCCAGTGCAAGTACCAAAGAAGTTAAAAGACCAAGATTAAACCCATATTTAACCAGTGAAAAACTTGGGAACAAAGGTATAGTCGACTTTGCTGTTGGTGGTATGCATGTTTTGGCCTTAGATTCAGATAATAAATTATGGTCTTGGGGTACTAATGATAGTAAGGTCTTGGGTAGAGATACTAGTCAAGCCAAAGAGGTATTAAAAGATATGGATCAAAATGATTCTGAAGATGATGAGGATGGTGACTTAAATGAAGCTGAATCTGTTCCTGGATTAGTTGAAAACTTGCCTGAAATTAAGGATACCAAGATCGTTCAATTGGCTGCTACTGATAATTTGAGTGCCGTTTTATATAGCAATGGAGATGTTTATGCTTGGGGTACATTTCGTTGTAATGAAGGTGAATTAGGATTCTTAAAGGAAATCAAGAGGCAGGCCACTCCATTAAGAATCAAACAATTACAAAACATAGTCCAATTAGTGGGCGGTAAAGATCATATCTTAGCACTTGACTCTAAAGGTATCGTGTATGCTTGGGGTAATGGTCAACAATATCAATTAGGTCGTCGTATTTTAGAAAGACATCGTTTAACTTCATTGGAACCTCAACAATTTGGTTTATACAATATTAAATACATTTCCAGTGGTGATTTCCATTGTTTTGCCATTGATCATAATGATAAGGTCTTTGCTTGGGGATTAAATCAATTTGGTCAATGTGCATTAACCGATTCCAATGGTGAATTGGAAGATGGTTCATTGGTTACTAAACCTACTTTGATTCCAGCATTATCTGATAAAAATATTGTCGAATTGGCTTGTGGTGAACATCATACCTTAGCTTTAACTGCTGATGGTACTGTTTTAGCATGGGGTCGTTACGATATGAAAGAAATTGGTATTCCTAAAGATGAATTACCAGAATCCACTTATAAGGATCAACATGGATCCGCAAGATCTGTTCCAGAACCAACTGCTCTCCACTTTGGTAAAAAGGATAGTAAAGTAAAATCCAAAGCTATTGGTGCTGGTTCTCATCATTCTTTTGCTGTTACCGATGATGGTATGGTTTATGCTTGGGGTTTTGGGGATACATATGCTCCTGGGTTAGGTCCTTTAGATGGAGATGTTGAAAAGCCTACCAGAATCGTCAATACTGCTACCAAATTTCATGATATACAAATTATTGGTGCCGGTGGTCAATTCTCTGTAAGTGGTGGTGTTAAAATCACCGATGAAGATAAAGCAGAAGATAGATTAGAAAAGTATGAGGAAATTGATGAATAGGTGATCATTTCCTTTCTTCTTCTTGCTTCTTTGGCCCAGCAAAACAGAAGCTTCAGATCCCATTTCTTAAGTTCTTCCTGTTCGCTCCTACAAAATTAAATTCCTAAAAGTTATTTTTCCTTTTTTGCTGCTACAAAAATAAATAGAATCTCAAAACACGTTTGTAAATTATATAGTTTCCTTTTTCTTTGTTCATTATTTCTCTGTAAAGAGGATTTCAAAAAGTTCAGTATTTGTTTTATTATTTTCCATTCTTCAAAAATTTAATGAAGTCTTTCTTATTATTTTCATTTGAAAACGTAGATGTCGTCCATATTCTTCGATTTAATTTGTTACTTCCAGTAGAAGTACTTTTTTCAAAAAAAAGCATCAAAATACGACTGAACAGTTGTTGCGAATTGAAAATTTTAAGAAAATCTCACCTTTTCCTTTTTTTTTAGCTGTTTTTTTGCATTTTTGCATTTTTTTTTGCAATTAAAATAAAAGTAAAGCAACAATTCTATTTGATATATTTGAATTCATTATTCAATAGGAAAGACCAACGGTATTCGCCAACTCCCCAAGATCTGTTTCTTCGGTGTCTTATTTTAGTCTTTGTTAAAATTTGAGCAATTTATAATCAATCCACAAATACAACACTGATGCTCGCATACAATTAAAAGCCTTCAGTTTACTTCTCTTTAAGGTATGTATTTAGAATTAAAAACCATTTATATGTTCTTGAAGGTAAAGGGAGTTATATGAAACTTCTTTTTTGACCTTGGCCCTTTTTTCCTTTTTGTTCAACCTTCCTTTCTCAATAAGTCTTATGTTATTTATTGAGTAGTTAGACTACGAACACACCTTTGGGAATGCAAACATCCTT
The DNA here is from genome assembly GCA_030444945.1 of Hyphopichia fennica. Lineage (NCBI taxonomy): Eukaryota > Fungi > Ascomycota > Pichiomycetes > Serinales > Debaryomycetaceae > Hyphopichia > Hyphopichia fennica. Next base: position 300,437 of record JAJMOB010000010.1, read on the forward strand.
TTCAAAGTGAAAATTGAGTACTTATTTGAGTACTTTATTATAAAATACTCAGTGCAAAGAGGGAATTTTTCCAAATCGCAGCAAAATTCGCTCATGGCCTGGTGGCCAGCGCCCTTTCAATAGAGAGTTGGTGTACGGATTTAAGACGACTTCGTGGCCAAGTTGGCTAAGGCGTGAGACTGTTAATCTCAAGATCGAGAGTTCGAGCCTCTCCGAGGTCGTTTGCTTTTTTTTTTTTCTTTTTTCTGCTTGATTTTCCCAGTGCCTTTTTTTTTTACAAAAAAAAAAAAAAAAAACAACGAAAAAGAGAAAAGAAACAAAAAGAGTCAACGAGATTTTATAGAGTTTTAAGAAGAAAGGTCATCATTTAAAAGCAATTAATTTGAAGTAGCATATCATACATACCTTAGATATTCGAAACATCAAGGACCACATAGCTCGACAAATCTGATTATTATTCATAGATTTGAAATAGGAACATGTATAGCACTGCAGCTGCTCAAGCAGTAATACCAACAGCTACACCAGCGGATCAACTCACACCTCCTGTACCAGATATACATCCAGGAGATGATAGTGGTATCAATTCCAATTCCAAGAATAAAGCATTGAATGATAGACAAATTTATCAATGGATATCAGAATTGGTATCAGGTACCAATAGAGAACGAGCATTATTAGAATTGGGGAAAAAGAGAGAACAATACGATGATTTGGCTTTAGTGTTGTGGAATTCTTTTGGAGTTATGACTGTTTTATTGGAGGAAATCATTTCGGTATATCCATTTTTAAATCCACCAGTTTTAACAGCATCAGTTTCTAATAGGGTTTGTAATGCATTGGCTTTACTTCAATGTGTGGCATCTAATGTTCAAACTAGAGGATGGTTTTTAAGTGCCAATTTACCATTATATTTATATCCATTTTTATCTACCAATGCTAGACAAAGATCCTTTGAATATTTAAGACTTACAAGTTTGGGAGTTATTGGTGCATTGGTTAAAAATGATACACCCGAAGTTATTAATTTCTTATTAACTACTGAAATTGTTCCATTATGTTTAAATATAATGGAAATCTCATCTGAATTGTCTAAAACAGTAGCTATCTTTATTTTACAAAAAATTTTATTGGATGATCAAGGTTTATCATATATATGTACCACGTACGAAAGATTTCATACCGTGGCCTCTGTTTTATCTAAAATGATTGATCAATTGAGTGCTACAACCCAAGCTTCTCACCAACAACCTTCTAATAGTTCATGTAGATTGTTGAAACATGTCGTTAGATGTTACATGAGATTATCTGATAATTTAGAAGCCAGAAAAGCATTGGCCAATATCTTACCTGAACCTTTAAGAGATGGTACCTTTTCTCTCATATTACAAGATGATATGGCCACCAAAAGGTGTTTGGCCCAACTTTTATCCAATATCAATGATCAATAATAATTGAACTGGCTAGATCTTCATCTTTCTTTTGTATAGTATAGTACATTATAGTATATTAATTTCTCTTGTATATTAATGAAAATTTTTTCCTCTCACTTTGTTATCTTCCTAAAGATTCTAATAGATTCAAAATAACTTTATATCTTTAATTAATCTCTATCCATGGAAAATATCTCTAACCATGGAATTTATTCGTTATCCATGGAATTTATCCGTTATCCATGTATTTTCCTTTCTTAATGGCTGTCAAACTAGGCAAGTCCAGACGAATTACCTCTTCGAAAACTGTACGGGTTTTATCTCGCAATGGGATGAAAAGTAAAAAAAGTTAAAAGAGAAAAAATGAACGGGTAATTTTATTATCGTAAAATTCTCCACTCTTTGAAATAAATCCAAAGACCCTTGATACTTTCAACTTGAATCCTATCAAATACAAACTCGAGAAAATGTCGCCAACAGACAAATCTCATCAGTTTACACATTCCAATTCCAAAAGACGGGCTTCAACCGTGTATGGCTCTGTGGGGAAACAGGGTTTATTTCTTCCTTCAGATTTTATCCGCTCATCTAAAAGTTCAGTTGTTGATACTGGAGACAATAATAATGTGGCTGTTCCATATGGAGGCTCAGAAATAAGTCCATCTTCCTCACCTGCTGCTGAAACTTCTCCTTTATTGGGAAGCTCGGCTGCATCCCAGAGAACTGACTTTAAAAATCGTCGTAAGTCTAGTGTCTCCAGGGAGTTGATTGACCAAGAACGTGAACTTTTGAAAGATAATAAAATTTCAGTTTTACATGATGATAATGATGATGAAGTGGCTGATGCATTTGAAAGTGCAGTTGTGTCTCATAAGATTCATACTACAACTGCCTCCATTGAGTTAAAATCATTGGTTAAGTCATCTTTCCCATTGGTTTTAACTTTTCTTTTACAAAATTCACTTTCTACGGTTTCGGTATTTACAGTGGGTCACTTAGGTGCTGTTCAATTGGCTGCTGTTTCAATGGGAGCAATGACTGCTAATATTACCGGTTATGCTACTATCCAAGGTATTGCAACCGCTTTAGATACTTTATGCCCTCAAGCATTTGGTGCTAAAAACTATAGATTAGTTGGTGTTTATTTACAAAAATGTACTGCTTTAATATTTGTTATAATGTTACCAATATTGATTATTTGGTTGTTTTTCGGTTATAAATTAATTACTCTTATTCTTCCTGATAAAGAAACGGCTAAATACGCAGCAGTTTATCTTCAATATATTACACCTGGTATCCCTGCTTATATCCTTTTTGAATGTGGTAAGAGATTTTTGCAAGCGCAAGGGATTTATCATATATCCACTTATGTCTTGTTGTTCGCTGCCCCTTCTAATCTTATTATGAATATCTTCTTTGTAAACCAGTTTGGGTACTTGGGTGCACCTATGGCAGTTGCTATAAATTACTGGTTCATGGCAATTGGATTATATATCTGTACTGTTTATTTTGTCAAGGCAGAAGACACTCCATCCAACTTACACCCTTTGATTTGTTGGGGTGGTATTGATATTAAGGGTGCTTTCCAAGCTTGGGATAAATTGATATACTTAGCTATCCCTGGTCTCATTATGTTAGAAGCTGAGTTCTTGGCTTTCGAAATTTTAACTTTAATGGCATCCTATTTGGGTACCATTGAATTAGCAGCCCAATCAATTGGTTCAACAATGGCTTCTTTAACCTACCAAGTTCCATTTGCCATCGGTATTGCATCTTCTACCCGTATAGCTAACTTTTTGGGTGCCGGATTAGGTGAAGCCGCCAGAAAATCAACACAAGTTGCTTTGGCCTTTGGTTTAGTTATTTCCGTCTTAAATTTTTTGGCATTATATGTCTTTCAAACTCCAATTGCTAAACTATTCACTAATGATGAAACTGTTATCAAAACTGTCCAAAGTGTTATGTGGTTGATTGCCCTCATGCAAATTTCAGATGCGATGAATGCAAATTCAGCTGGTTGTTTAAGAGGTCAAGGTCAAACTAAGATTGGTGGTATTGTCAATTTAATCTCTTACTATGTTGTTGGTATCCCCTTGTCGATATATTTATCTTTTTATTCCCAATGGAAAGGCTCTTTACATGGTCTTTGGATTGGTAGTACAGTTGCATTAACGATCATTGGTTTTGTTCAAAGTTATTACGCATTATTTGCCGATGTCGATAAATTATGTGATGATGCCAGAAAAAGAACCACAACCCCAGCTGGTCATGTTTAGACATAAAATTTATTATTGATTAGTAACTTTTACCTATACCCAAGTGTTTAAATATTGCGCATTTTAGAGAGAGATAGCCGATGGTTTCCTCAAACTTTCTTTTAATCTCGTTCCTTTTTTTTATATATTTTCATTTCAAGTAACAATTATGGTTTTTGCCATACTAATTTTATAATCTACGTAAAACTATTTATCTCAAAAATTCGATTTTATAATAATATATAGCTTTTAAAGCAGTAATCATCTAAAGTACATAACGTCTATTTAAATCAAGGGTAATTAAATTAGAAAGCATCGATCATAACTGCTTCTTTAGTTGGTTCAGAAGTAAGTCTTGGTTTACCCGCCAATAATTCTCTTCTAATTTCAGGACCAATACCATGATGGAACCTTTGTCTAACAGTTTCCAATAAGAAATCTCTTTGATCATCAGTTATATCATTTTTGTAACGTTGGGCAAACGATAAGAACGCTTTATGCCAAACGACTGGTAATGGTGGTAAGTCGTCTTTTTTACTAGGTTTGCTATCATCTTCCATCATGCCATTATCTTGTTGAGCGGCCCTTCTGAAACGCATAAAGTAAAATACAAGTTCATCTAATGTTTGATATGGTAAAGCATATTTCTTTTCGATTAATACCCTGATGAATACTGTAGTTGGAGGTTTAAAATCTCTTTGAACTAATTGAGTTAATGCAACGGAAGAATGTAAAACTGGAACAGAGACCTTGGCTAAGACAGATGCAGCAATAGTTGCCTCTCTGACTGAACAATGTGAATCTACCAAAGGTAACAAGAAACCTTTAAAAAATGCCGCTGGTTTATATAAAGATTTCTTCAATGCTCTATAAATATGATAATTCAAAGTATGATCTTCTGAATCTTCAATCGAAGCTCTGAATCTATCCAACAAAACAGTCTCCACGAATTTTTGAGCTTCGTTTGCTTGTAAATTAGAAACGAATAATTTAGTAGCTTCATATACAGCGTGTGGGGTCCATCTTTCTGGATTTGTAACATATAAAACGTCTTCCCAATTCCTTAAGGATGGTAATACTTTGAATAATTTTGGTAATTTACCATGTTTATAGGTTGATAAAATTTGACCAATTTTTTCATATGCCATAATAACTTTGGGAGGTAATAACACAGCATCATCAGGTCTTCCACCCATAGCTTGTTGTTCTTTAAATGATTCCTTTTCTTGAATTTTTGCTAAAATCTTATCAGCTAAGTTTATGGAGCCATCATTACTTGAAGATTCATTATTTTGGAAATATTTTTCAAACATTGCAGCATCTTTCTCATCGATTTCAACTTCTTCTTCATTATAAAACTCTTCTTCTTCGTCTTCTTCGAGATCAGAATACTCTTGTTCATCACTTTCTTCATCTTCATCTCTCTGGTTTCTGAGCGATTCAGTAAAGCTAGGTCTGTTTTCTGTGTGATTTTCTTCGGCATCCAATTCTTCTTGTTGTTCTTTAGCCAACTGTAAAATCTTTCTGGATGTTGCTGCATCCAAATAACCTTCTTCATTTTCCCCTTTAGAATTAGAGTCATTGTTGGATCTAGGAGTAACT
>JAJMOB010000091.1:0-10223 GCA_030444945.1 Hyphopichia fennica
ACCAATTGTTTTGTTTCGCTAGAACTCAAAGCAGGAGTCAGACGCTGATCCTGCTGGAGAGATCGTCGATATTGGTTGAGTTTTCCTAATAAAAAATGGTATCGGTTAATGAGATTGGTTTGATTGTCTGTGTAGGATGGAGGTGCTATGAAAATGGACCATTGTCGAATAGGAGGTGTTGCTATATCTTGTCTTATGTATTCTAAGATTTCTATATTAATAACATTTACACTATAAGGGTACTAATATTCTTAAAACCAAACGATGTTTAGGTCTTATAGTGTAGTGGTATCACATTAGATTCTGATTCTGATAACCTGGGTTCGAACCCCAGTAAGACCTATTTTTTTTTTCCTGATTTTCTGCTTTGAGGTCTTTAAATTTTACACTATGAAATTGAATGAATTAAAATTTATAATATATATATATGGAATACATTAGTTAAATGCATAATAAGTGTACTTAGATGTAACAAAATAATAAATAAATAATTTTTTTTTTAAATTTTTTGTTGTTTTTTTACAATGACAAACTTTCAAAAATTGATCTTCCGTATATTAGGTGAAGCTACTTCTTCGAAGAAACTAGGACTGAAGTTAACATTCAGTTTACAGTTTGGCATTTGAGTATCAATTAAAAAGTCCATTTGTAGCTTGCTTTCCATGTGAATAGCCAACCAATACCAAAATTTGTTCTTATTTATCTATATTTTGTTTGTTTTTTTTTGTTTTTTTTACATTTTTTTACTAATTTTGTTTTTTGAGACCTGGTGACTATCATAAGTCATAAATGCGTTTATATTCATGTCTTCGTATTAGTTTATTTTAGTAAAAAAGTTGACAGAAATGAGATTTAATTATTGACTTTAACTTTAAAGTCATCCATTTCAGCTTCCGTTTCATCTATAATCTCTTTAACAGTTTTATCATCAGAAGACTTAATCGAAGAATCCTTTTTATAAGGAGCTTTGGCATCAATAGATTCATCATTTATTTCAACATCTTCACCCTTTCTCGCTCTATAAGTTCTTGGTTTTGCTTTACCATTTGCATCAATGTTACCATTACCATTACCAATTACCGCATCAGCATCATTACCAACAAGAGGAGCTTCATTGGCAATACCACCTTTTGGAGCTTCCATAACCCCATGACCAATATCACCTTTAGATCCTTTAGCCATATTAACGGCTAAGCCAGCTTTTTCAGTTTCTTTATCGGCATTTTTAATTGAATCAACCATATTATCGATATTTTTATAACCCTTTGAATTACCATCTTTAACAGATCCACCAATAGAATCTCCATTCTGTGATCTATCTTGTTGACCTGGACGTATAACTTCATAAATTGGATCGGGACCCGGTTTCATTTCTTGAGATACAAAATACATACAAGAACCAAAGAGAAATAAAATTATGAGATAACCAATTAATTTTCTTCTATTGGTATTGAAAAAAGTGTTTGGCATTCTATCGTAAGGAGAATGTTTCTTAGACTGAGCTGGTTTCATATAATAGGGTCTTGGAAGACCATTATTCTTATAGCTTCCTTGCATAATAGTTGTATTTGACTAATGATTTTGATAAGGGATAGACGTGTGTGTGTGTGTGTGTGTATGTGAGCTAACTGTAACTGGGAGGGGGCAGAATACTTTTGTTTATGAAGAGTATGGATGGAAATAAATTAATTAAAAGTCAAGTAGTTCAACAAGAGGAGAACAAAATATGATATTGTTCAAATAGATCTGTTATGATAATGTGTTGGTTGTAATCTCTTTTCTTTTTCTCGATTGTTGTTGGAAATTTTTCTGTTGTTTTTTTTTTTTTTGTTTTTCCCCTGTGTTTTTTTTTTTCTTTTGTGCCTTTTTTTATGTTTTGTTTTGCTTTAGATTGTTCTGAGGCAGCCTTTATATACCTTGAGATACCCACGAATTCGAAGCTTGTAAGAACTGATTATAACAGTAAAGGTGGAGGTGAGCCGTGTATGGTATCGATGTATAGGATGTCGATGTGTAGGGTGTCGACTTATTAGGATTAGTTCTTACAAGAAAGTAAAAAAGAAACTTGCCAATCCTCTGACCCTTTTGAGTCCTACGCCATGTGAATATCTAGAGATTACCTTTTAGCTTTATGGTTGGTCAAATTAGTTAGTGAGATATCACTCTACAGAGAGGAGGTGCTGATTATCATTGTTTTGCACCACACAAGGCTGAAGTCGAGAGGAATCGGGGCTACGACTCAACGCTTTGTTTTGTTTTGTTTTCCTTTGTCATCCCGTAAACCACTTCTAGCAGGATATTTTGATAACCATATCGAACATTTCTTCTTTTTAATTAGTTGAATATGAATATAAGGTTTCTTCGTAACCAGTAGACGTGGTGTTCATTGGTTAAGCACATTCATTGGTTCCGATATTCAATAGTTTCCAAAGACATTCAATGGTTACAGGGACATTCAATGGTGTCCAAGGGTAAGAATATTTGATAATCTTACCAATAACTAAATCTACACAACCTTTTATATATCGTGTTTCTTTTTGTAGTCGTTCATGAATTTTGTAGAAGAAAGGAAACTTTTCACAGAAAACCTTTAAAACAACAAAAAAAAAAACCCTATGGCCACAAAAAAACAAAAAAAAACAAAAAAAACAAAATTGCAAAAACGAAAAAAAATGTTTTACACCCATTTTCACAAACTCTGACAAATGTGTGTATGTATATGTGTGGTTTCTTTCATTCATAAAATTTATCTTATCTATATAGCTATCCTATTAAGAATCTAATCATCAATAGAGAAGTATCATGTATCCAACCAGAATCTTATTCTCCTTGACTATTTGTCTATCAGCAAAATTAGTGGTTGCCACTCCTCCTGCTTGCTTTTTAAGTTGTGTAAGTGAAATTGCTCGTACTTGTACTGACAACCATGTTGGCGTATCTTGTATTTGTGATAAAAAAGATCAACTTGTTGGTTGTTTAGTCGATATATGTCCTTATGGTACGTTTGAAAGTGCAAGGGATCATTTTTGGGGTACTTGTTTAGAGCATAATCAACCTGGTCCAATTCCACCTCCTTATAATACTCAGCCAGTATCATCACCAAGTCCAGTACCAGTACCAGTACCAGTACCAGTACCAGTACCAAATCCAGGACAGCCATCAAATTTAGATGATGACTGTGATGACAAAGATCCAGTACAAGATGATGATTGTGATGAAGAAGAAAATGATGATGACTGTGATGAAGACGAAGACTTGGATTCAGAATGCGAATCAGACAACGAGGATAATGAATATCCAAAAATTATCGAAGATGAACTGGATTGTGAATGGGAAGAAGAAGAATCAACAGATCCAAATGGTAATGTTGTTATTATTAGAAAACCAATCAATGTCTCTGATAAACATAGAAAAAGTCCAACTACTAAACCAGTACGTAAAAGAGTTATCATCAAAAGACCAATTCCAGGTCAAAATATTAAAAAAGTTACCAAGAAGATTATTAATTAGTTGGTAATTCAATTGAAGTAATTTATAGATTCATAAATTTTATTTCATTTTAGTTTTATTGTAGTTTGTTATTATGCAAGTTCACCAAAAAGAGCCTTATGAGTTTTTTTATCGAGTAAAACATTGGTAATACTCTCTCTTGGAACACTAACCAATCCCAACTCTCTCTTATGTTCGTGGACATTATTCAATTTGTCAATTGAGGTTTCCCAAGCATTCGATAATAAAATATTTCCAAATGGATCAATTACAGTCATAACTCCATTCAATTGTCTTTGATCTTTGAGGTTGATTCTAAGAGAGCATCCTATAAACTTCTCAGGAGTGAAATCCACCATTCTTACTTTCTTTCTCCTTTTGTAGTAGTATATAAGGAAGAAAGGTGGTATTATCTTGATCCAGATAAATTTTTCAAGTAAAGAGCCCTTTGGACAACTGGGAATTACCCGGATCTCACTGTCAGAAAGCGAGAAAAAAAAAAAAAAAAAGTGGAAAAAGCTGTCACTATAAATTGAGAAGAACGAAAGGAATATTTACTTCTTTCTTCTTCTTCTTTAACATCAATCGCATGTCCGCCCTTTATAAATAGTCAGTTTGATTCTCTTCGGTATTCAGGCTGATGAAGGTTTACAAGTGGTCATAAGCGTATAGTAATCATTAATTTGAAGCACGTTACTGGGCACCCGGTGTTGACATATCTAATGGAACATTGGGAATCAGTTGTGGCTAAATCTACTCATCAGATAACTTATCTTTGTAGTTTGTAAGCATTTAAAAGTTAAAAGATTGAAACTGAAATTGTAAACGTTGAAGTTTCAGGTTATGACAGGATGATTAAGCTTTGAGTTTAGAGATTACTCAGGGTTTCATACTTAGCGTGTTTTTTAAGACTGCGGAATACAAGGTGATTTTTTTATTTTATTCAACCACTATTCATTAACTGACCTGAACCATGGACTTGGATCAACAGAAGAACGAATTGTCATTGATATATCAAGAGTATAAATCATTCTTCCCGATATGTCAGCTCGAACTAAATGAAAGGGGCTTGCGGACAGACGTCATTCAAAACGATGGTAACGATTACTATTCCAAAACATTGTCAAGAATAAAACCAACAATCAAAGATGCTGATACCAATCATATTTATATCAAAACGAATGAAGATGATTTGATCAAAGTATCAGTTGATATATCAGGCTGGTATATAGTTTCTACTGAGCAACATTATGAAACTTTCGAAGCATTAATGATGAACACATCTACGTCATTTCAATCAAAATTTGGTAGTGAATTAAATTCCAAATTATTTGATCTACTTAAAGCTAGAGAAGATGATTGAATCAACATTTATGGGTTTGGATGACGTTATGTTTATTTATATTTATTGAACGTGTTTATAGAGTAATTATATATATATACAAGATGTGAAACTAATTGTAGTTTATGCCAGTTTAGATTTTTGAGTCTTTTTAGCTTTATCTCTTAAGAAAACTTCAAGATCACCAACATCATGTTTAGTTTTTCTAATGTAGTATTGTTTAGATCTCGGAAGATATTTGGTTGGTTTATGAAGTACTTCAATATTTCTAATATTTGGATTATATAATGGAATTCTTACTTCAACACCCAATTTATTAAATCTATTTCTAATTAAAATATTGGATCCAACACTATTAACACTTCTTTTGATAGCCAAGATTTGACCAGTGGCACTTGTTCTATCCATATAGGTGACTTTGATTATATCTCCAGAACGAAGACCATTCTTGGAATCAACTAATGCTCTTCTTTTACCGGTTGGATCATATTTTTGGAGTAATTGTTTTTGCAAATATTTCAATACATTCTCACCGTTTCTCTTTGGTGGTAATGGTTCATAAACGGTTGGCTTTGGACCTTTTAAGGTGGTGAATGATCGGGTTATCGAGCTGTTTATTGATACCCTTGGAAGCGCCGATATGCTTCTACTTATTAAACCCAACATCGTTCCTTGATGAAGAACTAGCTATGATTGTTGACTTGTTCAAGCTAATATTTTTCTCTCTTCTTTTTTTTTTTTTTTTTTTCATCTGTTTTTTTTTTTCGTGCACAAAAAAGCTTTTTTAGTACTAGGATTTACGCACGACCATTTGGATTTTACACACAATTACATACAAAAGATATACTCTGTAAGGTATTTATTAATTAACAATAGACTAGTATACAATTGAGGAGAGAGAGTAGCGGGAGGTCATTATTGAGAGTCCAAATGCGATCATTGGATTGAGTGAAAGACAGCAAAACAGGAAAAAGAATGGGCAAAAAATGAAGATCCAAGGTGAAGGATGCAAAAACTAGTGTACAAATGTGATTTACTAAATGACGAGCTGCTGATTTCTAGCTTAAGGAAAAATATGCAAATGAAGGTATGATGAAGAATAGTTTAGAAACGAGGACGTCTATTTCTAGCTGTGAATTTGGAGTCAAAAGCAACTTTTCTACCTCTTTTTCTCATAGTATCCTTCTTTCTATTGATGAATTCCTTTTTAGTTTCTAATTTCTTCATTAATTTTTTATTCATTTTCTTTTTCATTTCAGGAGCATCCATTTGAGCTCCAGATAAATTGATATTTCTTTCAGATTGACCAGCTGTCAAAACTAAGTAAAATTTCTTATGTCTTTTTGATTCAGGATCATCAATGATCAAACCACCAGCAAAACCGGCGACTTTGGCAGCATCCAAGAGAGATCCAGTTTGGGCATCATTCATTGGATAAAATTGTGCAACAAATTTACCACCTCTTTTCAAAGATGCATATAAAGTATTGAAAAATGTTAACATTCTTTTCTTGGGGTCAACGTTTGATGAATCGGCATTACATAACCATTGAATGGCAGAGATAGATATGGCAGCATCAAAAGTACCAGCCCTGAATGGTATACCATTACCTAAATCACTCAAAAATAAATCTCCTTCAACTTCACGATCTAAACCAGTTGCTAACATATTTGGCGAAATATCCATACCAACCCAATTATATCCTTCCTCAGTTAAAATTTCTCCTGACAATCCGGACCCACAACCCAAATCCAATATGAAATGTGGTGAGTCTTTTTCTAAGTTTAATAGTTCTAATGCTCTTAAGGTCATTTTGGCTTGAATATGTTGAACACGAGTGGATGTCGTATACTTGAATGATTCAGTGTCATTATAAAACACCTCTGGTGGTGCAAGCTGTTCTGGTCTTGACATTATGCTCTATGAATACGTGTATACCTGCTGAATGAACTATAGTTTCTGGGAAAAACCTTGTTGGACTTCTATATGATCATCTTAAAATAAAAAAAAAAAGTTAAAAAAAAAAAAAAAAAAATGAGATACGGAGATGAGACACACGTGACAAGATCAACCGGAACTTCCCTCCGTACTTTCTTTTGGCTGTAAAAATGTTTATCGATATCAAAACTACAAATATAAAATTATGGATACTCAATAAGTAAGAAGCTTTCAATGTATATAGCATAAAAAGAGTAGTTTCATGATAAATAAAAACATAAATAGGTGAGAAAACAAATAAGTCTAAGTTAAAAAATTAAATATAAAGTGCAAAGCATACTGGGCCCACTAATAAACCCAAACCAGCAAATAACGTTCCCCAAGACCTTTTTATCTTTTAGGTATTTAGTTCTACTGATCATAACTAGAGGAATTTGAGACATTTGTAATACTAAAAGGTAACCCCTTAGTTTACCAAATATAACAAACATTACCAACTCATGAACTAAACTAGATAAGATAAAAGTGAATAAAGTAGCCGATAATTTATTCATTGAAAATGCACTAATAGATGAATGATAAACGTGTCTTAATAAGAATTTATGAACTGGTCTATTCCAAATTCTTGCATATTCTGACCAATCAGTGCATGACCACCAAGGACCGTAAAAATCACGATCCGCAAATCTACTTAATTCAGCAATTGCATTCAATATAGAATCCCAGATTAAAAAGAAAGTTAATAAATAAATTAATAAGAATGGAGGCATCATGTCCAATAAAATGAAAAGATATGCTTTTGATTTTGCTTCAAAAGACAATGTACGAGCTTCAAGGGCTTTAATAACCAAGGGGTATAATGAATTTTGAGCAACCAAAATCATCAAAAATATAATCCCAAATATACCAATAATCTTTTCAAACACAAAACTGCGTCTGATCCTTGGAGTTCTTGGATAGTTAAGGGTGTAAACCACTGTAGGGAACATAGTATATTCAAAGAAATTGAATAAGTTGATGTTTGCTGGAAATTTAACGATATTTCTTTTTTGTAACTCATCAATATTTTCTTCTATATCTTTTGGATCAACGGTAACATCTGTTGACAAGCTTGTGGCCAGGGATTGATATTCCAATTCAAATTTACAGAAAGTAACACTATCAATTAAGATTTTTCTTGCATGATCTTTATCAAAGGATTGTGGGATTTTGGTTTTACCATGATCAATATTCTCTAGAAGCAGTTCGGATTCTTTCAATTCGTCTAGTATACTCCAAAGATATCCATTGTAAAAACCATAAGAATGCATCTTCATCAAAAATACAAAGTTGTGTAAAACCAAAAACACTTTTGCAACCCATGGGAACCCCATAACATAATCTGAGGCAAAAAGCAACCAGAACAGTAAATGAATGAAATCATAGAGTAGTTGAGCTGTTGAACCAGTTTTCTTCCAGGATATCCAACCTTTCAAGCATAATAATTGAATCAAATAAGAAACGTATGTACTTAGATACATAGCCAAGTCTGTCAATCCAACCTTGAATATATCTTTCTTCAAGATATTTAAAACTGGGGAATTGAAGATCCAATCAGAATGTTCAAAGTAGGAATGAACTAAACTATTGAACATCAAAAAGGCAGTACCAAGCCAAAATAATACATAACAACCAAAAAATTGAGATTTCTTAAAATATGGAGCATCAAATATAGTAGTTGAATGAATATAAAATTTGATATCACCAAACCTTGATTTATATTTATCTTCATTACCCTCTTTAGCCTTTTTATTTAGTCTAGAAAGATTATAATTCTTCAAGGATTTGAAAGTCTTCAAAATCTGTTTGTGATCAGAATCGGTTGGAGCATCCTCCAGGTCCAGTATAGGCTTGGAATCCAAATCAAAATCCAGGCTTGAGACATCAAGTGGCTTTGAAGGCAAAGTTCTTTTCCTCAAACTTGTTTCCAAGTCAGTGGGGATGTCATTGGAAGCCTCTACTTTTGATTGCTGAACTTGGTCTTCATCTGAAGAACCAGTTCCAGAACCAGTTCCAGAACCAGACAATTTTTCATCCCCACCCAATTCATTCTGAGAATCATTAATATAATCATTTAGAACTGCAAGCGATCTGCGTCTACCATCATTTCTATCAGAAATGATTGATAGGTTTTCTTGAGTATCGTTTTTACCTGACATTGCAAAAGATAAGCCTGTCAAAGTTGCGGAATGGAGGACAAAAATACCAACCCAAAAAACAAAAAAGAAGTTTTACTGCCAGCAATAAGAGGTATACCTATGGAAATAATTGATTGATATCTAAGTAAGATCTAAGGAATTGAGTAAGCTGATATAGACGAAGTATCGATTCGAATTGAAAAAAAAAAAAAAAGAAGAAATGAATCCCTATATATAGATTTTTTGTAAGCGTTTTTTTTCTGTGCTTTTGTTCTACGATTTTATGTTTGCTTGTCATCACAATCGTGTGGTTCTACTAGCATTCTCAATTTACCAGAACAACTCCAGCAGTTTAAATCCGACACAATACTAGGTCTACTATTATCTTTAAGGGCCATGTAATCAGTATAATGAGATGTTTTGAAGGGCAAGGGCAAGATCACACCCTTACGAGCCGGTTAGATCCGCCCGTTCCTACGACCCAAAACAAAGAGGCAAGAAAAAACATAAGAAATAGGGAAAGAAAGAAAGAAAGAAAGGGAAAGATCCCCCTAGCTTAGATATACAATTTAGATGTATGGCCGAAGAATAACAACACGAGTAGGACTTAACGGGATTTATTTATTTTAAAAGTAGTAGAACTATATACAATTAACGATAAACTCTTTCGAAAGGTCTGGTATCATTGAAACATGACTGCCAAACGGTATTAACAACTTTTTCAGCTTCAGCTTTATCTTTACAGTAAGGGTTTGCACTAACAGAAAGGATGGCTCTTCTTTTAATACAGTCCTGAAATTTTCTACCAAAGTTTGATAAACCAGTTTTTTGAATTTCATTCATAACTCGACATTCACCACTCAACGTTGAAGCTCTAATCTCGGTACAGGCATGATGTTTTAGATTTTTTAAATTGACATCAAATTTAATGTAATCGTACATATGAACTAATTCATGAGTTAAAGTATCTTCTAAATGCCATTTATCCCTAATTTGATCAGAACAAAGTAATATACCTTCTGTTTCATGGAATCCTCCACTTTTTAAATTATCCCCACATGGTTCACATACTATATTATTAGAACTGATTTCAAAACCAAGTTTTCTGATATGATCCATCATAAATCTAACTGATGGTGAATACCTTAGCACCCAATCTCTATATTCTTCAGCAGTATTATTCAGAAGTGGTTTTTTGGTCGCCAACCAATCGTGTTCAAATTGTTTGGCCTCCTCTGGTGTTAGTCCTAACCCGGTTCTGTATTGTAGAGACCTCC
>JAJMOB010000092.1:0-16794 GCA_030444945.1 Hyphopichia fennica
ACCCTCGTAGGTATCGGGGCATACATAAGCGAGCAGCTCGGTAAAGGAGGGGGAGGACACAGCGACGCCAGCAGCCGCGTTGGCGACGGCAGGAGTAGCCGGATGGACATCCGTACACCACAGTGATCAGGTGTTTGACACCCCACAACAACGGGCAGTTAATGGCGAAGAGTGGACCTAGCTCAATACGGAATTTTTTTTCATGTTTTCATGATTTGATGATTTCGAAATGGGAACTGTGGGGGACCGTAGATTGTAGATTGTAGATTGTAGATTAGGATCATTCAGCACGCTCTCAGCTTCCATTTGAATGACAAACCTCATGATGAAGCATGTTTTCATGCTCCGAGGTTATGGCTAGGCGAGACAATGTTGTATTTGGTTTTTGGTTTTTGGTTTTAGTTTTAGCGGATTGAACTCCACTTTTAGCAGGTGTCCTGTAACTTTTAGCGAATTGGGTTGTCACCAAATTGTCATCATGTTATCATCAAATTATGATCATGTTGTCAACTTAAGAAGAGTAGGAATATTATTGAAAATATTTGGGATGTACGGGTGTGTAAGTATATGTACGGGTGTATGTGGATGCAAATCTTATAGGAATACAAAAACCCATGCACCATCATCACCGGACATAGACTACTGAAAAAAAAGAAAAAAAAAATTCAAGATTCATAAAGTCCAGTAATGAAGACTCAAATTGCATCTTTGTTGAATGCTGAAGATGTGGTCATTACCGAGGTGTCCTAATCTCATACGAGGGAACTCCCGCAACATAACGTATCGAAAGCGGTTATTTTCCGTGAGTTATACGAATCATGACTCAAAAATCAAAATACCGAGTATAATTCTTGATGAACTAAAAGATACTTCTAAATTACCACCTCGTAATAATACCAATAATCGATATGATAATATTGATAAACTATCAGATAATATACTTATACTCGATCCAAATGAAACCGTTGATAAACGATATATGAAACATCTCGATAGACTTAGAACAACTCCAAAATCTAATTTAATACCAATTAAACCTCCAAGTTTTAATTTAACTCAATCAGAAATTGATTTTAAAGAATCTGATGATCCATTCATTATAAATATCAATAAGTTGAAACCAAATACTACTTCATTGGGTAAATCAAAACATTTATTACTCATTGATACTTTATTAACTTCATTTAGTCGTCCTCAATTATTAAAATATATTAAATCAAATTGGAATTCAAAAAAATTGAAAAAATCAGGTATTAATAAATTAAATAAAGCATTATTATCAAAACTTATTGTGGAAGATTTATGGGCCATTAAAATTAATAATGGTAATTCACCATTAGATGATTTACTAGTTAATGAATCAGTTGAATTATCAAATCTTGATTTATTTCTTTTATTAACTCAAAATGGTATAATATTAAAACATTTATCAGGGGCAGTTTATAAAATAAGTTTCGATCCATCTACTCATTCTTTAAGTTTTATTGGAACTGATACACAAGTTGAAAATGCTAAAATTAATTTAAGTTCGTACCTGTCAAGAGCAAGTCATGAAACAATTAATTTAAAATCAATTAAACAATTATTCATTGAAAAATTTGGAAAATTTTCAATACTGGAAATTGGGAAAAATACTGAAGTATTCTTTCATCATTTATTAGAAGATAAATATGAATTGATTGCTTTAAATAAACATCAATTAAAAAGAATGAAACGTTTATTACTTTGGTTATTGGATTATAATTTACATACTTCAAATCGAATCATACTACCAAAAGATACATCCCAATATAGCTTGATTCCTTATAAAGATGACGATGTATTACAATGGAATGAACGTTCAGCTTCCTTATATACTTTAAAATCCTTAATTAATAAACCAAATGATGAATTATTAAATAATTTAACAAAATTTTCTAAAAAAAAATTGACTTCGGCTTCTAGTATTAATATTGATAATTTAAGTGATTTAAAAAATGATTTTGAATTTGCTAAATCTTTACCAAGTCATTTGATTAGTCCCGATAAAGATTTAGAAGATGAAAGTTGGGGGTTACTTAAATCTTTAGGTATTGAATTAGAAGAGTCTCTGAATCCAGAATCAATAGATCAACAACCACAACCACAGTCAGAACAACAACCAGAACAGAAACAAGAACAGCAACCAGAACCACAACCACAATACCTGAAATCACCTTCAAGCACTATAGATGTAATTGATCAAACCACCAGAGATCAATTATTCAATCAATTAAGCGACTTCAACTATAGAGAAAACTTAACCGGATTACCAGAAAACCAATTAGTCAAACCAATCATGACTGCCACTCTCGGTAACATTTTGTTTAAAGAGAATGACCAATTCCCGCAAGTTAATGAAATACTGAATAAAATCATTCCATCTACCACAATTCCTAAAAATTTGGATGTATTAAATAATCAAAATAATTATATTTTCAACTCAAATACCCCATTGGCAAACGATAAAGTATTATCATTACCATTATACAATTATCCAAATTTATCAACTCAAGATCTTGCTCACTTTATCAATGAAGATCCTCATACTTATTCAGTACAATTGAAATTTGTTCCAACTCCATTTATGGAAGAATTGAGTAATGATTCAGATATAAATTCAGATTTATCAAAGCAAACAAAATATCCACCAATTGAAATATGGTGTGAATTAAATCAAAATTCAGTACCTGATATTGATACAATGCAAATAATGACGGCCGAAGGTGAAAATAATGCCTTCATTTCATTACCTAATGAAAAGTCGGATTTAAAAGTCTCTTGTCATTTATCAGGTAATGTATTAAGTGACACTGGATCTCAACAATCTGAAGAATCAACCAATTCTACTAATGATGATAATAATGATGACCTTGATGATATTTTAAATGCAACTACCGAAAGATATTCAAGATTTAATCAGCAACCCGGTATAATCAAATTTTTAGAAAACTCCAAATTAGATTTTAGTGGCCGAGTTACCAATTCAATTGAACTCTATATGGATGTTTTGATTAATGGTGTAAAAGTAAGGTATCATTATGTTAACGTTGTTTACAGAAGAAAATTAGAATTCGATTATAATGATGGTAGAATGATTGAATTCAATATAGTTGAAGGTGGTGGCTTGGGAGGCCGTAAAGTTGAAATCAATTTTGTTGGTGATTATCTGAATGATTTAAATAAAGATGATTTTAATAATTTATTGGATAATTCGATTAAATTCATGAGAGAAATGTAATTTCCTCTTGTCATTGTATATAATTGTACATAAAATCTTGTAAATATACATCCAAATTAACCCCCCAATTTCTTTCTTCTTTGTATTCAACTACATTAAGTTTCATATTCATAGATACGTTTATTATATTACAATAATAATTAAAAGAATTAAACAACGTTATATGCCATTAAAGATATTTTATTTATTTTTTTGATTGTTCCAAAGCTTTAACATGTTTTTCTAAATTAGCAATAGATGATTGTAATGCAATAACATCAGCAACAACAACATTATTAGCCAATTTATATTCATCTAATAAATAATAATATGATGCTGCACCAGTTGCAGTAACTCCAAAGAGAAATCCTAAGAAACCACCTTTTAAAGCACCAACTTTTCTAGCACCAGTTGGTGCAGCAGTAGAATAAGAACGAAGAGAAGCGTTTCTAATAGCCTGACGTGAAACAATAGATAACATCGTTTAATTAATTCTGGTTTGGTGATTTGAAATATTCAATTGGGGACAAAGTGTGGTTGTTTTGCTCGGATCCAATTGGTTTCTGCCTTTTTTTTATGGTATTTTTTTTTTTTTTTTTGTTTTGCCTCTGATTTTTTTTTAGGTCTCACACTATTTGTCTTTTTGGTTTTTGAATCATCAACACAAATTAAAAGTGCTCCCCGGGATACGAACGGCTACTACAAGGAAATCACTAGGAAACCATAAGGAAACGACAAAGAAGGCTTGAAGGATGATTAGACCAAGGACTACTTGGAAGACACTCCTGAATCCATTGAGTTTCAAACTAGCTGTAAGATCACGCACTTTTGCTACCAGTACGAGTACGATTACTAAGAAAGGTACTGGGGCTATTAAACTACCGAAAAGGCTGAAGTTTAGCAGATATGTTCTAATACCTGGTTTTGTAGGTATTGGAGTTGGGGGAACGATTTATACGATTGATAAATATCTTTATTCATCATTGTTGACTAGATCTATTCGATCATTGACGGGATTTCTGAAGATTGCTTATTATTATAGTTATGGTAAATCAAGTTTCCCCGATATGGAATCACTTCATCAATATGCAGCCGATGAGTTACTTAATATTTTGATGAAAAACAAGGGGATATACATTAAATTGGGTCAGGCTATTGCAAACCAAGGATCTGTTTTCCCATTGGCTTTCCAAAGAAATTTCGTTAAGCTTTATGATGATGCGGTAGTGGATGATTGGGACCTGGTTGATAAGATGTTAAAGAAGAATTTCGGTGATGATTATGAAAGTCTGATTTTTGAGTATATTGATCACAAACCAATTGCAAGTGCTTCAATTGCTCAAGTACACCATGCCAAATTAAAAACCAATGGAGAAGAAGTTGCAGTCAAAGTTCAACATGATTATATTGATAAACAGATTGTTGTGGATTTATTCGTATATAGGTTGATCAGTAAACTATATGAAATTTCTTTTGGAATACCCTTTAGCTTTTTCACAACGTATATATCGGATCAGTTATTGAAAGAAACCGATTTTTTACATGAATTAGAAAATGCCGAGGGATTAAGAGAACTAATCAATAAAGATGATGAATTAACAAACATTCATATTCCAAAGAACTATAAAGAATTATCTACAAATCAAATTTTGATTAGTGAGTGGATCAAAGGTATTTCCTTGACCAATAAACAAAAATTAATTGATGATAAATATAATCTTACGACCATTATGAATCAGTATTTGAAAGTCTTTGGTAAACAAATTTTTGAATATGGTTTCATCCATTCAGATCCACATCCTGGTAACTTGTTGGTTAGATTTGTTAATGGTAAACAACAATTGGTTATCTTAGATCATGGATTATACATAAGGTTGCCAGAAAAGTTCAGAATTGAATATGGTCAACTTTGGAGACACTTATTTGAATTCAACAGAGAAGGAATTAAACAAATTGGTAGGGAATGGGGGATTAATTCAGTTGATTTATTCTCAACAATGATTCAATTAAGACCAATGTCAACAAAACCATTTGATAGACAGACTGATAGAAGAAATGCTAACGAGTTATTAGTTAACTTTTTGAGCGATGAAAGAAAATTTCCTTTGGAATTGACTTTTCTCTCTCGTACTATGAGAATGATTCAAAACTTGAATCAAAATTTTGGTAGCCCGGTCAATAGAATTAATGTCTTAACCGTTGAGGCAATCAACTCATTATACAAACACACAAGACGCACTCCAACACTAGGTTTCTGGAATAAGTCTTTCGAATCTTGGAACCTAATCAAAATCAAGTTGGTCCTTTTATCGAGTAACTTGGTCTTTTATTATTTCCGCTTGAAACAGATTCTCTTGGGAGATCGATATGGTGGTAAAGGTGAAGGTATCGAAGATTATATCGAGCACTATATGAACAACACCGCTAGGTCTATGGGTATCGAGGTCATCGAGAATGACACTCTGTAAATATATTGTATTATTTAAATAGATTTGTAAATAGAAATAGAAATTTTTATGAATTACCGTACATTTTTTTTTGCAAACTGGACTGCGCACGACTTTCTGTGGTGCACAAAGAAATAAAAAAAAAAAAAAGTGCTGATGAGATGCCATAAAAAAAAAAAAAGGTTTAGTTGAAAAATTCTATAATCAATACTGTTTCTTCATTAAACATGGATACTCTTAAAAGTAGTTATATTAATAGCGATATAGATCCGTTCTACGTTGGCTCCACCCCAGCTACACTCAGTGAAAACGGAGAACTATTAGTGACTCCCTTACAAGAAGATATAATAGTCACCAATCTTTATACTAATGAGATCATACATAAGATAGAGGGAGATGGTGAATTAATTACCAATTTAGTCATAACTCCAGATGGATCAAAGCTAGCCATATTATCACAATCTCAACAATTGCGTATATTTGATTTGGAAAAGGGAGAAATCACCAAGACTTTTAAATTACCATCACCAGTCTATATTTCAACTTGTGATTCAACCTCATCATTATTTGCATTTGGTGGTACCGAAGGGGTTATAACGGTTTGGGATATTGAAAGTGGATACGTCACTCATTCATTGAAAGGTCATAACACCACGGTTTGTTCATTAAAGTTCTATGGTGAATTAAATAGTTCAAACTGGAAATTAGCAAGTGGTGATATCATGGGTACTACCAAAGTATGGGACTTAATTAAAAGAAAAACCATTGCTAGTAATAACGAACATACCAGTGCAGTTAGAGGGTTAGATTTCAATGAAGATTACTTTATCAGTGGAGGTAGAGATGATATTGTCATAATTTATAAACATAACAATTTGAAAAAACCTTGGACGACCTATTCAGTACGTCATCAAGTTGAAAATTGTGGATTCTTACAATTTGATGATCAACAAGCATTTTATACTGCTGGTAGTGATAACTATTTGAAAGTTTGGGATTTCGAAAGTGGTCAATTAATTGGTACATCAACAAAACCTCTTCAAACAAATGAAGAATTAGTTATAATTGACGTCATCAAATTATATGAAAATAAATTAATGTTAGTGATCAGTGATCAAACTTTAGTTGAATTGAACTTAAACCAAGTTATTTATAATGAACTTTTAGAAATCCCAATAACTAAAAGAATTGCAGGTAATCATGGTACTATAGCAGATCTTAGATACGTTGGCCCTAATTTTAATCTAGTTGCAATGGCAACTAACTCTCCAGCATTAAGAATAATCGATCCTGCTAAAAAGTACGAATTACAATTATATGAAGGTCATACTGATTTATTAAATGCATTGGATGTATCAAATGATGGGAAATGGATTGCAACTGCAAGTAAAGATAATGAAGCAAGACTCTGGAAATACAATGAAGAAACTGAATTATTTGAAAGCTTTGCAATTTTTAAAGGTCATGTCGGATCAGTTACTGCTGTATCGATATCAAAAGATGAAAATCCAAAATTCTTAATCACAGGATCAAATGATTTAACAATAAAGAAATGGAAAATCCCAGAAGAAGGTGGTATAATCAAATCATCTATATATACCAGACGAGCTCATGATAAAGACATCAATTCAATTGATATATCACCAAATAATGAATTTTTAGCCACTGCTTCATATGATAAATTAGCTAAGATATGGGATATTGAACTGGGTGAAACAATTGGTATTTTGAAAGGACATAGAAGAGGATTATGGGATATCAATTTTTGTAAATATGATCAAATTTTAATAACCTCAAGTGGTGATAAAACGATTAAGTTATGGTCACTAAAAGATTATCAATGTTTAAAAACTTTTGAAGGTCATACAAATTCTGTACAGAGATGTAAATTTTTAAACAGAAATCAACAAATCATATCTACAGGTGCTGATGGATTAATCAAATTATGGTCTATAAAAGAAGAAGGAGAATGTATTAGAACATTTGATAATCATATTAATAGAATTTGGGCTATTGATTTGAAAGATGATGGTGAAGCTTTTATTAGTGCCGATGCAGATGGTCAAATTAGTTTTTGGGAAGATAATAGTGAAGAATTAAGAGTTGAAAAAGAAAAAGATGATAAATTAAAAGTGGAACAAGAACAAAAATTAAATAATTTGATTAAAAATCAAAATTGGTCTGAAGCATTTTTATTAGCATTAACATTAAATCATTCAATGAGATTATATAATGTGATTAAATCATCAATTGGAACTAATGAAGATAAAGATTCACCAATTGGATCTTATAAATTAGAAGAAACAATTAAAAATTTAAATGATGATCAAGTTATACAATTATTCAAAAAAATTAGAGATTGGAATATTAATTTCAAATTTTTTGAAATAAGTCAAAAACTCTTGCGAGTTTTAGTAAATGATATTAATATTGAAATTCCAGGTTTATTAAAAATAGTTGAATCAATCATTCCATATAATGAAAGACATTATAATAGAATTGATCAATTAGTTGAAACAAGTTACATACTTGATTATGCAGTAGAAGAAATGAACAAGAACTAATTTCAGGTTAGAATCGTATCAGTAAAGAAATATAAAGGGGGTTAAGATCTTGAATTATAACTAATCTCGGAAGTAGTATTGTTATGAACATACCAATATAAATTGGTTTTAACTCAACATTTCAAAATTACAATGCAACAAAACCATCATACAATGCAATCCCAGTTTACTATAAATTCAGTTCTGTAAAAATCATCTCTATACAATAGAATACAATGCAAAACAAACAAACAACCAACCATTTACTAGAGATTGAATCGTCACCATACTGTATTCGATGAAACGATGGAACATAGAATACATATACTTATCTCCCCTTCTATATTTAGCTGTTTATAGAAATTTTTTATTAGTAATGAACATATATTTAGCTCAACATACTTTGCATAGAAGACTTGGTAACCGTAGCAGCCGAAATTAATCAAAGGGACCCATGGAATGGATTGTTCATATTAGGGTTTACCAGGTTTTAGGTTTTGGGTTTTCGAGAGCCGGTCACCAAATCCCGATACGAACAATGTAGCAAAGCAAAGAACAAGAAAAAGAAGAGACAAGAAGAACAAAACCAAAAGTAAAAGTAAAAGTAAAGGCAAAGGCAAAGGCAAAGGTATAAGCAAAGGCAGCAGGAAGATTATAACAAAGAACACTTACAAACGGTGAAATGATCTGAAAACTGAAATAGGAATGAAATTTGCTGTTAATTAATCGAAGATTCTTTTTCAAGCTTAATACTTTAAAAACAGTGTCTAAAACAATCTGCCCTCATTAAAATCTGAAATGACAGACCAATTGCAAATAAAAACTTAAATCAAAATATTATTGATTGAAATTTTAAGCGAAGTTAATTAGTGCCTTTAATTATATCACAAACCGGAAAAGACAAAAAGGCTAAAGGAAAAGGTACGTCGAGCTGCGCATAACTCCGCGTATACGCGGAATGCAGACTATTATTACGGCACGGCTGGCTAAAAAAGCTTACCATGCACGATGGCCACGGCATATCGGTACGGAGGTCTATGTGATAAGGGAAGTAATGGGAGTGGAAGCCCTTAGTACCAGAGAAAGGGAAACAGGATAACAGGTAAACAAGATAACAGAAAGACAATAATGTATTGGGGGGGGGGGATAGATCATGATTTCTCTCAAGACATGAATAGGAGGAGAGAGAGGGGAGAGGAGACTAATCAATAGAGACTAATCAATAGAAACACCATGCCTTAACTCGCCTGAAGATGCTCGTAAACACCAATGCACAACGGCATTACTAAAGTGAAAGAATTCACGAGGTCACCTTAAAAAAACAAGAAACAACAAACAACAAATAACAAAATACAACCAACTCAAGTGCCCCAAATGATATGAAATCAATTTCACTAAGTAATTGTTCGGTAAAGTTCCCACCCCTTGACTAGCCTAACTTACAATAAGAAAAGGGGGCTCTATTAGTAATTAGCTTATTCAAGTTTTTCTTCTTTTGGCTGGATTTAAAGCCGATGTTGGTAGATTCATTATAGTTTAGTTGATTTAAGGTTAGTTCAAAAATTTAGCTAAAACAACCGAGAAGTTATAAACCAGAATTCATTTCCGGTGGTTCATAAAAAAAAAAAATTTGGTTGGGTTCTATTTAAACCGGTTTCAGTTGGGAGCAACACTTATTAACGAGAGCTAATAATACTTTAAATAAGACAAAACAAAGGCTATTGCAGTAATAAGAATAAATTATTTTCCATTGGTTGTAGATTTACAATTTACTTTATAATCAAAAAGAAAGGAATTCCGTACCGTCGTTCTTTTTTTTTGAGTAAAGACAAGTAAATGTTAGACTTCCTACCGAATCCTCCGGGTAATCTTATTTGAATACGGACAATCCTTTTTCAATTAGTAAACGACTAAACGATATTTAGATACCTTTCACAAGATCTGCTTAGACTTGCTAATGAGTTTTTTGAATTCCGACTGTCATTTCATAAAGAAAATAGTTTAGATTATGCGTACATTAGCAGAACGAGAAAAAAAGCCTAACAAAACAAAAATAAAAAAAAAAAAAACAAAACGACTCAAAAGAGACAAAAACAAAAGTCACTCTAAAATCCCTGATAGATCAGGCGATACCGAATTTGTTTGCTAATCTAAATACCCCAGAATGGTCTAGATACGAAACTAAATTTCACGGGTTAACCGATCTAATTCCATTATTTAACTTTAGAGAATCCAAGGTTTTTTCATTGCTGCAATGCATCACTGAAAGATCCATACCTGGTTCAGGAGAACCAGTTGTAATTGTAATGGTTATCTATTATCCATTATCTACTACCTATTATCTACTACCTATTATCTACTACCTATTATCTACCACCTATTATCTACTATCCATTATCAATAATCTATTATCTAGTATATACCGGTGTAGTTTGAGGATTCAAGGGCTGGTCATCTTTTTATCCTTTTTTTATGCATGTTGGCGAGGCCAACCTGCAAACTTGGATATTTACAGGTTACTCAGAAAGAAAAAAAAGGGTTGCAGTTTACGTTTGTGGATTTTTAAGATTGGCAGCCTAAAAATTCTATTTTTCTCCTTTTTTTTGCTTTTGAGCAGCAACCACACATAAAGAGAAACCGACTAATCAAAAAATTTAGCAGCTACTACTTATTCATATTCTAATTGGAATAATTCACATGAACACCCAAAGAAAACAATGTCATCAGTCAACATTCTTCCAAGTGCAGCAGTACGTATGCTTCTATCGCATAATAAATCTTGCGGATTCCGCTTAGAGCCACCACCCACTACGTATGAACACGCCTCGACCATCAAAACTTTAATTGGGAAGCACAAACCTTTTGGATTAAGGCGGGTTAAAGCATTCTGATAATCCAATCAATGAGAAACGGCAATGCGTTCGGTGGCGCCTGAGGATATTATTGCATTTTTCCGAAAGGAAAGATTATCTATTACTAACATTAAAATAGTTAACACCAGAGCAATTAAGGCAAAGAAGAATTAATAAAAGGGGTATTAATTTTAATTTAATGATTATTGGTGAAAATGGAATTGGTAAAAAACTGTTTATTAATACTTTATGCGGACAAGAAATCAATTTTGAAGAGTTTAACAATGAATTAGAATTAGAAGAAGGATTACAAATTAAAACTTTTACACAAAGTATGTAAAAAAAAAACATAATTCTTTGCATAAAACGTTTTCTATTTTTTTCGTAACTAACAAACTCTAGATATTATTGAACCTAAGTCAATTCCAATTAAATTAAGAATATCAATTACTAAAAATTTTGGTAATGAATTAATTAATAATGATCAAAGATTTAAAATTAATGATTTTTTAGAAAATCAATTTGAACAAATTTTAAAAGAAGAAAATAGAATTAATAGAAGTTATAAAAATCCAGATACCAGAATTCATGTTTGTTTATATTTTCTTAGATCCATAAATAAAGGATTAAATGAATTTGATATTAAAACTATGAAATTAATTAGTAAACGAGTTAATTTGATTCCAATTATTTCAAAAGCTGATACTTTAACTGAAGATGAATTAAAGTTGAATCATTATTTAATTTCAAAATCGATTGAATCAAATGAAATTGAAAATTTCAATTTTAATTCTGTGATTGATGAATGTGAAGAAAGTATTACATCAATTGATCTGTTTGAGAAAGAAATGATTGAATTACAATGTAAATTACCCTTTACGATAATTTCAAGTTATAATGGTATTAGAAGTTATCCGTGGGGTGAAGTAAATATATTTGATCCCGATACTTGTGATTTTAACTTGTTGAAAAACATTTTATTTGGGTCTCATATTCATGAATTTAAAGAAGTTACTGAATCCAAGAAGTATGAATCCTTTAGATTAGAAAAATTAACTTCTACTACTACTGCCATAAATGGTTTATAATAATATATAGGTTATATTCCCCTTTCATTACATGTAAGCTCAACAATATATATTTCGGGAGGGTTTTAAGGAGGTTCTACCGATTTACGGTAAACGCACCGGAAATCCCGAGTTCAATGAAGTAAAACAGCTGACCCGCGGCTATTAGTAAGGCTAAGCCGCTCTTGATAAATCGATTCTAAGAACCTTTTGATACTGACATGAATCTTTACCTGATATGTATCTTCATGATGGGAACTGCTTTTTTATCTGTTGAAAGAACGGTTAGAAAAGCGACAATTTCATATCGGTTGGTAAGAAAAAAAACGACAAAAAAAAACCTCAAAAAAAAAAAAAAAAAAAAAAAAAAAAAAAATAGCTTCAAACTGCTGAAACTAGTCTTCATAGTAATAAGGTTGCAACGACCGGCTCTCAGTACTACCGACTCTAATTCAGCACCACCGACTCTAACCCAGTACCATCATCAAAGACAAAAATGTGAATAGACAAAGTCCAAACCGTTTGAGCAAGCATAAGATGATCGACGGGTTCCCAGTGGCCCTTTCTGACATATTCGCCAAAGTAGCACCACCCACCGCTCGAAATGACACTCAATTATTCTTTTACCTAGCTTAACTATTGACTAAAGTAGAAAACAAGACACAACCTTAAAGCAAAACCTTACAAAAACAAAAAAAAAGGTCAAGCATCACAGATAAATCGGACACAAAAAAAAAGAAAGCGAACAAAAAAAAAAAAACAATTGCAAATTGCAAAAACAATTGAGAAACTTAAATCATCTTTACTAACGGCTAATGCAGCCGGCGTTTGCAATTAACCTTTTAATAATAAGGCAGCTGGAAGTATGGTGGTCGTTTCTTTTCTTTTGTCCTTTCAAAATTGTCTCTGGCAATTCCACTACTTTCACGACCAAGTGGTCGATAAATATTAAAATCCGAGTGTCCAAAGATTAAGTAATTAGAACTGGTCTACTAGTGGCGGAGCAATAAATTAAAGTTTACCTTATTACATTGACAAAAAAAGGCTTTAGCAGTTTTTGTTCCTTACTCTTGTTCTGGTTCTGCTACTTGCTCTGGTTCTGGTTCTTCTACTTGCTCTGGCTTTTGGTGGTGGTTCTAGTTTCCCCTTGCTATCATATTAATGATCGAACTGAAGATCCTTTTATGTGTCGCAGCACCTGCTGCTGATTACCAACAGGATCAATGACTCCCAAGGAAAAGATCTGTGCAACCTTTTAATCTAGAATACGACCAAGACGTGAAAAAATATAACCATTTCGTGAATCTGTAAGCTGGGCTTTTCCTATCGAGTTCAATTAAACTTCGGTATAATTACGAAAAAGAAAAGTGTTAAGCTTCAATTTCAAAACCAAAACCAAAAAACTACAACAAGAAGCAGAACAAGGGTAGAAACAATTAACTTTAGGCTGCACTAGCAATCCAAATAAATCCATGTAATTCGTAATAGTCTAACCCTAACCTTATACAAGAACCGGATAAGCTAAGTACCAGTACCAAAAAAGAGAGCCAAAACTTGACAAAGATTGAATTTGACAAAACCAAAAGACAATTGACGAAAATAGAAAAAAAAAAAAAGGCCAAAAAAAAAAAAAAAAAGGTAAAACAAATTCGACAATGACAAGAGCAAAGAAATAACAAGGGGGTTAACAATAATTAACTAATCATTAACAATAATTAAGTATAAATTTAAAATTAAAAACAGTAGCAACAACAGAAACAAACAAAAAGTCTAAATCAACCTCCTTTTTCTCCTGGATATCTTTTTCAAAGGGTTCAAGGAGACCTTTTTGAACACCAATCTCAAATTGATGACTGGAAAGAATAGCACCAGAACTATTGTAGATTCGGTTTACGTAAAACCTAAAAGAGAATTCTTTAAGCTTACGCTTACACAGGAAGTATGCTGAGTGCTAAAAGGTTAAATTTAACAAAGAAAAGAAATATTATATTATAAGGAGCCTAATGATAATAATTAAGCCAATAAACTGATTTATTGAATGAAACTAGTAAAAAAAAAAAAAAAAATTTTGAAGATAGGAAAAGTTAAAATTACTGTATTAAGCCATGTTTTTTTGTTAAAACTTCAGAGTAAAGCTCTGCTTTAAACTATGCTTTCATCTAATACAAATACACATAAAGAATTAAAAAACAAAAAAAAAACAAAATAAGAGAATATTCTATACCAAAAAAACGAAGAGAAAAGACCAAAAAAAAAAAAAAAAAAAAAAAAAAAAAAAAAAAAAAAAAAAAAAAAAAAAAAAAAAAAAAAAAAAAAAAAAAAAAAAAAAAAAAAAAAAAAAAAAAAAAAAAAAAAAAAAAAAAAAAAAAAAAAAAAAAAAAAAAAAAAACCAAAAAAACTTATTACCAAATCAAATCAAACCAAAGCAAACCTCTCTCTTGTATTTTCACCCAATCATATCGTAAACGGACATTCTCTTTTCATTTTTCTTAACCTCCGGTTGTTCTTGTTGTTCCTGTTGTTGTTTTTGAATTTTTGGATTCAAATTACTAGGACCAAACTTATTATCTAAATTTTCGTAGCCAAGACACAATTTCTTACTTCGTTCACAATTGAAGCAGTGAGGTTTACGTTCATCACATTTTATTCTTCTTTTACGACACGTCAAACATCCGGTTCTGGTTCTTCTCTTGATGATTCGTCTTTTATTAAGTAAGGCATTATTGGCCTCGTAAGGTGACAACCCCAACGCAGCACCCATGACGGTGTTGTACTGAGCAGGTATGGGTTGTTGCATCATCATACCATATGGATCATACATGGGGTATGAGTAGAAGCCGGCAGGAGGTGGAACACCATGAACGTGAGGTGGTGGTGGTGGTGGTGGGGCAGCTTGTGACGAATGTGTATGTGGAGCACCATTCGGTATACCGTTTGGTATGCTATGTGGAGGAGGAGGAGGAGGAGCGTACTGGTTTGGGGGAGCAGGAGGAGGAGGAGTGACTTGGAAAGGACCCAGGTTTTGATTAGTAGGAGAAGGTTCATTCGAGTAGTGAGGAACGTAACCACCATTATTATAGGAAGGATGTATATAATTAATACCAGAACCAGCTGGATTTGATTGAGGAGAGTTTTGTTGGGATGATCTTCTATTCAAGTCATTCAAAGAAGTTATTGAATGGTTTCTGGATTGGGGGATGGGAGGTACTTGCTGAGGGTACTGTTGATGAAGATGTTGTTGTGGTTGTTGCTGATGGTGTTGATGGTGAAGTTGAGGATGGGAAGGAGTATGAATCGAAGGTTCAGTCAATCTTCTAATGGGTAAAGTTGGTTTGAAAGGAGGTAATTCATGAACGGAATTCTTTCTGGATATTATGGTGGATGGTAATGAAGTTGCACTACTAATCCTAGGAATATTAGAAGGAGAAGATTGAATTCTGGTTAATGAATCTTTAGTATTATTATTAGTGGTATTTTTATCAGGTATTGAAGTACCAACCATCAATTCAGATACTGACGGTAGTTGGGTCATTTTGATATTAAGTTAGGTAAGAATCACCTTTTTCGTAATGATATTCGAAGTTTTTATTCTTTTTTTTTCTAAAACCAAAAAAAAAGAATGATTTTGCAAAACTTAAGGATGTCTAGATATATATATATATCTATGTTTAGTAGATAAAATAGGTGACTATAAAAACTCTGTGTCAATTTTTAATTCGCTTTCCTTTTTTTTTTACTTTTGTTTGGGTGATTTTTAGCCTTTTTAGATTTTTTTTTTTTTTTTTTTTTTTTTTTTTTTTTTTTTTTTTTTTTTTTTTTTTTTTTTTTTTTTTTTTTTTTTTTTTTTTTTTTTTTTTTGTTGTTTTTCCTTTTTCTTTTTCTTCTGTTTTGTTAACCTG
This sequence comes from Hyphopichia fennica, assembly GCA_030444945.1. Lineage (NCBI taxonomy): Eukaryota > Fungi > Ascomycota > Pichiomycetes > Serinales > Debaryomycetaceae > Hyphopichia > Hyphopichia fennica. Next base: position 16,047 of record JAJMOB010000092.1, read on the forward strand.
AATTTTGGGTTTGGGGGTTATTTAATCCGAGGGTGCGCATCCAATAGTTAAGGCTGCATGAAGACTTGCATGACGCAGACCGGACAGGGCCGCCCACCGAAGTACCCTCGGATACCGGGAGAATGCACCGTTTAGATCGATCGGTCGGTTGTTCCATCAATTGTCCTACACACGGGCCATACCTACATGACGCACTGTGTTGCGCGAAGGTATCTGCACTAGATGTTTTACTTTTGGTACAGGCACACGCAGAAACCACTTTCTTTTTTGCTTGTTGTTGTTTTTAACCCTGAAATTAAAATATAAGCACCAGCAGGAAGAAAAAGAGGATATGTTACATTATACGACATGTGGCCCACGCGGTAGGTTGGGTAGTCTGTGAGCCATGTAAAAAGATTTGTGGTGTACTCAACCAACTGTGTGAAAGTGGGAAGTGGAAGTGGATAGTAAAAAGTGAAAAGTGAAAAGTGAAAAGTGAAAAGTGAAAAGTCAAAAGACTAAAAAGCAAACCCCCGTCCCAACATCCAAGGACTAATCCAACATCAAAAGACTAATCCAACATCTCAAACCAAGATTAATTCAAAGACTCAAAGATTAAAGACTCATGAAAAGACCAAAAAGCCAAAAACCAAAAATATCATACGCAGGGAATCATTAGCCGAATGAACCAATTAATTGATTTAACAATAAGCTTCACCGTATGCAGGACCCAACACTAAAAAACCAAAAAAAAAAAAAAAAAAAAAAA
>JAJMOB010000093.1:0-16302 GCA_030444945.1 Hyphopichia fennica
TTTTTTTTTTTTTTTTTTTTTCTCTTTTTTGGATTTTTATTTGATTGTTTGCTTTTTTAAATAAGATTATTGAATTGGAATGAATTATTAGAAAGTTTTGGTGTTGATGTATATCAAAATTTCACAAGTATTACTTAATCTTATAATTTTTGTTCTTCTTCGAAAATATAGTTAATGGCTTCCCCAACGGTTTTGATTTCATCAGAAATCTTATCAGGAATTTCCAAGTCAAATTCTTCTTCCAAAGCAACCAAAGCTTCAACAGTATCCAAGGAATCTAATCCTAAATCTTTGGTGAAAGAAGCATCAATACTTAATTTTGATTCTTGTAACGCAGCAACGGTTTTTAAAGCTTCAAAAGCACGATTGGTAACTTCTTCTCTACTGATTGGGGCAACAGCATAAGTACGGATGGCTTGGAAAGCAGTTGGTCTAGCAACCTTGACTGGAGTGAATCTGGCTGAACGTAAAGCTAATCTAAACATTATGAAATGGTTGATGAATTCTAGTAATAAATGGAAGAGTTGTTCCTATTGATTTTAAAAGAAAAGAACTAGGAAATATGATTTCTTTTATAAAACAAAAAAAAAAAAAAAAAAAAAAATTTCACTGCTGAGTTTGGCAAAAATGCTCAATTTTTCCTCTGTTTTTTTTTGTTTTTTTAGTGGTTTTTTTTTTTTTTGCCTCACTATTATTAAAAATCTACAACCGGGAAACACAATAGTTGTAATCAAAAGATCCCTATTGATTTATCCCATCGAAATACCCGATAAGAACACTCTACGAGATAGAAACGTATTTCTCAATGGCACTATCATCTCTTCTATAGACTTTACCAGTCTCTACAGTAATTTTGAAATTTCATCAGGGGGACTAAATAGCCTTTTAGCTGGTTTTTTTTTTTTTGGATCTTTTTTTTGGATCTTTTTTTTTTTTTAAAGTTTTTTTTAAGATTTTTTTTTCTATTTTGGTTTTGGCTTTTTATTTTCAATCAATTGCCTTGTAGTAGTATTGTTATTGTTAAATAACCTTAATAGAGAATAAAGGATTACAAGGAAACAAAAAAAAAAAAAGAAAAGAAGAAGGAGAAAGAGGGAAAAAAGGCCTCCTTGTTTCAATATCAAACTTTAAGCCAGCAATTCCCTTTGATTACAACTTTATTTAACCATGCTTAGAAAGTGGGTTTGCCTTTTATTATTAAACTCAGGAGATCAAAAGGAATTTCTTGATTGTTAATTCATTGTTATTTATTGTTGTTGTTACTCGGTCTACTTCCACTCTTCTACACTTCGTAATTAACATGCTCCTAATTTCTTCCATTCTCAATTTGTTATCGTTTATACTTTCTCTTTTATCTTTGATATTTTTAATATCGTTATTTAACCTGTACTACAGTAGATGTTCATGATTCTTGCCTCGTGATCACCAATGTCCTCCTCCTCCTCTCCACCCTCGTGCCCAATACTTACTGCTCCACCACCTCTACTAATTTTTTTTTCAGGGCTTATGAAATTTAAACCTTGCTCTCAAACCGCTATACGCCATACAAGTGTGGTTCCGTAATTTGCAAGGTTTTGTAGTTTGTTTCCGAGCTTGTTTCTGAGTTTCTGAGTTTGTTTTTGAGTTTGTTTCTGTAGTTTGTTCCTTTAGTTTGTTTATGTAGTTTGTTTCTTTAGTATTCCATACAGATATGACTCAAAAAGATATTTACGGATCTGCGCCATTACTCGATTAACTGCAATACACTAAAGGATACTAAAGATAATAAAATACACTAAGATAATAGAAGATAATAAAATACACTTAAAGACAATAAAGAGGTACTAATACTAAAAGATACAGACACTAGAGGTACTAAATAAAACTATTCTCTCATGATGTTATCTCTCCAGTAAACGGCACTGTGTTTTTGTTTCAGTCCAACCACGGTAACACTGCTAGTCAGGGTTTGGGCTGCTTCAGATGATGATACTAATCCTGATGCACTTGAATTGGAACTGGCTTTTGAGGCTCTACTGGTGGTTCTGGTCAATCTTGATCCATTTATACTTCCACCTACCATACTAACAGATCCATTAATAGTAGCACTACTACTATTTCCACTAATATTTCTCTTATCAATGTTATGTTGTTGTAATGATTGAGGATAGTGTGAAATACTATGATTATAAACACTATTTTCATAATCAGTCGATATTTTCAATTGTTGAATATCTTCTTTGAAATTCTTCTTGAATAATTCAACCAATGCTTCATGTGACGCTTTCATACTACCACTCACTAATTTCCCGTGTAAATGTAAACAACGATTCAAAATTATAGTTAAATCATTAAATGCATTCTTTAATAATCTTATACTATAAATATATTCATCTTTCCCATTATATTTTGGATCAGTGAAAAATGTTCTATATTGTCCAACCCCTCCATTAACTGGGGAATCAACAGTACCAGCTAATTGTCTTGATAAATCATTGAATAATGACGTGAAATCGGCTTTTTCTTTAAATGATATATTAATCATACTTTCTAATTGAATCAAATCATTATTCTTATTCACAATGGTACGAATTGCATTATCCAATGGTGATAACTTAACAACTTTAACGGATTTAATATCACTTCTATTCATCAAGGTTGGGAATGACATTTGAGTTTCGTACGTTGTTTCTTCAGTCCATAAATCAAATACTGAGGTTGCCCCAGGAATTTTCTTCAAAGTTGTGAAAAATCTTAAATTCTTATTTCTAGCGTATTGTCTAACCCCAATTGATGTATTGAATAATTTATCACTGATTTCATTGATTGGTTCAACGGCATTAACATGTAAGTATCTACCGGTTTGAACCTTTTCCTTTAATTTTTGGGCTTGAATATCATCGCTGATGATTCTGGCCCCTGGATATAATCTTAATAATCTTTCATGGATAGATGTAATATGTTCAAATGGTAACCCTTCATAAATTTGTTCTTTACCTCTAATATTTGTTGGAAACCCTGCTCCAATAAATGCAACTCGGAAAAAGGATGGACTTAACTTATCAGATGATTCCATTTCTAAATAGAGATTGGCAAGTTTTCTATGCACATGAGCAAAACTTTTAAGATCATAAGTATGTGCATTATAAGAATCTAATAATTCATTATAGGTATCAGTGGCTCTTTCCAAACTGTTACCCTTGATATAGTTTGTTGCAATCATATTATACAAACTTTCTTTTCTTTCAAAAGATGTTTGTTCTGGAAACTTTGGCTTTAATGTAGCTGTTAAAATTTCATGATGGTCCCACGTATAAGTTGATGCTAATAATTCTAAACTAAGAGCAGCTTGAATAAAATCTCCTTTATTTATATTCTCTTCATACATATTATTAATGAAAGAATGAAATAATTCAGGTTTGTTGGCATTTTTCAAGTAAGCATTGATATTTAACTTATGGAATGTACGATCATCATCAAATTCTGGACCCACTGGAACACTATTCAAATCATTTAAGACTTCCAAGAAACCCGATAAACTTTCAATAAAATTGTATACCATACCAAATGCTTCATCTTCACGGTCTAATCTAATGGTTACCTTCATTCTTTCAATAAATCTTTTTTGTTCTTGAACACCCGGTTTATACGCCGTCCTATAATAAATGTCATGCAAACCTACAAGACATTCCCTTTCAATATCGACCATTGTATCATTTAAATATAAAAATTCTGATACCATGATTGACCACAACATTTTAACACTTACTGCTTGACATTTTTCATTCTTTTGTAATGCAAACAACATCAAATCTTGCAAAGTTTCATAATCATTACTAATAAATTCAACTTGATAACCTCCAAACCTGGTCAAATTAAATCTAACCATAACTTCTTCATCTGAATCCCATGCCAATGCGTCCCATGCTTCATTCAATAAAAATGCAACACGGTCTCTCATATCTCCTGTAATTAAGTGACACGCTTTTCCTGGAACTGTTGATAAATGTTCAATTGCAACAGGGGCAACTGTACCTAATCTTAATAAAGTTTTCAAATAACTACCCCAAACTGCCTTGTCAAATAATTCAGCATCTTCCATTGGTGGTACATAATGAGCAATCAATAACGGCCTAATTAATTCCAATGAAACTAAACAACCCTCAGCAATAAGTGAGAATAAAGACAACCATTTATCTTCTGGGAAATATTTACCTTGTCTAATAATCTTGACCCCGTTAATTAATGTAAGTATATCCTCATTTCCAAAATTACTAGCCAAATATTTCTCATCATCAAAAAAGTCATATTCATGTGATTCATAGTTTATGATTTTTGCATATCCTTCATTACCTGCAGTAGCTTTACCTATTCTTGCAATAAAGGAATATATAACACTAATCTCGATTAATACCTCAACTAGCGACTCATCATTAACAATAGGATCAATTGAAGCCTCTTTGAATGGATACTCTGTTGGGAAAATATCAGTGAAAGTTCTCTTCGCTTTAAAGTATTCATTACCTCTAGTATACTTATTATATTTAATAAAAGTTCTTGCCATTGCTGGTAATAATTTGGAGAGTGAAAAGCATAATGGAATTTCATCTTCGATACCCTTATTTACAACGTCATCCCATAAAAGCATACAGATTGCATTCATGACTGAAGATGCTAATCTTACTGCATCTATATCTGTTGGACCCAAGAATACTTCCATTACCCAAGTGGCTGATTTCGAAATTAATGTTTTACGGGTAACTGGATTTTCAACTAATGTAGTATTAAACAAGCGATGGATTAATAATAACTTGCTGATAATAATCTTATGATCTTTGGAAACAACATTGTTCTTTTTGGCTCCGAAAACATCTTCATTTGCACCTAAACCTCTTGTACCAATCGAATCAATGAAACTAACGATAAACTGTAATATTTTACTTTCATCTAAATAAACTTTGAAAGTAAGAACATAGTCAATAATTTCCAAAATTAAAACTTGATCGTTAATTAAAGTCGATGATTCTAGTGAGAGGAATAAAGCACCAGAACTAAATAATGAATTCAATGCTTCTAAGTAGGCATCTCTGTCGATTGTTTCATTAACTGAGCTGATACCAAGTTTTAATAGTAATGATACAACTCTACACAATGAACGTGACATTGCATTCCAATTACTTTCAGCCCTAGCAAAGATTTCTGATATTTTGTTCAAGATAAAAATACCAATATGAGGCAACTTAGTATATCTTGTTGTGAAAGTATCAATTAAATATAAATATTGATCCTGCTTCCCAAAAATAGTATCCAATAAATGAACAATTGCTTTGAAAGTGTTATCTTGTAAAATTTCAATACCTGGAGAGCTTGGTTGTTTTAAGGCAACATCTGCGATATTATATAATGAACTCAATAGTTCAGGGAAAAATTTAACTAATTGAGTAATGTCTAATTTAGTGAAGGCGATCAACGATTTTGCAAGCTCGTCAATACCCTGTTGGCCACCTTTGAAAAAACGATCGAATTGGAAAACATTATCAATAGAGATATCATGGTTGTAGATTTTACCAACATATTCGGTGGATACCTCAACCAGAGCAACAGGTAATTTATGAGTAGTAGAGCTGATTTCAACAGTAAGACTTTTCTTTCTATATTCAACCAATTTGTTACCTGATTTATATAAAACTTTACCTTCACCAGCTAACGTACCGTTAACATATAAGGATAAAACTATAAAATCTTCCTTTGGAATCTTCTTAGTTGGATTCTTAGATGATACCCCATTGACCTTAATTATTTCGCCAACTGCCTCATCAGGAAAAACTGAGACAAATTGCCAATTACGTCTTTCTTGTTCATTTGAAGCTTTAGCAAAGGTAATCATATCATTGTTTGGTGTCGTGACCTCAAAAGTTAACAAATCATCTTTGGTAATACTGTTTAGTAAAGTAATTTTACCCATTTTCAAATAAATACGTTCATAATTTTCAGCAAGTGGGTCAAAGAATATAGGTTTAATTCTTGAAATTGGGGCCGTAGCACCGATTGGATTGAAGTTTGAAATAAATTGATGTTTAAATTCCTTCACTGAAATAACCAACTTTTCAGCTCTTGGATTAACTGCAACACCATGGCTTGAGCCAGCAATAATTCTATCAACAAGTTCTCCCCAACCTGAGTTATCAACTGAAGATATATCATCAGTGAGCTTAGCATTGACACCCTTCTTTTGATTCATGTATGAACCAAATAATCTTATTGAAAATTGATGAGGTTCACCAGAAGCTAAAGATCCTTGGTTCTTGGAGAAAATTCTTGTAATATCAGTGACACCAGCGGCAACTCCTTTCTTGACTCTTCTAATATGAGGACTGGAAGGTTCTTTAACCGGTAATTCGATTTCTTCGGTCAAAACGGCCACCAAGAAAACTTTACCATTTTCAATTTCACTTGAAGGTATATTTCTAAAAAGGGCAGCTCGAAGCTTTTCAACGTGAACTAAATCATCAACTGAATTAGCATGAACAGCAAAAGCTTCGGTAAGTCTCTTACTACTGTTACGAATATATAAATAGGCAACCATACCAACAAATCCTGGAGGTTGATAAGCAGATGAGCCACTCACAGATTTGAAATCAACTAAAATATGCGATGGTGGTTCGTGATTTAATTTTTTATTTGGTGAAGGTTTTAAGGAGAATGTATCTCTATTATAATGAGCGTTAATTGGGAAATTTGGAGCTAAAGCACATAAGACTTGATTTAAAGCAATTCTTGAAGGAACTGAATTATCATTTGATAAAAGTTGGCCAGTTATAATATCTCTTGCTAAAATAGCTTTATAACCTGAAATATCAGTATAACGATTATCTAAATCGTAAGATTTCTCATTTAATCTAGCAGATCTTGAAGCCAATTTTTTAGGAATCTTATTTAATAAGAAAGTAGCAGTTTCTCTTGCGACTTGAATTTCGTTAGTGGTTAACATTTCATTAGTCAATTTAATTCTAGTTTCATCCAATTTAGAATAAATACGAGACAATTTATTGAACAATCTAAATTCACCAATTGAATATAACGCAAAAATATGAGAAGCCAATAAGTCAAGAGCGTACTTGATTTCTTTGAGTAAATCTTCTCCCAGATCAGAGTTTTGTACTGGTAATGGAGGAATCATTAATTTGATATGACCATTTGAACTGTATCCACTAATGTTTGCATCTAAAGCTTGTTTATGAGCTAATTCAGAATCCTGAATAGTTGGGACCAACTCACCACTAGTACTGGCAATAATATCATCATGAACTTCCAATTTGGTAGTTGGAACATGTTCAACAATTTGAACATATTTCAATGGAAAAATAACAATTTTGACATCTAATCCAGGAAGTTCATCTAAATTAACTGAAGTGATTGTAAAATCATTAGGAAAAGGTTTGGTTAAAGAATAACCTCGAGCCCATTTATTACCTTTAATTTCAAAAATATAGACATCATCACCTGGATATAAATTTTTGAAGTTATCATTAGCCAAGGTTGGATGTTTTTGAAAAGGTAAAAAGGGTTTAATTACCTTACCGCGTAAGAATTCATTCGTAGGTTCCCACGACATGATCTTAGGAATTGAAGATTGTAAGGAAGTAAGTTTACTTTTGATATCGAACTTTCAAAAGGGAAAGGAATAGCTTTTAAATATTATTATGATAATCGAAAATGGAAGATCAAATCAAATGATAAAAACGAAAAAAAAAAAAAAAAAAGAAAGAAAATACCGTTGGGAACAACTTGACAATTGAAACAACGATACCACTAACAAAAGATGAGTCTTATTTGAAGTAGTAAGATGAGAAGATTAGAACACAAAATTATGTGAGTGGTGTTTCCAATAGGTATGAAAGAAGAAATGGTAAAAATTTGTGGAATTGATAGCGATCGACAAGAAAACAATATGTCCATTAATATGGTCAAATAGACGAGAGTGGAAAATTTCCTTGATTTAAACTTAGAGTGCGTGTTGTGGAATCCAAATTGGTTAAGGGGAAATTTTTCACTCAATTTTCCTTTTTTTGTGAGTGAAAAATTAATAAGGCTACCGATTTGGGTAAAATCAATTGCTTAGGGCAGGTGAAAAGAGCATGGAAATTAATAGCCATATAGTATCATTTCTAGTGATTGGCTACGAAAATTACTACAGGGCACAATATGTGTAAATTAACTGGTCTATGATATATAGTACACTTATAGAAGACTTTTAAAGGAAGTAAAGTAAAAAAAGACTTTTAAAGGAAGTAGAGTAAAAGAAGAACTAAATGAAGTAAATGAAGAATTAAATGTAGAATTGAAGAAGTAAAGATATTTTTTTGAGCAAAAAAGAAAGTTTGAAATATTATAAACACGGCAGAATTGAAAGTATAACATCGATACATTGAAAAAAGAGAAGAAAAGGAAAAGAAGAAAAGAAAGTCTAGGCTAAAGCAGAGACTATTTTTTGGGCAACTTCTTTGAAATTCCTAGCATTATATTCACGGCCACCATCCCAGATATATCTATCCATTTCTCTTCTCCCAGAGTCGAAATCTAAAGTTTCTAAGCTTGGGGTTCTATTTCCCCTAATTAATCTATAACCTAGATATAAAACTGCAAAAACTATAAGCGTTCCATAACTCGCGAAAAAAGATAATGTATTCCATTCATTTTTTAGGAAGACCACGAATCCCATACCTAATAAAATGAAAGTTGAACCAATTAACCCAATATAAGCAGAATATGGTTGAAATGGGGATTTATAAGGATAAGATTTATCATCCCTACTTATAATATCAGGCCTAATTTTCATACCATAGTAAAATCTAAGATACGATAAATTCATTGCAAACCAAACCATGATACCTGATGATGCAATAATACTAGTTAAATTTTGAAAAATAAGTGTAGCCTGTTCAGAAACGCAAAGAAATGCCAATAATCCAAATACGGCAGCTATCAAAACTGCATTATAAGGAATACCATATCTATTACAATATGCAAAACAACGAGGAGCTTTCTTTTGAAGAGCTAACGAATACATAGTTCTTGATGCAACATAAAGTTGGGCATTACCACAAGAAACTGCGAAAAATACTAAAAATCCATTAGCCACCGAACTGAGCTCACAGAGTCCAGACAGCTGTAAAGCAACAGTCCAAGGACTTTGCAGACCACTTCCGAACCCAGCGTATATGGTTGAATTGGTATTACAATGAGCACCACCAACGTATTTAATTGCATAATTTGAACTGAAACTTGATGAGTCAACACCAGTACTTCCAGAATAAAAACGGAGTAATCTTGGATCCCCAGCATAGATATTTAGGGATACCAAAAATGATGACAAGCAATAAAAAATTAATATTCTCCAAAAGACTCTTCTCGTAGCGGATGGGAGAGCAATACGAGGATTTTTAGCTTCACATGCTGCAATACAAACAATCTCTGTACCACTATAAGCATAAGAAACTACCATTATAGCAGCAATTAAAGAAAGCATCCTACCTGAGGCACCTCCAATACCTTCATTAGGATCATTTGTACCCGTATCAACTAAATTAAAAGTTGGTCTGAATAAACCAAATATCAAATTATGATCAAAATCCAGTTTCAGATACTGCCAGTATTTGAATCCTAAAGCTTCCTTTTGGTCACCCATACCACCACGGTTTAAAACGATCATTGCAATGATCATGGCTAAAGCACAAATTAGCTTGATTAAACTTGAAATATATTCAATTTCACCAAAGACTCGAACATCAACTAGATTCGCCACTAATATCAGTAGAAGAAACAAAGCAACAAATCCAACTGTTGAACCTTTACTGGTAAGGATTTTCACATCTGGGAAATAAGTTAATAAGATAACTGAAGCAACAACTTCACCGGCTAAACCGAATGCAAAACTTAAAAAGTATAGCCAGCCTATTGAGAATCCAAATGAATCATCGACAAATCTTGAACTTAAACCACTAACACCATCAACAACAGAGACAAATGTAACCATTTCACAAAATGATACGATAGTGGCAAGAACAATAATACCACAAATTACAAAAGCGAGTAAAGTACCAAATCCACCAGCGATAGTAAAAGCTTTACCAGAGTTCAAAAAAAGTCCAACACCTAATGTACCACCAAAAGATATCATTTGAAGATGACGAATTTTTAATTTTCTTTGTAAATATTTTGGACTTTGAAATTGATTTGGATCATCATCTTTATGTAATGAAGATTCGGGTGAAGCAGAATTTGTAGCAGGATAATTCAATTCATTAATATCAGGAGTTTTTTTCTTATACCAATCTTTATTATACCAAGATGATTTTTGTTTAATATTTTGTGGGGCACTTAGTTTAGGAGTTGATCTCAATTTTTCAGTTTCGGTATAATTAGCAGCAAGATGATTTGGATTAACAATACTAAGAACGTTTGAATCATTATGAGACATAATTTTTTTTTTGATTGATTCATTTATTTCAGTCAGTCTTACATATCTTGAATAATCATCTAAATTTGATAATCCAAATATTGAAGATTGAGAAGATTTAATTGAAGAAGAATCTTTTAAAGTTTCAAGAGGAATATCATGACTTGTTTTCATTTGAGTTAAAATATTTTGAACTTTTAATGATTTATTTTTATCCTTTTTAAGTTTTTGATAAAGGGAAAGAAATTTCAATCGATCATTAACTTCTTGTGGTGGTTGATCATCAGCCAATGATTTATTAACACGATCAATGATTGAAGAATCAAGAGAAATATTAGAAATATTTGAAGGAAGTGGAGAAATCGAACTTTGACTTTCAGTATCATTTTCAGAATCAAAATTAGTTTGAAAAAGATTATGATCATTACTTGTATTTGATAAATCATATTCACTATTATTGGTTTGATTATTTTGATTGAAAAATTGACCAAAATTATTTGTTGAATCGGAATAATTATCATTTTCCGTAATGTTTAAATTTGAATCATAATAAGAACGACGATTAGGAATTAATTGTGATTGTCTTTGACTTTGATTAACCCTTGGGAATAAAGGGTTATCCGGAACACTACCTAACGAGGTAGCATTTGAGTAAACAGAATTTCTATTTCGTTGAGAGTAAGAATAAGTCAGAAATCTATTTGGATTATGATTCAGAGTAGAACTTTGTATTGGATGTGGAGATGATGGTGATGGTGAATCGATGCTATTTATATTTGAATAAGTCAGGTTACGTTGACGAATTGGAGGTGGAATAGAGTCGGAGGTAATCAGATTTCTATGTTGATTATGATTATCATTATCATTACTATTATTGATAGTAGTAGTGGTCGTAAGAGTATCATCGTTTATCGAAGCAGTAGAAGGTTCTACTGAATGAGCCAGATCTCGCCTGGACCCTTGTTGGGTCATGGTGTGAATGCAAGTGATTAAACTGAATTGAAAGGGGACTCTTCAAATCAAAAATCAAAAATCAAAAATCAAGATTAAAAGTCAAAATCAATGTTTAAAATATAATTATTCAGACCTTGCGTAGGTATAAATATAGTTTAGCCTTGAAAATAATAGAATATATCAAAGTATATAGGGGATAATACGAAATATGGCTTGTAAGTTGAAGTAAGTAGAGTTACTAATTCTCTTATCTTATAATTTCAGTACGATATAGTCCCTCTTTCTAAGTCATGCCATGGGGGGGTTACACCGGTACACCTTAAGTCTAGTACAAAAAAGAGAAAAAAGAAAAAGAAATTGTGCTGGCAGACAAAAAAAATTTATAGAGAAAATAAGATTTAATATTAATTTATACAAATCAGGTAAATTGAAACAATCGAGATTTAACTTACGAAATCCACTCACAAGACATAAATACCACTAGTACAATGGATTAGCACATAAAACAATTAATACTTTTTGAATTGTTATTATGAACTCACAATAACAACTTAAAGAGTAAAATTGGTGGGGGGTTGAAGCGTCAGAAGCCTAAATTGTGCAATGGCAACGACACTAAACAAGAATTAAGATGTGAGCAAGCCCATCAGTCTCGAATTCAAGCAAACAAGTAGATCCAAAAATAGGGTAAAGTAACAAAATATTGAATTACATCTTATAAGATGCAGTTTCAGTTGTTACACTGAAAAGAACAGATACTACACATGATCTAAGCCAAATGGCAAAGAGATTTCGTTGGTTTCCAGAATAAGGGATCATAGGGGGAACTCCAGTATTTATAGTAAATTTCTACAACTGCGGGTAACCCCCATCCAATTCTGCTTGCGAAGAGGTCGTGTACCCTGTCCGAATTACCCGTAAGGTTACTTAATATTCCTGAAGATTCTATAGTGTTCGTTTGTGTTTTCTATGGCTGGATGAAAAGCTTAACGCGTTTAGTGTTATATTCTATACTATTCTATCGTAATCTAAGAACATTTAAGAATGTTCCTGAGGTTTCTTAACAGTTCCTGAGTCTTCTAAGTTATCTGGTCCCGGGGTCCCGATTGGGAAATCCTCATAGTTAACACCTGAGCCGCAGCGTACACTAAAAAATTTTCATATTTTTGGCAGGTACCGGGGGGGGGGGACTGCAGATAACCTTACGAGATGAGCTTTTAAGACATATGGGTTGAAAATTTCGAAAATTTATGAATTAGTGGGGCAAATACTTAATTTTTGTACCTCATCTCTTTTATTTCAGTTGATATCATTAAATTCATTTTAACTACTTTTTGTTTATTTAAGTTGGTGGAAATCCTATTTTATATTAGATACTTTTTTATTTTATCAACCAGTATACTTTTTTATTACAAACCAATATTTTTTGTTTCCATTTGCATTTCCCATTTTATTTAAGAATAATTTTCATATCAAATAATACTAATATCAAAAATGCCTTCTTTTAAACCTTATAACAATAAAAGATACCAACCAAAACAATTTTCTCAAAGAGCTCAATCTCGTTCTTATCCTCGTCGTACATCTTATCAATCTCGTCCTCATGTTACTAGACCTTCCAGTACTAGAAGAAGAAAAAATTATACTAAAAATTATTATCCTCAATCTCGTTCTGGTAATTTAGTTTATGTTGAAGAACCTGAAACTGAAACTGAAGTTGAAGAAAGTTACGAATCTGGTTCTAATTCTGATTTTGATTCTGAAGATGATTCAGAAATTTCTGAAGATGAACAAATTTACTATATTCCTCAAAATGATCATAGTGATGAATCTACTGATGAAGATGATGTTTATGAATTCAATTTGAATAATAATAATGATACTCATTCTGATGATAGTATCGACTATTATGTTGATTCTTCTGATGATGGTTATAATATCATTGATATGAATGATGAATTAGAAAACTCTGCTGTTGATAACTTGGATGCTCAAGGTGATGTCATTGACTTGAATGATGAAATTGTCAGACTTTACGATTCTGAAATCGATTTTGATTCTGAGTCTGAATCTGAATCTAGTTCTGATTCTAGTTCTGAGTCTGATTCTGATTCTGAATCTAGTTCTGATTCCGATTCTGACTCTGACTCTGATTCTGATTCTGATATCGAACTTGAAGACTCTGAAGATCAAGCTGAAGATATCTTAGACGTTATCGACTTAAATGATCAATTACAAGCTCAAGCACTTTATCAAATCTTAAATGGTGTTGATGAAAATGACGTTGAAATCTCCACTGATGATGAATCCATCACTGACTTGGAAATTGAATATGATTCCGATGACAATGAACTCAATGATCAATTAGCCATAGAATCTGTTAGACAAGACTTTTATGAGGCTTTGAATAGTGAAGATGAAGTTACATTTGCTGATTCATCTGATGAAGACTTGGAAACTGATGGTAATGAATTCATTGAAGTTCATTCTGATTATGACTCCTCTGATGATGATGAAGATACTATTCAAAACTTGATTGATGCTGGTGATCCCAATAATTATGATTATTCTGATTCTTCATCTGATTCCTCTGATGAAGAAGGAATTACTATTTATAAACACAGATTTGATTTACCTGATTCTTATGAATCTGAAAATGATTCCACTGACGAAGAATTAATGTTAGAATCCGATGATGCATTATTAAGAGCTCAAGACTCTGAAGATGAAGTTGATATTATTGATTTATCCAGAGATTTAGCTAACTCAAAAGATTGTGAAATCAATGAAAATGATGAATGTTATACATTAAACTTAAGATTACCTTCTTTAGTTAAAGAAGAATTGAAAGTTAACTTTAATAAGTCAGATAATGAATTAGTTATCAGTGGAAAATTTGGTTTCAACCTCGAAGAAGATATTGAAGATATCGACTTGGAAGAAGATGATGAATCTGAATCTGATAATGAAGTTCAAGAAGAAAAGGAAGATGCTCAAACTATAAATGAAAAAACTGAAGAATCATCATCTGAAGAAGATTCTAATTCATCTTCTGATTCTTCTGACTCTTCTGATTCCTCTGACTCTTCTGATTCCTCTGATGCTTCTGACGAAAATGATTCCGATTCTGAATCTGATTCCGATTCTGATTCTGATTCTGACTCTGACTCTGACTCGTCTGAAGAAGAAATCGAAGAAGATGCTGATGCATTAATCAAAGATTATGCCAACCAAGAAATCAAATTTGAAAAACACTTTCAATTTGATAAACTTGTGAAGCATGACGAAATTAAAGCTACATTTTTAGAAGATGATGAATTAGAATTGGTCATTCCAAAAATTGCCAATTCTTCTTTCGATAAAGATGATAACATTGTAACTGTTGCTATCAAGAATAATGAAAACAGTGAAGAAGATGATGAAAGCACCACTGATGAAATTGAACCATCTAAAGACTCTGAAACTATTGAAGCTGAAGATGTTGCTATGGCTGTTTGAATCTACTAAATTCAATTCTATTTATTCAGTTCTTCTTTTGTTTTAAAACATATAAATTATATTCCTTTTTTTAATGATGACGAAAAGATAATCTCCTAATCTTGAAAATAAAAAAAAAAAAAAAAAAAAAACTTTGTACATTACTCTACTTATCCACAGACCTAATATTTTAAACATTTTAAACTCTCAAAAACAAACTTCTAATACTTATGTGTATACTATTAATTATATTTATCATTTCGAGTTAAAATTTTTCATTTGTAAGCAAAAAACCATCGTAGTATTGATGAAATAAAATCACTTGTCTATTCAGATTTGAATCCAGAGAATAGGCTAAGTGAGAATGAATCAAAAACAAATGTGCAACCAGAGTGCCAGGTAAATAGGTATAGTTATCATTATTTCAGCTATCAGTTTCCTATGTAAATAGGAAATTGAAAAAATAAATGGACGAGTTGGGAGTCGAACCCAAGACCTTTCGCATGCTAAGCGAACGCGCTACCAACTACGCCACACGCCCGATTTTTTGAAAAAAGTTTCTCAACAGCGTTTGTGAGACCATAAATACAACAATTTATTTCGTTTAATAAAATTTTTCCAAATTGCCCTTTCGGGACCTCCATTCCCCCATGACAAAAGAAAACATCAACGTTTTCACTACAAAATTACAGACTTTCTTTACACCCCACAAAATTAGTTATAAAAATCTCACAAGACCTCGAAAGCTAGGAGGATATGGCCTCATTGACCCTTATGAACAACTCAAGGGTCGTCAGGCAAAATACATATATCATGTTCTTACAAATAAGAACACCTTTCACTATGTCCTTTTCCGCCATAAACTACAGACCTTCAATAACATGACGTGTGCATCATTTAGATATTCCCCAGAAACTGAAACCATCACCACTGTGCCTTGGTATACAGCTCTCATAGGATATAAATATCAACTCACAAATGCAGTTCTGCGTCTTGATAAAGATATCACGAACCATTTGGTCCACAAATCTGATATTTGCAACGTACTTACCGAAGTCGATCGCAAATATTTAGGTTCCTGGTTTGATATTATCCACAACCAAGTTATCCATTATGAAACCACACACTTTGCTACTACCTACAGCCTTTTGGATTATCAAAAAATGGTCACCTCGGCGTGCCGTAACACATCCAATATTGAAGACCTTAACCCGTCACTCTTTAAAAGTCATATCAAAAAAATTCAAGATACATACTGGATCAATCACCCAGAAGAAATAATTCCTAAGGAGATTGCTATTCTCACCCACATCAGTCTTACTGAATGGGGCAAATTCTGGAAATTTCACAACCGCTATTTCTTTTCAGACATAATCCATACGGATTATATACAACTATTTCACCTAGGAATAGGACTTTGGCAATTTTACAAA
>JAJMOB010000002.1:0-49797 GCA_030444945.1 Hyphopichia fennica
CCCAGGTTATTGCTGATATTATTAAACAAGAAGCCAATGGTCAATTTGATGCTAAAACTGCTATTCCTGGACATGTTCAACAAGGTGGCTTACCATCTCCAATTGATAGAACAAGAGCTGCTAGACATTCAATCAAGGCAGTTCAATTCATCGAAGATAACTTTGATGTTGTGTTCCCTCATAAATATAGTATTGATTTCCCTAATGATGATAGAGAAATTGCTGCTACTGCTGCTGTCTTGGGTGTCAAGTCTTCTCATTTGAAATTCCGTTCAATCAGACAATTGTACGACTTTGAAACAGAATTGGGCAGAAGAATGCCAAAGAAGATTTCATGGAATAAAACCAGAGATGTTGCTGATCAATTGGTTGGTAGAACTCGTATCCTCAACAAGTAAACTGTCATTTCCCCCTAACGTTTTATGTATTTTCTACGTTTTTTTTTTCTCTTTCTCATTTCGTTCGCCTATTTTTCTTTTTTTTTTTTCCCCATTTTCATTTAGCTTGATTTATGTTTCCCACTGTACGTAGTACTTATATATATTATTTGTCATTTAAAAATTTATTTATTTAGTAATTATGAAAATCACATTTTTGTAGGATTTGTGGAAAATTTGAGAAAAATAATTGCAAAAAACATTGGTTTCTACGTCCCATTTGCAAAAGAAAAACAAAAAAAAATTACAAACAAAACTTTTTGCGACTATTCAGTCATTACTTTGCATTCACCAATTATTTTGCTACTTTTCATTCCATATAGTTATAATATTGACACTATCTATTATAATCAGGCTTCTGGAATAGTGATGTTTACGACAAAACAAAGAGAGAGAGCTTACACTTTTTCTAACGATTACCCTAGAGCATCAATCCAACTTCAACTCCAAGACACTGCCGACAGTCAAACTTCAAATGACCCGGATCCATCGAATGTGCTTTCAACCGAATTGAAGTTTATTCCTCCTACTACTGTCTCTAAGGATAGCCTACTTTTAGATTCTGCGAACAAAATAGAGAGTAGCAGTTCAGAAGAAGAAAGACAAAAGCATTTTTGGGGTAAAAATCCATTTATAAGAATTGTCCATTCGTTTAAACGAAGCAAGGATATTGATTTAGAAACTGGGAAAGTAGAGCTCCATCAAAAACTAAATGGTTTCACCCTTCAAATGATCTGCATTTCCGGATCAATAGGTATGTATTCATCTTTCAAATATCTTTTGAACAAAGTACTGACTTTTTTTTTGTAGGGACTGGCCTTTTTATCGGTCAAGGAAAATCTCTAGCAGCGGGTCCTTTAATATTATTATTGTCCAATATAATAGTTTCCACTTTTATATATTGTATGTGCCAGTCTATTGCTGAGTTATCTGTTAATTGGCCTTTATCATCGCATCGTTCAATTATAACTTTTTGTACAAAATTAATTGGACAAGATTTTAGCCTAGTATTGTCTTCGAATTATGCATTCCAATGGTGTTTACTTCTACCCCTCGAATTAGTTGCAGCAACTATGGTATTTGAATTTTGGCCATCATTAAGTGAAAGAATACCCAATTCAGTTTTGATTACTGTATTTTATTTTGCAATTGCTTTCATGAATTTACTTGATGTCAAATATTATGGAGTAGCAGAAAATGCTTTCTCCATTATCAAGATAGCTGCAATAATTATATTTTTCTTTCTTGGTATTTTAGTAAACACTGGTGTGGTTGGCGAAAGAAATGAGGTTATCGGATTCAAGTACTGGAAAGACCCTGGAATACTTGCACCGAATGGGTTTAAATTATTAATTCCTGCCCTTATCACTTCAGTTTTCTCTTTTGCTGGAAGTGAATTAGTATGTTTTCTTTTAATGACAAAGCTTCAAAATTATACCGACTAACTATTTATTTAGATTGGGATAAGTGCTGGGGAAAGTAAAAACATAAAGGATGTTTGTAGAGCAACTAAACAGGTTTTCTGGAGAATTTGTGTTTTCTATTTTTTCAGCTTATTCCTTATTAGTATTTTGGTTCCATATAATGATCCTATGCTAATTGGTGGTGGATCAAATGTTAATAGCTCTCCCTTTGTATTGGCATTAAGATCAGCCAACACTTCATTATTTGCCCATTCGATGAATATTGTTATTCTTGTGTCTATTCTTTCAGTTGGGAATAGTGCTATATACGCATCCTCCAGAACAATGTTATCATTGGCTCAGAATAACCAAGTTCCTTCTTTCATAAACTATATCGACAAGAAGAAGAGACCATTGGTTGCAAATTTAATCTCTTTAAGTTTTGGGTTTTTGGCTTATTTGTCAGTTTTATCACCAAGGGGAGCAGAATCGTTATTTTTTTGGTTAATGTCAATTTCAGGTAATTCAATTCTTTTCACCTTTGGAAGTATCTGTCTTTGTCTTATTAGATTTAGAAAATGGCTAAGTATAAACGGAATATCTTACAAAGATGAGCTTATATTCAATTCGCCCGTTGGAGTCTACGGTGCATGGTATGGCTTGATTTTTAGCATACTTGTTCTTTTAGCTCAAATATATGATGCAGTTTTCCCAGCAGATCATTCATTTACGGTTGTTACATTCTTCAAGAAAACTTTGGGTATTTTTTTCATTCTAGCGATGTTTTTAATTAATCAAGTTTATCAGTATTTTAAATATGGAAACCTTTCAATGTTTGTTGACTTATCACAAGTTGATATCAAGGGGGGAGTTTTTACAAATGCTTACACCAGAGAAACAAACAGAAACAATATTAAAACCATGAGAGAAGAAGAAGGAAATAAACCATTCTATAAAAGAGTTTTCCATTTTTGGTGTTGAATCATCCTAAATTCCCTTCGTTCTTTTTTTTTTCCCTTACTTATTTAGCTTAGATTAATGCAAAAATCTCTATTTTTTTCAATTTGAGCTTTTGAGGAACTGATTTATGTATAAGAAGCCAACAAGACATTGAAACCTAATAATGACAGCCCACCCTTTTAACCGTTAGATCAGAATTTCCAAAACCGGATCACCATTTCGTTATGGCCGATTGTTTTGGCATATTCCTCGTCTAACGTTCACAATAGTATATTTTTGCAAAAAAAAACTGGTGCGGATGAGAATTACAAAACTGAAAAAGATATAAATGTAGACTCAAATCGCGTAAATCATTGAACCACCATATTTTTAGAAAATGTTGAACAATACTCATATTAAGGATGGTCACACCGCAAGAGTTACTTACATCACTTAGTACTAGGAGTATACGTATGTTTATTGAAAGAAGTGCTTTTAGGTTTTTTTTTTTTTTTTGAAGGAAGACTAACCAAATTTAGAGATCAAGAATGATATAGTCAATTGTGATGATCGTGAAATTTTAGATCAGCTAAACTCGAAAGTAATTCAAATTGATAATGATATTCACAATGAAATTGATAATATTCCAACTTATGAAAGAAAACGGATCTTCGAGACCATTCAATCGTTAATGAGGTACATTGACATTAGAAATAACTTAATCGATTCGAGTACTTTTGAATTTAGAGGACATCCAATTTCCTCATCTGGTGAAGTTGATTACCTGTATTTACCACCTATCAAGCCACCTCCAAGGATAGTCAAACCAGTGGAAGAACCTGTTGAAAAGAAAGAAATCGAAACAACTGAGAAAATTGAAAAGATCGAGAAGCCTCCTCAATTATTCCAACCAAAATTAAGAAATAAATCAAGTTTTGATACTTCTAAGTCAGTCCCACTACGCGCCCCAATTCCAAGAAGGGACCCTATACTCAGAGCCCCTACTCCGAAGAGGGAACCACTTGTTAGAGTTCCAACCCCAAAAAGAGATCCGATTTTAAGGGCTCCTACTCCTAAGAAGGACCCAGTTCAAAGAGTTCCAACTCCTAAACGTGAATCCACTTTACGAGCTCCAACACCAAAGCGTGACCCAAATCAAAGAGCTACCACGCCTAAGAATGAAAAAGTGACAAGACCAAGATCTACATCTACAGTAACCAAAAATAGTACCACTACAACAACAGCATCATCGAGAGTCATTTCAGCACCAACATTGTCAAAGGAAACCGCTGCAGTTAAGATGAGTGGTAGGTCTAGATCGCCATCACTTCCTGATAAAAAGCCGCCTCCTAACACCACGAAGATAGTCGAATCGAAAGATACCAGTGTTGATAACACAACGCAGGATATTATAAGAGCTAATGACGAAAAATCAGAGAAAGAAGAAGTAAATAAGAATGAAAGTGATGATAGATCAATCACATCGTTACCTGCTGAGAATGATCTGAAATCCGACACCACTAAATCTGAAAGAAGCGTTGAAAATGGATCAATTGAAACTAAAGGCGAAGAAAGAGACGACCAGTCTAGTAATAATAATGATTCGCTGAGTTCGGACTTGGAATCTGAACAATCACAATCCACAGCTGTTAAATCATTGAATAATACAGGTGATTTTGAATCGAAAATAAATTCTGGTAAGATTAAATCACCAAGCTCGAACGATTCGAGTGCTGTATCATCGCCACTTTCGACGCTCACATCGCCCAAGCAAAGGGTTCAATCTAAATTACAATCCAAGTTAATGACGTTCGAACAGCAACAACAACAAGAGCAGCAGCAACAACAACAATTATCACCCAAACCAATTAGAATTCCACTGTCATCCGTACAGCTGATGGTTCAAAAGCTTAGTGCCAGTTTCGACCAAGGAAAAGAGCACGAGGAGGGTAGTGATAAGCGAATGAAGTTGGCCGCTGGAGTTAGAATGAATAAAGTGAGCAATAATAGGGAGATCAAGACCAATGATAAGGATGAGGTTGCTTTAAATGATGAAATAATTGATAGAGTAGAAGTTGTTGCAACCGACGAGGAGAGGAAAAATGCCAGTGAAGAAGAGGTGATTGCATCAAGCCCAGAGAGGGATAATAACAAAGGTGAGGAGCAATCAGACATAAAACATGAAGAAGAGATGAAAGATACTAAAAAAGAAGAAATAAACGACACTGAAGAAAATAAGGAAGAAGAAAAGAAAGAAGAAAATAAAGATGTCATGGCCCCTGAAACAACCAAATCATCGGAAACTGAGGATGATAAGGGTGCAATCAAAGTGAATGAAAATTATAATGATACCACAATTACTAATAATAATATTAATAAAACCATTAATGCATTATTTGAATCGCTTACTAATACCAAAATTACATTAGACCCTATCAAATCGAATAACCAACATATATTATTTTCCAATATCACGAAATCCATTGTTTGTCATGACGAAAATGTTGATCCATATTCTGCACATATAAAGGGAGGTAAAGATTCTGTTATTGCTATCAACGCTAAGGGACCCATATTTATACATGATTTAAATCATTGTGTATTGTTAATTAAATGTCATCAATTGAGACTTCATAATATACATGATTGTTTAATACTTGTTGAGGTTAGCAACGATCGGGTTGTTATTGAAAATAGTAATGGATTAAGAATTGGTAATTATCCAACCACCAAAAGGAAAGGATTTCAACTGGCAAAGGATAAAATTGAAATTGATGATTTCAATTGGCCAACCAAAGAAAAGAATCAAAATTTTGATTATTTAAGTAAAACCAAAAATGATAAATTCAAAATTTCAAAGTTTAATGATTGGATTAGTAAAATTGAAGATGGTCCAATCAACGAAGAGATCAATAAGTTCCTTCCCTTTTAAGTAGATTTTAAATAGAAATAATATTATATTACAAGGATATAGAATAAAAGCTAGTTCATAGATTATTATACTATTCATCATATCAAGTTACACCAATTGCAACACATTTGCAAGACTAGACTTAACGTGAGTTTGAGTCGGTATATGGAGGCTCGGATAAAAATGGTAATTGGTGGAATTACCCGATTAGGGTGCGCCGCACGGCCACCTATGGACTGAAAAAAAAAAAAAGACTAAAAACGCTAACAAAAAAAAAAAAAAACTAAAGTTTTGCTGCCATTATTTTATCAGTACGGAGCAACCCATTTAGAAGTGGAAAGAACCCATACACAAATAAGTATGCAACTTACAACAAGATCAAACTGGCTTCCGTTGGCCGCGTCTTGCCGGTGTGCCATACTGTGTGTTCTTCTCACACAAGATCCGAGCAAATGGCAATCCAGCACAGTCGAGAGGCTTCGGGTAGTACATTGTGAATTGGTCTTTAAGATTAGGTAGAAGTGGAAGACTGATGGTGTGGCATCGGACGGATAGTTATAACTGCCAAAGTTAAAAGTTTTTGATTATGATTTAAACAGGTTAAATTCCTATGAGTTCAGTTTTTTGAAAAAGGTTTATTAATATACATATAGTATTACTAGATAAGCAAAATGGCTCCAGTTATTAGAAAGATTCCAACTGCGTGTACTCCTGAGACAATCCCACTTGGAGAATATCTTTTCTTGAGAATATCTCAAGCCAATCCAAGATTGAAATCGATATTTGGTATTCCTGGTGATTTTAACCTTTCATTACTTGAACATTTGTACTCTGATTCGGTTGCTAATGATAAAAAAATCAGATTTCTTAATTTATGTAATGAATTGAATACTGCTTATGCGGCTGATGGTTATGCTAAAGCTATTGAAGGACTTTCGGTACTCATTACTACTTTTGGTGTTGGAGAATTAAGTGCTGTTAATGGTATTGCTGGTTCATTTGTTGAATACGCTCCTGTTTTACATATTGTTGGTACTAGTTCATCAAGACAACTGAGTTATGCTAAATCAGTTACTTCACCTGAAAAAATTAAGAATATTCATCATTTATTACCTCTGAAAAATGTATTAAAACCACAAAATCATGATATTTATAAAGCCATGGTTGAAGATATATCTGTTGTTCAAGAATCTTTATGTTATGATGATAATGAAGAAACTTTGGTAAGTAAGATTGATAAAGTTTTGAAAAATATTTTGAATGAAGCAAGACCTGGTTATTTATTTATACCAAGTGATTTAAGTGATTTAAAAATTGATAAAAATCATTTATTTAGACCTTTTAATATTTCAGAATTAAATAATGAACTTTTATTGAATGATCTTGTTAATAAAATTGTTAATAAATTATATATTTCTTCCAAACCATCAATTCTTGGTGATACTTTAGTGGGGAGATTCAATTTAACTTTGCAATTTAATGAATTTATCAATAAATTACCTTCAAACTTTGTTAAATTATTTTCAACCAATATGTCAAGAGATATTGATGAATCATTACCAAATTTCATTGGTACTTATTTTGGGAAATTATCACCAACACCAGATATTACCAATGCTTTAGAAAATGAAACTGATTTATTAATTACTTTTGGTTATTATAATTCCGAAACTAATACTGGTGGTTATACTCGTGATTATAGTAAGATTAATGATAAAATTGAAATTCATCCCGATTATATTTTAATTGATGGAGAATATATTATATTAAAGGATGAAGTAACTGGTGAACGTCAATTTTCTATGAAAGATTTTTTCATTAGATTAAATCAAATTTTTAATTCTAATAAATTAATTAATCAATCAAATGATAATATTCATTATAAATATCAACCACATATTTTTAATAAAAATCAATCAAAAGATATTACTCAAAATAATTTGGTTGATTTTTTTAATAATCATTTACAAGAAGATGATATTTTGATGGTTGAAACATGTTCATTTTTATTTGCAATTCCTGATTTAAAATTCCCTTCGGGATTAAAATTTTTCAGTCAATATTTTTATAATTCAATTGGTTATGCCTTACCAGCAACTTTTGGATTATGTGCTGCTATACATGATTTAGGTATCAATCGTAGAATCTTATTGATTGAAGGTGATGGTTCTGCTCAAATGACAATTCAAGAATTATCATCCTATATAAGATTTGATATTAAACCTCCTCAAATTTTTTTACTTAATAATTCAGGATACACCGTGGAAAGAATTATTAAGGGTCCAACCAGATCTTATAATGATATTCAAGATACTTGGAAATGGACTGAATTATTCAAAATATTCGGTGATTATAATTGTGAAAAACATAATAGTGTTAAATTAAAGACTATTCAAGATTTACAGAATCATACCAAATCAATAAACCATTCTAGCAAAATTGAATTCATGGAATTGGTCTTGGATAAATTAGATGCTCCTGATAGATTCTCTTACGTCTGTGGATCTAAACCACTACCTTAATCATTAACTTAACCAATGCCTTAACCTTTTATGTACATATCTTCCTGTCATATTTTTATATTTTAATAAAATTTCAGTCACCAGCTCTGACGTAGTGAAAATAAAACGCTTCCTGCGCTTAGCCGTCTGCATTTATCCGAAAAAACCCCACTCCGCAACTCGGGGGCCGGCCCTCTGGCTCCGTGGCTCCCCCCAAAAATATTCTCTCTGGAGTTAGAAACCGTACGGGAGGGGCTGCACTTACCGCTGCTTATATAAGTTTTTACCCTGCGGTAAAAATATTGAACTGGGTAGTATCTATTCTAACCTACACCGACATTGTACCACCTGTAGCTTCACAATACCAGTGCTGAGCTCAATGCCATTCTTCAATAATGCCTACTGGCTCGCATATTCGCGTAAAAACCCATTATGTCCGAGCACTTATATTTTGTTTGCGGTTGGGTCTGGAGTTAATACAAAAAAAAAAATGGAAAATTATAGTGCAATAGTAAAGCGGACTAACCTTAATTTAAGCTTTTGGACAAAAACTTACACGATAATTGACCGAACAATTGGAAGATTGGGTTAGTTGGACAGTAAGGGGGTGGGATGAAGGTACTTAGGTTGGTATGCCTTGGTATGACTTGGTGTACCCTGTGTAAGTGTCTCTTCCAGTTTCCCCTGTGGGAGTTGTAGAATTATACTTTACTGAGAAAATTCCCCACTCGTCGGGTGTTTTGAACGGGATTTAGCTATAGAGATATATATGGACACTGGACGTATCTATATAAGTATATTCAATTTCTTCTACTTCTTCTTCCTGTTCTTCTTCCTGTTTCTTCTTCCTGTTCTTCACCCTTTTCCGCTTTCTTATATTAATCATAGTCTCTTATTTATCATGGCAGCTCAACTTGATACTAATACTAGTCCCTTTGCGCCAAAGGATTCACCATATCTTTTTGATTTTAGTAAATCAAATTTACCCATTAATCAAATTCTTTCCCAGAATTTACCACTCCCAATTTCTGAAAATGGAGATTCAGTACCAGTTCCAAATACCAAAGAACCAGGTTATAGTTCCATTTATCGTAATAAAGCCAATCCTGAACATGTTAAAGTAGCTTTGGCAAAAGAATTTACTACTCTACATGATTCTCTTAAGGTTATGTTGAAATTTCATGGTGACAAACCTTGTTTTGCTACTAGAAAATATGATCACGATTATCATACTTTGGCTGATGATTATACTACAACCTCTTATTCAGAAATTGATAAGCGGAAAGTAAATTATGGTTCGGGTCTTTTATATTTACTTCAACATAACCCTTTTAAAGATTCAAGTAAATATAAATGTCACGAAAAAATTGATCGTCATCACCTTGATTTTGATACTTATAATACTAATAACACCTCGTTTGTTTTATCCATCTACGGTCCAAATAGAGAAGAATGGGTTTTAACCGATATAATGTGTTCTTCCTTTTCAATCACTAATACCGCCTTATATGATACTTTGGGTCATGATAGTTCTCTTTTCGTATTACAAGAAAGTGAATCACCAGTTGTTGTTACTGCAAAAAATCATATTCATACCTTGATTAATTTAAAAGCTAAAAATCCCGATCAATTAGGTCATTTGATTTCAATAGTTTCAATGGATCCTTTAAATTTACAAAGTAATGCTGCTGATCAAACTTTAGTTAATTTGGCTAGAAAGTATAATATTACTTTATTTGATATCGATCAAGTAATTCATGTCGGTAAAATGTTCCCCTCGTTAGAATTACCTCCAACTCCTGATACATTATATACCATTAGTTTCACTTCTGGTACTAGTGGTAGTAAATCTAAAGGGGTTATGTTAACTCATAGAACTGCTTGTGCAGGGATTTTATTTGTTTTAACTAATCTTCCTCAATATCAACTGGGTAGATGTTTTTCATTTTTACCCTTGGCTCACATTTTTGAAAGAGAAATGGTGGTTTTTGATTTGATTTATGGTGCTCTAATTGGGTTTCCTCAATACGGTGGATCTCCCTTGACTTTAGTAGATGATTTGAAAAGATTTAAACCTAATCATATGGCTAACGTACCTAGAGTCTTATCAAAATTTGAAAGTGTCTTGAAATCTGCAACAATTGAATCTAACTCGGCTTTAACTTGTAAGTTATTCAGTCATATTATTGGTACTAAACTTGAATGGCAAGCCGAGTTTGATGGTGCTACTGGTTCTCATGCTTTTTATGATAAAACATTCGTCCCTAAATTGCGTAAGGCTTTAGGTTTTGATAACATGAACTACATAGTTTGTGGCTCAGCTCCAATCTCTCCTTCCACCATCAAATTTTTGAAAGCAGCTTTGAACGTTGGTTTTGTGCAAGGTTATGGACTTACCGAATCATTTGCTGGATTTTCTGTAAGTATGCCTTGGGAAAAAGAACCAGGTTCATGTGGCCCAACTTCCATAACCGTCGAAGTTAAACTTAAAGAAATTCCTGAAATGGGTTATAACGCTTCTGATCCTGATGGACCAAGAGGTGAATTATTATTGAGAGGCCCTCAAATTTTTGGTGGATACCTCAAAAATAAAGAAGAAACCGATAAAGCTTTAGACCCTGAAGGCTGGTTCCATACTGGTGATATTGCTCGTATTTCAAAGGATCATGGTAGATTGTACATTATTGACCGTGTCAAAAGTTTCTTCAAATTATCCCAAGGTGAGTACGTTACTCCAGAAAAAGTCGAAACTCAGTATTTATCAAACAATCCTTTATTAACACAATGTTACGTCCATGGTAACTCGTTACATCACTTCTTGGTAGCTGTAGTAGGTGTGGATGTTGAAGGTATTAAAATGTTTTTGGTTTCTCAATGTGGTCTTGACAAAAATACCGTTCGTCAATTGTCAGGGGAACTGGTTTTACACAACGCCAATAAATTAGAAAACCGTATCAAATTAATTAACTACATTAGTAAGAATGTTCCCAAGCTACACAGCTTTGAAAAAATTCAAAATCTTTACATTGAATTCGAACCATTAACTGCTGAACGTGAACTTCTTACTCCAACTGTTAAAATTAAAAGACCTTTCTGTGTCAAATTTTTCAAAAATCAAATTGATCATATGTACGAAGAAGGTGCTATTGCCAAAAGCAATAAGATCTAATCCAAATGATTCAATTTTAACTTAGACATAGTCTGGCTAATGACTTCTCTACCAATTAGATGCCAATAAATAAATTATTTTAGATATATATACGTTTTTGCAGTTTTCATCTTTTTTATGAACCCGTACACCCGTAGTGTATATAATTGCAGGACCCGCGACATCTCTAAAGTTCTCTCTTTTTCTTTTTCTTTTTTCTTTTTTTTTTTTCAGTTCTCAGTTAAAAAACATAGAAGTAGTCAATTTCAATTGTATATACCTACTCAGCTTCATCTATCCATAATCTTATAGACACATATAATTAAAATGGTATGTATTTTCAATGGGATATTTCGAATTCAGTCAACGATGGGGCGTTTGATTATGTTAGAATGATTCATGGCAAATATACTAACACTTTTCCTTTGAATATAGTCAACAAATACAA
Source organism: Hyphopichia fennica (assembly GCA_030444945.1). Lineage (NCBI taxonomy): Eukaryota > Fungi > Ascomycota > Pichiomycetes > Serinales > Debaryomycetaceae > Hyphopichia > Hyphopichia fennica. The sequence goes on from JAJMOB010000002.1 coordinate 11,788, forward strand.
TCACCACAAATGTCCAAAGTAAGGATTTAAATGGGTTATCATTAATTGCTGCCCATTCGCATATATCTGGTTTAGGATTGGATGAAAACTTGAAACCAAAAGAATCATCTCAAGGTATGGTTGGGCAACTAAAAGCAAGAAAAGCCGCCGGTGTAATTTTAAAATTAATTCAAGCAGGTAAGATTGCGGGTCGTGCTGTTTTAGTAGCTGGTCCACCATCAACTGGTAAGACTGCCATTGCAATGGGTTTATCACAAAATTTGGGATCAGAAGTTCCATTTACAGCCATTGCTGGTTCCGAAGTTTTTTCATTAGACTTATCAAAGACTGAATCTTTGACTCAGGCTTTCCGTAAATCAATTGGTATCAAAATTAAAGAAGAAACCGAAATTATTGAAGGTGAAGTTGTTGAAATTCAAATAGATAGATCAATTACTGGTGGACACAAACAAGGTAAACTTACCATTAAAACTACTGATATGGAAACTATTTATGAATTAGGTAATAAAATGATTGAGGGTTTAACTAAAGAAAAAGTTTTAGCAGGTGATGTTATTTCAATTGATAAAGCATCAGGTAAAATCACCAAACTAGGTAAATCATTTACTCGTGCAAGAGATTATGATGCCATGGGACCAGACACCAAATTTGTTCAATGTCCAGAAGGTGAATTACAAAAGAGAAAAGAAGTTGTTCATACTGTTTCTTTACACGAAATTGATGTTATAAACTCAAGACAACAAGGTTTTTTGGCTTTATTCTCCGGTGATACTGGTGAAATTAGATCTGAAGTCCGTGATCAAATCAATACTAAAGTAGCTGAATGGAAAGAAGAAGGTAAAGCAGAAATTGTTCCTGGTGTTTTGTTCATTGATGAAGTTCATATGTTAGATATTGAATGTTTTTCATTTATAAATAGAGCTTTAGAAGATGATTTTTCACCAATTGTTATAATGGCAACTAATAGAGGTATTTCCAGAACTAGAGGAACAAATTATAAATCTCCTCATGGTTTACCAATGGATTTATTAGATAGATCCATTATCATTCATACCGCTTCGTATAACGCTGATGAGATTAGAACAATTTTATCAATTAGAGCTACTGAAGAAGAAGTTGAATTGACCGGTGATGCCTTAGCTTTATTAACTAAAATTGGTCAAGAAACTAGTTTAAGATATGCTTCTAATTTGATCGCCGTTTCACAACAAATAGCATCAAAGAGAAGAAGTAATGCCGTTGATTTACCCGATATCAAGAGAGGTTATATGTTATTTTTAGATTCAGAAAGATCTGTTCAATATGTTGAAGAATTTTCGAGTCAATTTATTGATGATAATGGTAACGTTACTTTGGGTGCTCCAGCAGGTGTCACTACTGATCCTAAAGGTTCTGATGCCCCCGTCCCTGTTCCTAGCACTGTTGATTCAACCAATGCTGTTCCAGCTCCGGTTACTTCCTCTGAGGCTACTACTGCATCAGCACCAGCTCCTGTTCCAGCATCAAATGATGACAAGATGGAAACCGATTAAACTGATTTACAAGTTGTATTATGTATTTTTATAAAATAAGAATTGTCATTCGAATGTTTTTTTTTTTTTTTTGCTCTCCCATTTTCTTCCATTTTTTGAATGACATTTATTTCTTTCTATTGTAGTTATTTAGATTCTATGTGTATTAATTTAGTTCAAAAAAGTTTTATTCGTTCTTATATTATGATAAACTTCCATGTAATAATTCCTACATTACATGTAACTTATGTAAATAATAATAAAACAAGCTTAAATTGTATTGGAATAGAAAATAAATTGATATATAGAGAAGTAAAGAAATAAAGAGTAATAATTGTATAAAATCCTTACATTAAAAGGTTGAATTCTTTAAGTAGTTTTCATTGACAATTGAAGTTATTATCGATATAAATGATGTTATGCTGTGAGATTAGCTACAAGACTATATCAAATCGAAATTCATTCAATTTAGCCACTACCTTTGGTATTTAAGATCAAAGCAATAATCATACCATATAATCCCAAGACTTCAGCAAAAATTAAGATTAAAACAATACCAACGAATAATCTTGGTTGATGCATAAATTGTCTCACACCTTCATCCCCAACGATACCGATTGAGTAACCAGAAGCCAAACAAGCGAACCCAACGGCTAACCCACAAGCTAAATGCATAAATCCATTAAAAAGTGAATAATTTTGGGTTGGAGCTAAACCACCAGCAATTAAAACAGAAACCACTAAACCATAAACAGACAAAATACCAGACATGACAACAGGAATCAATGATTTCATAATAAGTTCCGGTTTAAAAGTACCAATACCTGAAATACCAATCCCTGACTTGGCAGTTCCAATGGCAGCACCAGCGCAAGATAAAATCATTGCAGCGGCACATCCAGCAAATCCAAAGAAAGGAGCAAAAGCCGGACTATATTCGTCTCCTAAAGCTTCACTCATGATTATATGATTGGTGTATGTTATTCAAACAAAAAAACTAAAACAAATTGGAGTAATCAGTTAGTATTTTCAGTTAGTAGGTTTATCAATTTTTTTTTTTTTTTTGTTTGACTTTTTTTTTGTATTGCACTATTTGTTCCTTAATTTGAGTATCATTTTTTGTTTTTTTTCGTTCAAATCCGACAAGCGACAAATGTCGTTTTATATATGTGAATTTTAATACTGTAAAAATGTCGCACGCTTTAATCCTTCTTTTGTGCCTAACAAAAATATAAAAAAAGAAAACATAAACAAAAGATACACGCTTGAAAACAACAAGATCCAATATATTAGAGTATCATACTAGTGAATCATCGTATGAGAGGGTATAGATAATCAAGATGAGTGCCAATCAGAATTATGAGAAACTACAGCTTTCAAAGCAAGATCTACGTTATTTATTCAATCAATTAAGAAATGACATAACCACCAAATTAGACTATCATGTTCCTGGTTCCGGCCCCCATGATCCATTGAAAATGGAAGTTGAACACCAGTTAAATCAGTTTCTTCTAGAAACATTTGAAATGGCGAAACACGCAATGGTTATTGACGGACACGATTTACAGGATCAAGAAGTTCAAATAAAAGAATTATTATCATTAGAAAACATGGAAGAGGTTGCACCATTTGATACTGATTTAAATAACAGTCTTAGAGAAATAATTGGAGAAGTTGAAAGAGAAACTACTGAGATGACTAGACTTCGTCGTGAATTACCTAGAAAAGCTAGGAACGCTTATAGTAAATTAATAAGTAATACTGATATGAATGTCACTATGGCTCTTACTAATTTAGAAACCGAAGCAGAATTACAACTGGTTTTCAATGACGAACAAGAAAAAGGAGATAAAGAGCAAGAAGAATCGAGTAATAACCCAGGTGATAATAAATTGAGTTTGAAAGAAGTGATACCGAGAATTGATCAAATCATTGAAGATTATCAACAAAGTTTACTACTGCTTAATGAATCAAAGAAAAGTATTCCAGAGCGAAGAGCAGAATTGGAGTCTCTTAATGAGACCATCAGGTTCCTAGAGACTAGCTACTTAGCACAAAAGCAAGAAATACTGATAGACCAATCCTCGTCAAACATTTAGACTTTTTTTTTTCTTCAATTTTTGAAGGAAATGTCCGCAAATGGTGACTTTTTTACTTTATATAGACTAGACTAGATATTCTCGTATTCTTAATGAATTTTTAATGACCCTTTTAAAGCAGAATCAGACTCCTTGCTCGAGTCATCTTATTGTAATTAAGTCACCATTGAAAACTTCTTCGGCTAGCGCAATCGTATATCATGCACTGAAGGGAGTAGAAGGTGATGTACATGAAACAAGATTCAAGTAAAGAAATTGTGAATTAAGGTTCCCTTCTCATTTGTCAAATACAACCCATTCCATTCTTAAACCTCCCAGCCTATTAGATAGAGATTAATCTAAAAATTGCAAATTGCTAAAAAAATGAGATTTTTTCAGTATAATCGTCCCCAGCCTCACCACCTTCCCTCCCCCAACAGACAAAACGAGAAAGACACTTACTTCACCCTTTGTAGATGTTTCAGTGAACATCCTATTCTTTTCATTGGGTTTTGCAAAGGCTGCAGATGCTCTTTCATTCGAGTTCCTCGAGGCTGTTTTAATAAAAGCCAGACAACAACAACAAAAAAAAAAAAAAATGTTTTGATACCGTCCAAAACAGGAAAGATAAACAACTACTGAAAAAAAAAAATAAACAAACAAACAGTAATAAAACACAGAGGTACAATATATCGATTCATCTAATGTGTGTAATATCAATCAATTCAAGGTAAAAGACTTTGTACCGCTCATGAATTGGTCACTGTTAATCAAGAATTGGCACATCTCTCTCCCTCCTTCTGTTCTTTTTTAAAAAAAAATCATTTATCTATTCCTTTTCTTCTTCGAATTATACTTTGCTTTTGTTCTTTTCTAAACTACACCGTCTAATTTTCTGACTATATTAATACCCTTGTAACATCCAAAAGTTACTTACAATCCCCATTTTTCCCTTCCACTCGTTTTTAATACCTTTTCACTCTTTTTTTTTGCTATTTTTTTTTTTGTTTTCTTTTACTAATTATCACTCGGCTGCTTAAATAAGGCTCTTTCGAATATTCATAACGATTAAACCGGATCATTACTATGGCGGTCAATAGTATCGTCTCAAAATATTTGGGGGCTATAGAGAACTCAGATTCTGCCCCTGTGCTGCCTTTGAAACCTTCTAATAGGTTCAACTCCTCCCCTACAAAATCCCCTTTGAAACCAACTGGCTTTCAAAAAAATCATATTGATGAAGATGAAGAAGATTTAGATAAGCTTGCTAAACAATTGGATGGTAACCAAAATGCTAGTCCTTCTAAAACTGATTTGTTGAAGAAACGGTTTGAATCTGATTCGGCTACAGTATCTTTTTTCAGAGATCAAAGTAAAGCAAACTCCAACAGCAGTAGCCGGAACGGATCCCCAGGAAAAAAATTGGCAACTACCACTTCAAATGACAATGGTAACTTAACAGGAACCTCGCCTGTGGATGATGACAACGATGATGAAACTCCTAGCTGGGCTAAAGGTAACTACCGTGACGTTCTTAGTAAAACTCCTAAAAGAGCTAATGGAAAAGCTACTTATAATAATGATGAAATAAAAACTCCTGCAAATAGAGTCACTCGTCAAGTTAATAATACACCTCTCAAACAGAACGGGCCCAGTAATAACCCATCACCTGTTAAGCAAAATGCTCTTAATACCCCTGCCAATTTCACTCACACTGCTAATAAATTTGGTGGCTCTTTTGGTAGAATTGATACCCCAACTGATTTAAGTTCCACCATTACAAAAAATACCCGTCTTGAACCAAGAACACCATCTCCTCAGAAACAGAAACATTCTTCTCCAAGAAACTATATAGCATCTCCTGGTAATAGTACTTCTAGGGATTCCCCTGGTTATGAATATTTATGCCGTATTCTCGCTATTAAGAATTGGCTTGAACCAATAATACAAGAAGAAATCACTCAAACTCCAGTTGATTTGATATCATATATTCGAAATGGTATTCATCTTGCTAAATTGTCAAGAGCCATTCTTGGTGGTGGTAAGAAGATTTTCACTAACGATTCAAGATTACAATTTCAGCATACTGATAATATAAATCAGTTTTTCTACCTTTTGAAAAGAAAGAATGTTCCTGATCTTTTTAGATTCGAATTGACCGATTTATATGATGCAAAAAATGTTCCTAAAGTTTGGTTCTGTTTACATGCTTTGAGTTACATCTTGGCAAAAACTAATCCTGGTTTTGGCTACATGGAGGATCTTGTCGATCAAGCTGATTTCACCGAAGATGATATTAGAACAGCCAATAGAGCTTTGGCGGGTACTGGTTTACCTAATTTTACTAGTGTAGACACTGGTGATACATATGAAGAAGAACCCCCTATGCCTCCTCAGCCTATTTTCCAAAGTCCACCTAAGACTCCCGCTAATCCACCATATATAGCCATACAAGAACAAAATAATCAACATTTACCTGGTAGAGATGTTGCAATTTCAAGACGCCCATCTCCTGAACGTCCTAAGCCAAGAATGGTTGATAAGTGTGTTGAAACTGAAGTAGAAAATCCGTTCCAGTTAAGTAGATCTAAAACAGTTGATAGATCTGTGGATGCTAGCTTCACCGACCTGCTCAGATCTTCTACATCAAGAAAACTTGAGAGAGACGTTCAAACAAGTCCACTTCGCACAAAATTACAAGATGCTGCTACTAGCCCTATAAAACATAATAGAACTAGGTCTAATATCACTAATCGTTATGAGAAGTATCTACAAGAAACCAATCAATCAATGGATGAATCAACCCCTGAAAAAGATCTTAGCTCTGTTGGTAGAACTACTTCCACAAGAATTAAAGACCACCACAAATCAATATACTCTTCCTTGGATTATACTTATAGCCCATTTTATACCCCAGAAATTGAAGACCATATTGGAAATATTATTAAAATTCAAGCTTTGGCAAAAGGTGCTAGTTTCCGTTACAAGATGTTCATAGACCGTATCCTTTTGAAGTCTTACGAAGAAGAATTCACTGCATTCTGCTCTAGGATTAGAGGTAATGTTTCTCGTCGTAGAACAATCGACTGCAAACGGGATGATTTAATTGTATTTGAAGATAAAATTATCAGGTTACAAGCTATTGCTAGAACTAAGTTGCGCAATTCTAAATCCAAGCTTGATTTTACTAGCTTTGAGCCTGCTATGGTCCTATTACAAGGTATTATCCGTGGGAAGGTTGAAAGATCTAAGTTTATTGAAACCAAAGAACAATTGCAATTGGCTACTTCAAACATTATTGAATTTCAAACTGCTATTAGAAGAAACAAGATTTACTCCAAATCATCTGTTCTTTTAAGCAACGTTGATTATATTGAAGACAATGTGTTGTCTCTTCAGTCGGTTGCTCGTCGTATCCTTTATCAAAGGCAAACCAACAATAGCATTATATCTAGCTTAGCTAATAGTGGTGGTATTATTCAATTACAATCACTTATACGTGGTAACAAAACTAGATCTGAGTGCTTCAGGGTCTTGAAAGGAATGTTTAGAGCTTCAAGAATGATTGCTGATCTTCAAAGTATTGCAAGAGGTGGTATCGCTAGAACTAAATTATGTAACAATGTCTTGATTACTTTGATGGGTGAGGATGAAAATATGAATGAACTCTTCGCAAAAGTTAGAGGTAATGCTATCAGAAGAAACTTCCATTGGAAGAAGCAAGTATTATATTTCTATGAAGAGGAACAGATTGTACCACTTCAGTCTAAATTTAGAGGAATTTTGAGTAGATTTAAGAGAGAAATCATTCTTGATGATATTTATAATGAAGTTGACTCTGTCATTGAGTTACAAAGTCGTATTAGAGCCTTCAAGGTTCGCCGTGAGGTGGTTACTATGCTCAACTACTACATTGGTAATATTGATAAAGTTATTCGTGCCCAAGCTATGATTAGGAGTAAATTTACCCAAAGAGCTTACAAATCCTTGCTTAATATGAAAAACCCACCATTACCCGTCATTCAAAGATTTGCATCTTTATTGACTGATAATGATATTGATTATCAAGAAGAAATGGATCTATCCAACTTAAAAGACCGTATCATTGAAAAGTCAAAATCGAATGAAGAATTAGAATCTCAAATTGAAAACTTGGATATTAAATTGAGTTTGTTGGATAAAAACAAGATCACTGTCGAAGATTTTATTCAACACAATAATAAATTCAAACTTTACAAACCTGCTGCCAACCATACTTCTAATATAAAAAATCTTGAAAAATTGAACAAATCTTCAAGAGAAAGAATTGAGCTTTACCAATCTATGTTCTATTTCTTGCAAACCAAACCATCTTATTTTATAAGATTATATGACACTTTAAGTGTCGAATCCAAAGGTTCTGAATTCTGTAAGGAATTACAAAACTTAATTATCAGCCTTTTCCCTATCAAAAACTCTTCAATTGACCACCATTCTAGAGAAGAATTTTTCTATGTCAAGTTTATTTTCTCTATTATGAGAAACGATATCCAAAATAACTCCAGAAACATTAGTGATTTGACAAAAGCTCAATCATCATTCTGGGTTGAATACTTCTTACAGTTTAATAACCACACATACCAAAGATTGCATTTGAAATCATTTATGGGCAAAATCGTTACTCTCTTAATTGAAACTGATGATGTCTCGTTTGAATCTGATCCAACTGTTATCAATGACGCTATTGCCGATCGCGAAATCAAGGTCCATGGCTATACTGATCGTCCAAAAGGAATTACCCCTCAAACTGCAATCAAGGATGATGATGTTTCCAATGCTTTCGTTGAAAACTTACTCAGCTTAAGAGAATATGCTACTAGTGTACTTGAGGTTTTACAATCTTCCCTTAACAAAGTTCCTATCCATGTTAGATTGGTTGCAAGAGAAGCCTTCAAGTTATCCCAGTTACAATATCCAGAAAAATCTGAACAACAACATTTAGCAGTCGCTGGTGTAATTTTCATTAGACACTATGTATCAACAATTTTGCAATATCCTGAAAATTTTGGCTACTTGGCAAAGGACCCATTCAACCCCGAGTTGTTTAATACCAAGGCAAAGGAAAACTTGAAACACTTGAGTAGAGTTCTTCTTCAGGTTTTCTCAATGAAACCATTCAGTGACAACTTTTTGAAACCATTGAACGACTATATCACCTCATCTATCGATATAACAAAAAACTTCATCTCTCAATTGATTGACGTCAAAGATATCGAGTACGAATATGAATTGAATGATTATGATGACATCATTACTCATGAGAGGCCCAAGTTAATAATGAAAGTTAGTGATATGATTCAAGTCGAAAAAATTGTGAGTAAAAACATTGATATAATGGCCCCAAGCACTGATGATCAGTTGTTCAACGTTTGCTCTAAGTTAGATGAGCTTGTAAATTCTGCCGATGATTTAGTATCACTCACTGAATTGGGTACTGTGACATTAAATCTTAACCCAACCACTAAAGAAGACTCATTGGCTGATTCCAAGGCAAAATCACTCTTCACTCAAGCAAAGAGATGTGTCTTATATATCATCAGAATTCAAGACGGTGATGGCCTTTTAGAGTTATTGATTTCAAGAATCAATGACAGCCACGAAGAAAAGTTTAGGCAGATAGTTGCAGCTGAAAGAAAAGAAGTTGAAGCATCTAGAAGTAATGAAAAGAGAAGACCATATTATAGAACTTCTTTAGGTGATTTATCAACATTGACTTACCGTGAATTGAAAAAAATGGCTTTGGAAATCATTTTACAATTGGAAAGCATGGGCCAATTGACCAGGGAAAACTCATTCCAAGAGCTCTTGAACCAAATTGCTGTCGATATTAAGACTAAAGATGCTCAAAGAGTCACACGTAAGTCGCAATTAGATATTGCCACCAAGACCATTAATAAGTTGCTTGAGAAAGAAAAATTCTTAACCAGACAATTGACTGATTATAATAAACATATTGAAGGTATCTTGTCTCAGTTACAACTGAGACCTAAAGACAAAAAAATTTTCAATATAATTCCAGTTTTTAGTAAACAATATTTCTATCACCGTGAACTTAAAAAGCATAATAGGTTACCGAAGTTTGGTTCTTACATTTATTCCGTTAAGAAACTATTAGACCAAAAAATTCTATTGGACTTTGGGGGCCTTGTTGGCCAAAAATTCTCATCATCCTCTAAACTAGATTTTATGTTCAGTTGTCACGAAGTCGGTAAGTTTGTAATTGAAGCTGCTTCAGGATCTGTCAATGTTCCAGGTGCTTATAACACTATTTCGTTGGATCAATTATTAAGCTATCAATACGAAAATAAACTAAAATTAGAATTGTTTTCAGGTATGGTCACATTTGATGCTCAGAACTTAACATCGTTTATTTTCAAACGATTTTATGATCTCAAAAAAGATTAAATAACAAGGATTCCGTTTTTTGTAAGTCTTTAACTTCTTTGAGTTCTTAACTCTCTGTGCTTGTCTTTTTTATTCTAACTAATTTCTTTTCTCTTAAACCTTAGTCATTTGCACATATAGTTCTTTTCGGGCTCTTGCTCTTAATATTTACATAAATATACCCAACAGTTGTATTAAATGTTGAATATCTGTAGGCCAACTTGGTAGATATAAAAAAAAAAGGTAGCAAAAAGAGAAATAAAAAAAAATTATTGAAATAAATTTAGAATAACTATTTTTGAGAGAAAATATTTTATTATATAGCTTATTTATACATGTTTATTGACTCTAATTTAACATCTCGTAAGTGAGGTTAGTTTACTCAAGATAAAACAAACGCAATCTATTTTTTTAATAGTTCATCAAGCTTACCTTCCAAAGCTGCTAATCTTTCATCTTTTTCTAATCCAGCTTCGGTCAATTTTGTAACTTGGGATTCTAATTTTTCAACAAGGGTAGCAAGTTTCTCGACGGTAGCTTTCAAGGTTGGTGCCCCTGCGGTTGCAGTCTTAGTAGTAGCAGTGGATGGAGCTGGTGAGACATCCTTTACAGCGGGGGATGGTTCTTTGACAGGGGATGGTTCTTTAGTAGCAGGACTAGAAACAGGTTCTGGCTTGAGATCAATCTTTGGTTCTGGTTTGATCTCTTTTGCTTCTTCTTTAGCGGCTGGTTTTATTTCTTCCTTCTTTGGTTCTTCTTTTGCGATTGGTTTGACTTCCTCCTTCTTTGGTTCCAGTTTAGGTTCAGGTTTTGGTGTCTGGGGTTTTTCAACTTCTTCCCAATCATCATCTTTACTGGTTTGATTGATTCTTTTAGAGTCTTCATCATCAGATTCATCAGTGACTTTGGTAAGTAAGGTATCTACTTTGTTGGAAGTTTTTAATAAATCATCCACACTAGTTTTTGGGTTTCCTTGAGAAGGAGTAGAGTCAGCCACTTCTTTCTTGGTGGCAATTTCCTTTTCCTTTTCTTGGATTCTTTCTTTATCTTTTTGTTTTTCTTTTGCAGATTCTTCTTTATCAGTTGCACCTTTTGCTTTAGCTTCATCAACTATAGTAGCAGGTTCTGATTCTCTGATAGATGGTTGAGTTCCTTCATAAAGAGCAGCCATACTTAACAATAATGGACCATTGCTATCTTTACCACTAAGCCATTCCTCGGCAGTTAATGCTGGTTTGGAAGAAGGAGCATCAGGATAAATATCTTCTTGAAATAACTCTGATCTTCTTGGAACAGTAAAAGAAACAGGTTCAATTGAGTGATCATTAACAGTTTTAAAAGATTTCAAAATTTCATTTTCTTTAACATTTACAGTTGATTTTGGAGCAGCTGCAAATCCTCTTTGAGGATCGGTTGAAGCGTATTGCGATAATTCATGCAAAACATCATTATCGTATTCATAGTAACGAATGTTACCATCACCTTTTCCGGCTAAGTACAAGATTGAGTTTGATTCATCAAAGATAGGAATCAAAACACCAGAAGAAGCATCAATAACCAAAAACCCATCAATTGGTCCATTATCAATATTATTGACATCCCAAACACCAACTTGACGATCGGAAAGCTTGGAGAATCCAGTAGTTAAAACACGATCGGTGTTACCTAACCAAACTACTCTTGAAGGTTTAGCACCAGTATGACCAGCACCTTCAGATATAACTTTACCGGATCTAATATCCCAAATTCTTAATTTTTTATCTCTAGAGGTGGTAGCTAATAAACTACCATTGTAATTAAAGGCAAAGGAAGTGACCAAATCTTTATGTTGTAAAGTATGAACAGCTTCTCCCGATTCCAAATTCCAAATTTTAACCGAATAGTCCATGGAACAAGAGGCTAAGATATTTTCAGCACAAGGGTGGAATCCAACGTGTCCAACTTTTCTGGTATGACCAGAGAGAACCTTGGCAGGTTCTGTAATATCTTTTACTTGATCATTCTCATCAAGGTATTTATGAAATGAATAATCTTCTGGGATCTCCCATAAAAGAATCTTACCATCATCAGAACAACTAACAACTTGTTGAGGGTTGAAAGGATTGAAGGCAGTATCTAAGACAGGACCTTTATGACCTCTAAATAAGGAAACGGTATCAGGGGCTTTACCAACTTCAGTAATGGGGACAACAGCAAAAGCACCACCACCAGATGCATCCCAATTAACAGATATATACTTACCATTAGTATTAATGATATTTGAATCCCAAGCATTCTTGGTAATTTTCAAATTTTCATAACATAATTCTTTTTTGGCAGCTTGACCAAATACATGACGATATTTTGATGCTCTAACAAATTTTCCACTAGAATTGTTGAAGTTAGTAACTGATTTTTCATTAATTGCAAAAAAAGGTCAACGGTGTACCCTTTCAGTAACATGAAAGACACGCCATTGTCAACGACATCAAAAACAGCTTGAGCTGGAAACCCATAAAGTAATTAGAACTAAAAAACATACCTCATAATGAATAAAGATAGAAATTGTGGTTAATTAGGGGGCGGTCGATTCGTACTAACGACAAACAGCAATAACAGTACGGGGGAACAAAGGAACTGGAGACAGGATTCTCTCACAGATGCAAAAGAAGAAGTAAAACCGGACGGGTAGGAAGATAAGTACAAACTCAAAGAAGGGAGTCAAGTACTCTAGGTAAATTGGTTAAGATTAATTGTATCTTGAATCAATACAAAAGGAGTAAACCACCAGATTATATTGAGAATGAAAACGTAATCGGATATTCGTTTGAAATTCTGTGAGAAAAAAAAAAAACAAAAAAGAAGAAAAAGACCCCGAAAAGCGCCAAAAAAAAAATAAGAAAACGAAACGAAAACAAAAACAAAAAAACGAAGAAAAATTCACAGTAATTCCTTAAGCCACATCCGTACACCTACTCTTTTTTTTGGGGCCATTTGAATATAGCTACAATGGTTGGTTCATATATACATGTATATACATTAAAGGAAACAGTTTTGAGTCGTAATAAATATTTTGATAATGACAAGAAAGGAAGCAAGAATTCTAATTGAATTTGAATTTGTAAATGTAATTGAATTTGTAATTGAATTTGTAATTGAATTTGTAGTTTGTAAATGTAATGAAATTAAATAATGAAATGAAAAATAAAACAGTAGAACGAAGAATGAAAAATGTATGGGGAAAATAAAAAACAGGATTCTTAAAGTTGAATACGATCCATAATTTGATGTAAATCACTAACATACCTATTAGCAATGGTCTCTCCCTTCCCACCAGCAACTTTTAATACTAATTCGTTCAATTCCGAGGATCCCAAAATATCAACGTGTTCGGCAGTTTTAGCACCACCTCTAATATCAAATCTGTCTGGTTCATGTTTGATTTCAACTATAGTAACATTGATATTATAAGGATTAAAACGGGATTTTGGTTTTTGCCATTCGTGAGACATGGCATGCGTTAATAATGAAACAGTACCATCTCCATCACCCATATAGATGGGGTTTTCACAGTCCAAATCAATAGTCATTGATAATTGAGATCCTTGATCTGGATCAGTATATGTATAGGCCCGTTCGGTTGGATTACCAACACCATAAAAACAGTAAATTTTCATATCTGGAGCATTTGGTAATGCAGCTTCTAAAGGATTTGTCCATTTCAGATGATCATGATTATTTTTTGAAATTTCAGATGAAGTTTTGGCAATTCCAAATGAATATTGACTTCTAACTCTTGATGAAAACCAATCAGGAGAATTATCTAAAATATAATCAATACTGGTAGCAACTGTAAAATTACGATTGGTTTCTTGATTTTTTTTAGAAGCAAATCTAATAAAATTACCAACTGATTCCTTTTTAGTACCTTCGATTTCAGCATCAGTTGCATTGGTAATTAAACTATTTGAAGGATCATCAGGAGCATGGGTCAAATTCCCCCAGATTAAATCACCACCTTTTGGTAACATGGCCGGTACTCCACCGAAACTTCTAACCATATCAACTCTTTCCTTTCTACTGAAAAATTTTTCCAATCCATAAATGGCCAATTGATTCATTTGTACAGTATCTTTCATTTCACCCGAAAGTAATATAGGAATAGTTTTTGGAGTACCTAAAAGACTACCACTAATATCAATGATTGAACCAATATGAGTATTACACCAATTTGAACCACCATTACCATAAAGCTCACCCTTTGCTTCAACCCATTTTAAGAAATAATAAATTACTTGAGAACCCATTGAATGACCAACCAAAATAGATTTTTCACCGGTTAATTTAGTATTAATTTCAATTTGAGCTTTTAATTTTGAAAAATAACCATCTCTAACTTCTAAATCTAAGAAAGCCAATCTCCAATCATAACTAGCACTCATCATATTATTTGGACCATAACCAATAACTGCTAAATTTTGTAATATTTTATTCCAAATCCAATAACCGGCTACGAAAAAATCAGATGATTCAAATCCTTGAGCGGCTCTTAATTTAATATTTGGAGGATCTAATCCAGTTTCAGGATCTAACATTATATGTTTTAACCAACAAGCTTTATCTAAAACCATTGTACGAAGCATATAAAATGACCCCCATAATCTTTTTCTAAAATGATTTATTGAAGGACAATCACCTTCTTCACTTAACCCCCAAGATTCAAGACCAGTTGATATAACCCCTGGTACCATAATAACATTATATTTGGCGGTTAAATTGAATTGATCTTTCATTCTTTTACCAGCAGAAAAAGATTCAGCCGAGCCATGTAAAGTTTCAGGATTTGAAGCATCTTTATTATCACGTTCAAATTCATTTAAAATTGATGTAATACCCGCTGGTAACATATCTTTCCAATCTTCGAAAAAACTACTGGTAGAATCGAATTGAATTAATTGTTCTAATTCACTCATCAAACTTTCATTTGAAAATGTAGTTAAGAAAACCGTCATTAATAAACCAAGTAATGTACCAAGTACAAATACAACTCTTCTTGATTGATAAAGTCTTTTTTTCAATTCTTTGGAGTGTTTATGATTATGATGATGATGTTCATGTTTGGTTACTCCATCTGATTCAACTTGAGTTATGGTTTCAGTAGATCCTTCATCAAAACTTGGAGATTCTCCTAATAATGGAGTGGCAAGACCTGATGGATTTTCATCATCATTGTTATCGGTGTTTAAGTTCACTCCAGTAGTTTTTGCAATGTGATCACCAATTGAAGTTAATATTGCTTTCTCATTCTTATCGGTTTTATCTGATTTTTTTTTGGAATTATTCTTTCTTTTAGTTGGCTTAGGCATATTAAATGAAGTTGAAATAAAGTGTATTAGAGGGTTTATATAAATTTTCAATTAAAGAAGAAAACAACTACCGTCCTTCGCGAAGCGGCAAGTATGATTTTTCTGTGCAATTTTACTTTATTTTCTCTTCTTTTGTCTTTTTTTTTTTTTTTTTTCGGTGCTTTTTCGGTGCTTTTTCGCTTGTTAGTTTTTACATTCTTTTATCACAGGCGATTGTCACTACAACGATGTATAACTGCTATTGAAAATCAGTGATGCAACTGACAGTAAATGGAATAGTAACGTACATTTCAGAAAATCAATAAGGTGAACGTAGACCAGCTTTCGATCAATAATCAATATATATATTATAATGCATCCATGGTGTAATCATATTCAATACCGGGAGTAACACTAGCGATAAACTTAAGAAATATAATGAGGTATTGATCTACTCTAATCCCAGTATCTTCCAACTCTTTATCCAACGATAATTCATTTATATCGGGTAATTCAGATCTTTCAGATCTTTCAGATCTTTCAGCTTTTTTCCCCCTGGCGTGTTTCATCAATACTTTCATTACTGATGAATGTTTACAAGGATGAATTGAAATTGAAGTGGTATTATAAGTAATGGGTAAATTTTCTATGGTGGCTGTTTTATCTTTATAATCATTACTTATATCATCAAACATTTGTTCTGGTAATAAGGGTATACCATTTGAATTAAATCCTACTAAATAAAGTTTTGGAACTCGATATGAAGTTGAATAGGTAATGTATAAATCATATTTACGAATTTGATTATTTGAATCAATTTCTTGAAAATCATCATCTTCATCATCATCAATATCATCTTCTACGGTATCATCGATTAAATCATCTATATCTTGTTCTAAGATTTCTTCATGATCCAGTTCTGATTTTTTCAATCGATCAATATGTTCACGATTATTAATTGATTTTGATTTAACCCAACCATCTTCATCTTCTTCTTCTTCTTCTTCTTCTTCTTCTCCATTAGTAGTAGAATCAATTCCAAGATAAGTTGATACTCGTTGATAAGAAGGAACATGTTTTGTAATTAAAAATTGTTTATCAGCCGGTAAGAAAGATTTCTTTAATTTATCAGGACAAGTCCCCCATTGCCAGGTTGGGAACTTATATACGAGATAATCCCCTGCTTTAACAAATTCATCAGGAGATATCTCACCAGTTGTGGAGAAGTTGGAGTCGTTATTGATAGGTGTCAAGTACTCGCGCAACGAGGATAGCTTCGATCTAATGGACATGATATATTATATACGATATATGGTATGATTATATTAGTATATGATATGATATATCTTATATCTTATATGAGTATATGATATGATATGAGTATTTGCCTCTTAACCGCCCCTCCTTATTCTATTTTTTATTTGAGAAAAAGTGTGATTATGAGGGGGGGGGGGGTGTACGGGTGTTTGTCTACAATGACACTACAACTTACAACCAGTCATATACACATATATCATATCATATATACACATATCATATATTGTATAAGATGTATAAGACATAGATCTAAGTACATTCCATTAAAAATTTCGGAATCCTAATTAGTAAATAGGCAGTAATACAGAATTCTATAAAGGGTATTTGTTTATTATTCTTTTTATTTCAATCTTTAATCTGTTTATCTACGTTAAACTGTTTAGTCGATGCATATACTAAACTCATATATATATATATATATATATATATATATGAATATATTCAATTGATCACTGATCAGATACTGATCAATTCATCAGTTGATGAATTGATGGTATGAATATCTCGTATACTCTACTATACTCTGTTATTATTTTGATTTGATACATTCCTGGAGTACCAGAAGACGTGAATACTATTTGGTGTTTATGTGTATGTTTATATGTGTATGTTTATATGTTTATGTTTATATGTTTATATGTTTGTTTTTGTTGAAGACGCGACTCTTTTTTTTTTGTTTGTTTTTTTTTTTTTGTTTGTGGATGTTTACATTTTTTTTAAATTGAGCAACTGTCTTTTTAACAACAACAAATTTCTTACGAGATTTTGAATTGTATTTACAATTATTCAACTTATAGTACTTATATTAGTGAAGAATTAAATAATATCAACAATAAACGCCTTTTGACTGAGTGTCTTTTGCCTTTTGACTGAGTGTCTATTCAGTATTCAGTATTAAGTATTGACTATTCAGTATTGACTCTTTTCTTCTTGGTTAAAATTCCTAATTCTACATTTGGGGTTGTGTTATATTTTACTCTATTTTGTTTTACTCTATTTTAATTTTTGATCTTAAGTTTTTAGTGTTTGTTTATTTTTCACGCTTTCTAGGATTTTTGGATTTTGATTCACGCTTTTTCAAATTTGTTTTTTTTTTTTTTTTTCTTTCATGTGTTTACCATTAATACCTTAGTTATATATTCAATTTCTTCCTCTTCTTTTATATATATTCGATTTCTTCCTCTTCTTCCTCTTCTTTTTTTGGTTGGTTTTCCTTTCTTCACGTCAATTGTCATTCGCCTTTAGGCTCATTCTCATACTCTCCTTTACGTACTCTATCTCATTATGTCCATCACTGCATCTACTCCTTCTAAAAGAATGGCTTTGGCTCCTCTTAATTTGAACATTAATTCTCCTTTGGTTAATAAAAATCAACAACAACAAAATACTCCTCATCGACCTACTTCAATTACAAGATCAAAAACTAATATTAGTAGTTTGTTAAATAGTGTTTCAAGACCTCTGTCAACTACTTCAACTCCTCAATCAAATAGTATAATGTATAATATTAGTCCAAATCCTAATTCAAAATTCTTAGTTTCTAGATCAACTTCAACTTTGAGTCCTTCAAATAAATTTCATAAAAAAATTTCAAATGGTGGATTAATATTAAAACCTGGTCATAAAAAATTAATTTCAAATAATCTTAATCCTTTAAAACTGTCAAGTTTTTCTGATTATAAAATTAGTAATAATAAAAATGCAACTGCAGATTTAGCAGCAACAAAATTAAAATTAAAACTTCAATTGGCTTTATATAAAGTTCAACAACAATTAAAATATCATGAACAAAATTTAAAATTAAATTATAATGATTCTTCTCGTCCAATTAATAATTTTAAATCTTATACTAAAATTTCATCATTAAATTTATCAAATCGTAATACTCCAGTGAATGATTCAAATTTATCAACTCCAACTTCATTTACTATGAATAATTCAATGAATAATTCAATGAATAATTCAAATACTACTACTCCTCCATCTCCAACTAATTATCAATCTTCAATTAATATTAATCTACAAACTAAAACAAATTCATCGGTTGCTACTGCTTCTACTTATTCTTCTTCATCTTTATTAAGAAAGAAACCTTCATTATCATCAATTGCTTTAAAACAAAATAAACAAAAATATTATGATCAATCTCAACAATTGAAATTATATCAAATTAAAAAAGATTCTTCCTTTTATAATACTACTTCTTATTCAACCGGTAAATTACCCCTAATTGAATCTGATTTATCTAAAAAACCAACAATTACTACTTTCCATCATCAACCTTCTAATTCAAGAACTTTACCATCAATCAATAAAATCTTGAAAACTCCCATTAAAACAAATTCTTCAACCAGAAGTCTTGTGACCTCCTTCAATAATAATAATCCAAATGCAACCACCGATGAAACAATCGATGAATCAACCGTTGATGAATCATCTTTGGCCATCAACTATAAAAAACGTGATAACTTATTAAGTTCTTCACCTTTGAAAGATAATTCTTCCCATAATAATAATTTCGGTACTCCAAATAGTTTCAGCGTTGCTAAAAGTTTATTACAATTAGGATCAGGTTATTACTAATTTAATGAGGATACTTTCTTGTATTATATATAATTTAGTTAGATAAATGAGACTTTAATGCAGAAATGATAAATAATCTTAATAGTGTTGTAGTAATATCACAGTCATCGGATGGTATCACAATTTCACAGTCATCGGATGGTATCAACTAAACCCTAGTCAATCACCTAAATTCTAATCATATCGGATAGTCAAACCCATTGCAAAATTTTGGTTCCGTAAACCAGATCGATTATTTTATGCCCGATTCGTCGGTCCGAAGGGGAAATTCACAGTTCCGCACCAAATAAAATTATGGCAACTACCTTTTTTTTCTCTTTTACCTTTCGAAAAGTTCCACAACCACCACCACAACCACACTTTTCTAACTTCCCCCCTTTCATCATGAATTGGATCAATTGAATCAGTATAAATATAAGCTATAATCCCCCTCTGGATAGCATACTGATAAATAGCTCTCTTTTCTTATCAATCAAAAACACAAACACTTTTTTAACATGTCCTTATCTGGTAAATTTTTCAAACTTAATAATAATACTACTATTCCAGCCGTTGGGTACGGTACTGGTACTGCCTGGTATAAGATCGGGGAAGATCATTTGGATAAATCATTAATTAAAACATTGAACTTGGCTATATCCAAAGGATTTACTCATATCGATGGTGCTGAAAATTATAGAACCGGTAAAGAAATTGGTGAATCAATTTCAAATCATGATCGTAAAAAATTTTATGTTACTTATAAATATGATGCTGGAAATGGTAGTCATACCGTTCATTCAAAATATAAGTCACCTTATGAAGCATTGGTTCAAGAATTGAAAACTCAATTGAATACTCCATATGTTGATTTATATTTATTACATTCACCTTTTATTGAAAAAAGTATTCATGGAGTTGATTTACTTGAAGCTTGGTCTGATTTAGAAAGATTAGTAGAAGATGGTTATGCTAAAACAATTGGTGTATCAAATTTTAGAGTTGAAGATTTAGAAAAAATTTTAAAATCAAATTATAAAATTAAACCAGCGGTTAATCAAATTGAATATAATCCATATTTACAAAATCAAACTCCAGGAATTGTTGAATTTAGTCAAAAGGAAGGAATTTTGATTGAAGCTTATAGTCCATTGGGACCATTATTAAAGGGTAAACCTGGTCCAATTGATGAAACGGTTGCTAAATTATCAAAAAAATATAATAAGGCTGAAGAACAAATCTTATTGAGATGGACTTTACAAAAAAATATTTTACCAGTTACACTTTCAACTAAAGAAGAAAGAATTGAAAGATTCTTGAATATTTTCGATTTTGAATTAACCAATGAAGAAGTTGAAGAAATTAGTAAATTAGGTAAACAAAAAACATTAAGACAATATTGGACTGAAGAATATAGCCACTATGATAATTAAGATTTACGTTTCATGCTTAACTTATCCATAATTTTTCATGCTTAACTTATCCATAATTTTTCATGCTTGACTTATCCATAATTTTTCATGCTTAACTTATCCATAATTTTCCGTTTACTGTTTAATTATCCTTTTACTATTGACTGTTACTTTTTCTTGACTATCCTTTTATTCTTGACTTATCTTTTTATTCTTGACTGATGTTCCATCTGGTCAAGTACTCAATTTTTTATCTGGTGATCTGATGTTTTAATTTTTTAGTTAGGTTCCATTTTACTTTGTATTCTCTTTCTTTTTCCACCTTTTTTCTCTGTGTGATATTTTAATATATATGATCTATATAAATATTTTTTAAGAATCTTTTGTAAATGATAATTCTAGCTTTAGAAGCAACAGTAGCTTTCTTAGCTGATACTCCAGAGTACATGATACATTGGAAAGTATAAAAGTGCACTTTATTTGGTGCACCAAATAAAGTTGATGCACCAAGAAACAAAAAATGTAGACACAAGTAATTCAAAACCCAAACGAACTCGGAAATGTAAATTATACAGCAACATTAACAAATTCGCTTAATGAAGAATGGCTGGTTGATTTCAATAGACAATCTTAAATCACATCTCAAACTAGAAAGAAAATATTAACTTTATTTGCTGTTAAAACGATTAAAATTAAAGTTAGAGTAATTTATTTTTAATAAGCACAACTAGTTAAAAAAGGGAGGTAATATAACAATAATTTAACATTAAACTTTAAACTATGATGTAATAGCCTACGTGTTGTTTATACTATTCTGAATAATGTTGGGCTTTGGAAAAGTTAAAGGTAACGATTGAAAGTATCGAATTAAGAATCTGTGAGTTTGGGCAAAACAAAAAAAAAAAAAAAAAAAATAATTAGCAAAATTTAGGCACGATTTTAACTACAAGTAATTTTACATATACTTGGCTTTCCATGGTTACATATGTGAATCTCGCTTGTAGAGAAAATGATTTTCAATAAGAGAATTGATTATCAGACCATGTTTTCATTTTTCAATTCAGTATCGTAAGCTGAATGTGAATACCTAACCATTTCCTTTTTGAAAATTTCATTTTTCAATACTGATTTCTTGATACTGATTGTAGGGAAAATCTTGACTAATTTTTCAGAAACCTGTCAAGAGTAGTATTACAATAGATAAAAAGTACACAATAAATCCAGGGATAGATTAGCGGCAAGATATCAACAATGTTGATAGCGAGGCGATACTAAAAGGTGACCCAGCAATTATTGGCAGACTATGATCATAGTTCATTATTGAAATAAAATTACACAATCAACAGAGGATACATTTGGTATAAGATAAAGAAGGGGAAGTATAACCAGGCCTCCGCGTCAATTCATTGAGACTTGAAGATAATAAATTTTTATGTTGATAAGCATCAACCTCCTTGATTAATTGTAGCAGGTACAGATATATGTGCTAGCACTTATATATTCGATGAGCGTATGGTTTTGCTTTTTTTGTTTTTTTGTTTTTGTTTTTGTTTTTTCTTTTCTTTTTACTTTCCACTTTTTTCTGTTTTTGGGGGATTCAAGCATGTTTTCTTAGTTTGAAATTAATTAAACTAAATTGGGAGTACTACTTTCTATGTTGAGGTTTAAAATTGTAATCAAAAGTAATGATTTTGAACCTAGACACCAGTAACCCCTTTGATGTATGTTGATGCCAACTTTTTTTTTTTTTTCTTTTTAATTCTTTTTGAATTCACTCAATTGCAACGTTCTCGTTTAACCAAGATGCCAGTACCTTCCCATATCATCCAAACAGTAATACAACGTTCTTTTTGCTTGTCTTTTTACTTGTCTTTTTGGTAATTTTTAAATTAAAGAGGTACAGATCAATTCCATCAAATAAACCGTTGTGCAAACACTTATTTCCATTTATAACCATAAAAGCCCACTTGAAGCATACATTACAACCCATCAAAACACGGTATAATCAACCTATTTGTGATACCTAATCGTCAACGGCATCGTCTTTGTTTTAGCGAACGACAACGGTTGTTTTTGTGAAGTTTAATATCAAGTTTAAGTTTCAGTGCGTTGTGCATTGTTGCATGTTGTTTTTGTATTGTTAGGCTGCAAATGTAAAAAAAAACTGCGCAAATGCAGTAAGCGTACTATTCGGTTAATGATACACTTTTTATTTTTGATTTCAAAACAGATGTACGGATTAACTTTATGTCAAATTTATTATCTTGATTTTTATACATTGCATAATAAAGTGTTATTCAATTTTGATTATGATTTGATTATTATTTTAATTTGAATTTGATTTCAGTTCAAATTTGATTTGAATTTGATTTGAATTTGAATTTAATTTTGAATTTGAATTGAGTTTAAATTAAGTTTGAATAGTTTGAATAAGTTTAAAATTAAGTTTGAATGTAACGTTTGACGTTTGACATTTGACATTTGACATTTGACGTTATAATTGATTTCATGGATTGTTTTTGAAATTCAAATAAGCTTACTTCTCTTGGTGGCTTAATACAACAAAGTTTATTAATTACTTTGCTGACTTTGTTAAAATTACCATTGATAAGAAAAATCACAAAACAAACTCCACCACAATTTGCAACTAATTAAATTATACCCCATTTCAATCACAGATTTATCTTTTATGTCGGAATTATTAAGTTCGTTGACATGGTGAACACGATTGTATATTGTAAATTACAAATCCGTAATACAAATTCTATATATTTTAAACCCCAGAGAACGAATCAATGAACAAAAAAGAAAGAAAAAAAGAAAGAAAGAAAAAAAGAAAGAAAGAAAAAAAGAAAGAAAAAAAAGAAAGCAAAAGCTTAAGCAAAAACAATTTTTATGACAAAAGAAATAAAGCCTCTGTCTTTATTTTCGTTCTCTTGTCAAGAATTTTGTTTTATGAAAGAGGCAGAGAGGAAAAGGATAATAAGATTACGTCATTTCAAATCATTAATTATTCAGCATCAATCAAATTAGAAATTTGGTTGACCAAATCACCAACTTCATTAACATGTTTATTCAATGGATCAAAAGAATTTTTATTGGAAACAACATTATTAGAAGTATTATTACCAAATACAACTAAGCCATCGATTTGATTAATAGTGGTACCAATAGGTAGTTTATTATCAATAATCATTTGATGAATAAGAGATTCGATATTAATTATATCAAATTTGGGGAATAAACTCCTAATTTTAGATAAATGGATTGAATCATAATAAATTGATAATTTATTAATATTATTTTCCAAGCAATTTGAAATTAATTGAACTTCATTCATTCTAATTAATTTATTAAAAATTGGGAAAGTTGAATTGATAGCACTAATAAAATCTTCAAAATTTTCATAAGTAATAAATTGATTATTTAAAGTTAATTCAAAATATAATTTAATTGCTTCCTTTTCAATTTTTAAATCTGAATCTTTAATATAAGTTAATAAATTTTTCTTTTTAAAATCACTACCATTAAGTAATATACAAATTAAAATTCGATGTTGAATATCTTTAATTAACCATTGAAATCCTTCATCATTATTTAAATTTATTGGAATATTATTTAATATAATTAATTTTTTATTAACCAAATCAATGAATTTAAAATCATCAACATTAGGTGCTAATAAATATTGATAATCAGTCAATAAATCATTATATTCAATCCTTAAATATAATAAATTATCATCACCAGAATTTTTACCAATCGATAAATTATTCGCTTGAATTGATTTTAAAGTATTTTCAACCTTGGGATAATCAATTGATTTACCTCCAAAAAATAAATGTAATTGGATACGATATAATTTAAGCATAATCGTTAGTTCTTTATCATCCTTGAATTTTTCAAATGGTAGTTGATCAACTATCTGATCAATATCAGTACAATACGGTATCAAGGAACATAAGTAGTGTAACTCAATTAATTTAAATGTGTTGGGGATTGAGTCTCTAGATAACAATCGATCAATCGTGTTTAATGAATGGGTATTATCAGACATCGTTTCCAATTGAGTGTATCAAATGATGATGGCCTAAAGAGAAGTAGTAAACTATTTGTATTTCTATAATTTCCTTACTTTCCTTTGTGATTTCTTGATCTGCGGTTGTTTTGTTTTTTTTTTTTTTTTTTTTTTTTTTTTTTTTTTTTTTTTTTTTTTTTTTTTTTTTTTTTTTTTTTTTTTTTTTTTTTTTTTTTTTTTTAACGTGCTTTTTTGGCTTCAAATTTTAACCGCATCCTATACGGGCACATCCGTACACCTGTCTGTCTCCTGTTTTCAGTCCATGACTATACCAAGTACACCCTATAATACAGAGTATAGGTAATAAAGTATAGGTAATAAAGTATAGTATTGATAGGGATATCAGTATCATGCGAATTGAAAAGGGTCTTTGGGGGGGCTGAAAATGCAAATTTCAACTGAACTTTTCTTCCCGTTTAATACCCAATAGATTCTAATTCGTATATACCCAAGAATATATGTTGATACCCAATAATATCGGAAAGACTTATGGATCTTAGATTACATTGTGAGATCTCCCCTTCGTCCATATGGCTATACGAATAACAATCCATAGATGATCTATGAATTTCAGTAGGAAGTCGTAAAAAGTACTTAATATTGATTTGGCCTTGGTCGCGCTGAAAAATTTATGATGGGATCGTATAAATCGTATAAAAAAGTTTTTGTTTACGTCGTTTAAATATCAACAAATTCTTATACTTCTTTTCTTTCCATTCCTTTTTCTATATAAGTATTGAATAGATTCCCACTTTCCTTAATTCGCTTAGTTGTTCTTCCAACTACTATACTATCGTTAAACTATAAGTTGGAAAAAAGTTTGTTTTTTTTTTTTTTTTTCTCATCTTGTTTAAATTCTACTTAAATCTATTCAAACTATGAAATTTTTCACTTTCTACCTTCCAATTATTGTTGGATTCTTTGTCTTTTTAGAAGCATCCTATAGAACTTGGTTACCAAACCAATTCGTTTTTGATCCAAAAGTATTAAAAGATGTTTGTAATGATGCTATTGCTAAAAATCCAGATGGTAATGCCACTGCTATTATGATTGATATTGTTCCAAATTTACAAAAAGAATATCCTCAATTGATTAATGATTTAAATTTCGATGATTGGGTTTTCAATAACGCTGGTGGAGCAATGGGTAATATGTTTATATTACATGCTTCAATTTCTGAATATTTAATCTTCTTTGGTAGTGCTACTGGTACCGAAGGTCACACTGGAGTTCATTATGCTGATGATTATTTTACTATTTTGGTTGGACAAGAAAATTCAGCTTACCCAGAATCCTTAGTTCCAGAAATTTATTATCCAGGTGATCAACATCATTTACAAAAGGGTCACGTCAAACAGTATAGTATGAACAGTGGTACTTATGCTTTAGAATTGGCTCAAGGTTGGATTCCAGCCATGTTACCCTTTGGTATGATTTCTTTCTTGACCTCAACTTTAGATTTATATACTTGTTATAGAACTGTTTATTTCACCGGGAGGGATATGATCTTTAATTTATTAAAAGGTAAGTTCTGATTCATTCTCTTCTATTCTCTTGCTATCCTCATGTTTATGACCATGTTCATTCACATGTTTGTATAACTACTTAATATAATAATATATGCTCATACACTAACTCATATACTAATATATACTAATATCATAATAATTCATATACTAATATCATAATAATTCATATACTAATATCATAATAATTCATATACTAATAATTCATATACTAATATCATATACAATTTTTACGGCAAGTCGCATCTCAAACCTGACCGAATCAGGTAAAAAAGTCCCCCCCCCTGACGGAATCTAAACCTAAGATCCCCTCCTAATTAAACAGTGTCATCACAATAATTCCTTTCTAACAATAGATGTCTCGGGGCCATTAGTTGAAGAATGTAAAGCTAAACCAACTAAAACTAAAACTAAAACTACGACTGGAAGTTCGAATGGGGGTCCTCCACATGAGTGAAGGTTCGGTCCCACATGGGACCACAATCCTTCGAGAATTTCACCTTCCCAATGACCATTTCAATTACCAATGGCCAATTCCAATGACCACCCCTCCAAAATCGAGTCCAATGACCTTACTGACACACCATCTACCCGTTAGTTTACCCGTGTTGACACATTTTCTGGTGTACGCCTTAGGTAAAAGATTGTTTTTGTTTTTGTTTTTGTTTTCAGTTAATTTTAATTTGTAAAGAATTCTCGCAATTTATTGCTTATCTTTGTTAATATTCAATGAATTTCAAATAACTGTAAGCAAAATCATATTTAATCTAATTTAATTATCCTTCTCCTTCTTTTTCTCTTTCTTCATCTTCTTAAATAACTTTCTTTTTAAACTAAATTAAAAATTAGAAAAGTCAATGACTCCCAGACCAAGTTTTGATGAGAATTCTCATCTTTTATCTAACTCCAATTATCTTCAAGATGAACTAGTTGATGAAAATGATATCTTGACTTATGTTCAACAAAGAAGAGCCTCGATTGTTAGTGCTGGTACAAATAATATTCCAAGTCATTTTGGTGGTTTAACAACTCATAAATCAAGAAGTAGTTTCCATGATTCGAATCATCCAACCAATCATAATAATTTACAAAGTATTACTTCCAACTCATCTTTTTTACAAAATGATCATGATATTAGTGAACTTTTATCAATTCATTCAAATACTATATTAAAAGAACCCGAGACTAATATAAGAACCGAAACTAAAGTTTTATTCAAATATTCAATCCCATTAATCATTACTTTCTTATTACAATATTCTTTAACCGTTGCTTCTGTATTTTCAGTTGGTAGATTGGGTTCAACAGCTTTGGCGGCTGTTAGTTTATCTTCAATGACTGCCAATATCAGTGGATACGCTATAATTCAAGGGGTTTCTACATGTCTTGATACCTTGTGTGCTCAAGCTTATGGTAGAGAAGATTATAATACCGTTGGATTACATTTTTTTAGATGTAATTATTTATTAATGTTATTATATATTCCAATGTTTTTATTATGGGTATTTGGATCTAATCCAATTTTATTATTTTTAATTGGTGATGAAAAAACTGAATTGGTTAATTTAGCTTCTCAATATCTTAAAGTTTTAAGTCTTGGATTACCAGGTTTTATTATCTTTGAAAATTCAAAACATTTCTTACAATCTCAAGGTATATTTCATGCTTCAACTTATGTATTATTATTTTGTGCTCCCTTAAATGCTTTTTTGAATTATCTTTTGGTTTGGGATAAAACTTTTGGTTTGGGTTTTATTGGTGCTCCATTATCGGTTGTAATTACAGATTATGTCATGTGCTTTTCATTACTTTTTTATATTTTCTTCATTAGTGGTTATCAATGTATTCCAAAAGAATCATTATGGCATCCATCAATGTTTAGAAATTGGAATAAAATGATTAATCTTTCCGTTCCTGGAGTTTTAATGGTTGAAGCTGAATGGTTGGCTTTTGAAATTATTACTTTTACTGCTTCAACTTTTGGTACTGATGTATTGGCTGCTCAATCTATTGTTTCAACTACTTGTGTTTTATTATATCAAATTCCTTTTGCCTTATCAATTGCCGCTTCAACTAGAATTGCTTGGTTTATTGGTGCCGCTTCTAAAAAAGCTGCTATTACTGCAACTTATGCTACCATTTATGTTTCATTAACTGGTGGTGTAGTAAGTGGTCTGTTCTTATTCATCTTCAGAGATTTCTTTGCGTCCTTGTACACTACTGATTCAAATGTTATAAAAATTGCTTCTCATGTTTTAATAATTGGTTCTCTCTATCAAATTAATGATTTTTTGGCTTGTGCTACGGGTGGTGTATTAAGAGGTCAAGGTCGTCAAAAAATTGGAGGAATTTTAAATTTGGTGAGTTACTACTTAATTGCTTTACCATTTGCTTTCTTATTTGCTTTTTGGTTTGATTTGAAATTAGTTGGTTTATGGTTAGGTATGATTATTGCATTATTTTTCGTATCTATATTCCAATGTTACTTTGTTGTTACAAGTAATTGGGATCATATCATCAATGAATGTATTAATGAGGGTATTTTGGAAGAGGGTAACATCAGTATTGATGCCCATTCTATTGTTCCTTCAATGAGTTCATCCCACTTTATGTAATACATTCTACTTTCGTCATTTTGTTGTGTTTTTCTCTTGTTTTTATATAATCTGGTACTACTTTTTTTTTTTTTTTCATAGAATTTATATTTATTTATCAACTTATACCTGTGTATGTAATGCATTCTTGCTATTATTGCTAATGAAGATTGTAGAAGAAGAAAAAGGAAAAAACTTGTCAAAGGTAAGAAAACGGGCAACTTTATCAGATTATAGGCAAAATCCATTTATTTTTGCGACCATAATTATTTTTTCTGTTGGTAAATTGGGAATTTTTGCCAAAAACTGCATAAAAAATGAAAAAATTCAATCCTAATCAATTGTACTACAATATAAATATACATAGATATAAATAAACATGAGTAGAAATTTAATATACTATTACTTATTATATAATTAATTTTTAAGTCTTTCTTCCAATTGTTTGATCTTTAAATTAGCAGCTTCTAGTTCTAATTTATATGAATTCAATAGTAAATCATTTTCACTAATTTCTAGTAATAAATTATCACAAATTGTTCTAATTGTTGATTGATTAGTGGTTGATTTTATTAATTTGATCCTATCTTTTAGTTTTTGATTTGGATTAGAATCAGAAGTTGAGAATTTATTTTTCAATTGTTTATATTTAACTAATAAATTTTGATAAGATTTATAAAAAAATTGATGGTTTGAAATTTCTTCAATGAATTCTTTTCTTAGTTCATTATATTTTGATTCGTAATCAGTGGTTGAGACTGTTTTATTCATCTCTTTATTTTCTGGAGTATTCGATATCACTTTATTTACATCGACTAAATCATTTAATTCTTCTAAAAATAAATTCTGTTCATTAATCGTACTAACAATCGATTTCAAATCTTGATTTGAGATTGGATTCGATGGGATTCTATTATACTTATAGTCTGATTTAAGTTTTTCATTCAAATTTTTACTATAAGTTGTATTTAGTTCGTTCTTATTATAATTTGTATTCAATTCATTCTTATTATAATTTGTATTTAATTCAGTTTCTTTGAATAATTTTTTTTCCAAATTATGTATTTTTTCGTTGATTTCATTTTCTTTACTGATAAATTTACCAGGATAGTTACTCGGTAACAGTGATTGGGTTGTTTGCTTTAAATCATCCCCTATATCATTGAATAAATCATTATATCTTGGTCTTCCATTGAAATTTATCGGGTTTGAATAGTCTCTTGTATTTATGGTTGATTCATTATCTTGATACTGTCTGGGTATATTATATGAAGAGGTATTGTTTCGTGGAAAACTATAAGAAGTATCATCAACCAATGGAGTTCTTTGATATGGTATTGAATTGATAGTTTGATTATAGTCAATAGTTGGTTCATTGGTCAAATCACTCGATGGATTACCAAATATTGAAGATACAAATCGATTTAACAAACCACCTTGATTGGTAGTATCATCTTCAAAAGTCGATTTCATTTCTATATTATTGGTATTGGCATGAAATCCCTATTTTTTTTTTGCAATAATTGTCGCTTTGTTCTGAAAGCTTCAGAGGGTTAGAGTATTAGAATTAGTTTATGAAGAGGACATAATTCATTCTTAGGTACAAAACAAAAACAAACAAGCTAAAAAGATCAAAGACACGCCCTAACAAAATTGTTTGTGGAGTCGCGATTGAAAAATTTCTCTTGTTTTTTTTTTACAACTGAAAAAGTTGATCTAAAGAACTCGAAGGAGAACCTAGAAGAAGAACTTAGAAGAAGGGAAGTAGAAGAGAAGTAGAATTAAGAAGAAGGGAAGTATGAGATGAATATGCGCCTACAAACGTGCAATAAACCCGATGGAATGAAGTCATGGGACCTACATTCAGTGATCTCGTACATTTTGTCAAACTTATGAGAATACGTAGATCAATCGTAAAGGGTTTTGGACTACTTTGCTATAAATTTAGAAAGGTGTTCAAATTTCCTTAACTGTTTCGACCAAGGAGAGAACACTAACAGGATACTTTAAAAAGACAAAGACAAGGAAAAAGGAGAACGAACAGGCCAAAAAGAAAAGAACATTTTCACAGAATGGAATTCCTTTTTGAAAGGAAAAGACCTACCCATCCTTTTAATAATTTATTTTAAAGGTTATTTTGAGTTGGAAAAATCAATTCAGAATTAAAAATAATTAGATCTAAATGCTTAATTGCATATAAAATACAAAAGAATTACTTCGTACTTATTGTTAACAGGAATTAGAACCATCAACTCCGAGATTTTTTGTTGATATGTACATTTTAATATGAAAAATTTAAGGATATCCTTACATTAGCCAGCCAACAATTCCTCACGTACGTATACATACATTACATTTGACTATCCACCCACATACATGATTCCCAACAATCAACTAATTCCATTCTTGTGAGTGGCACTAGTTGATCTAAAATGTTTAAATAAGTTGTCAAGAATCAGGTGGAAAAAAAACAGAAAAACAAACAAAAAAAAATCAGCATTTTTTTTGAAGAATTTACTTAAAAAGGTCAAATGAAAACAGTTTTTCCAAGGTGCTGCGAATTTCATTTAATAAAAATTGTTAACATTCCGACAACATTCCTATGATTTAAGGGGTTATATTTAGTATGAATGGCTAACAATTGGTTGGTATGAATTGAAGAGGTTAACCATGATACTGGTGTCACCCCTGATGTAATTGAGAGATAATGGGAATACCATTGATTCGGGAACAACAACAACGTAGTTTATTGATGCTAAATGATTTAAATGAATTTTCACTTCTTTATCAATCAAGAACAGACTGAAGTTTGGACCGTACATATGATTTAATGAAGCAAGGGGGTAAGAACCGAGAATAATGACGCCTCTTCTTCCAAATTCTGCAAAATCATTTCTATTTTAGTACGACTGGCTAAGAGTGGGAAAATTTATAATATACACGGCGAAGAAAATTAGATGCCGTAATAATATGTAGATAATCCGATATCAAAGTTTCGCCTTCGGCATCGATGAGTGAAGACTCATCAAGGGAATGAGGAAGGAAGGTACATTGATGAATTGAAATCGATAAATCGATTTTAACCCAAAGACTCCTCACACTGCCTCAACAAATTGCAGTGGAATGTAAAGTTTTTAAGACGATTTTAGGGTTAATAGGACCCCAACTATACATTGACATTACAACAGAAGAAAATTCAATCACTACACCCTCAAATTTGCTAATAGCAATAATCAATATTAACTTTACTAGTCGAGAAAGCAAAAGAAGGAAGGGAAGAAGAGAACATTTGGTTATATGGGCTTTCTTTTTTTCTTTTTTTTTTTTTTTAGGTTGATAGCTTAACCCGTAGTACGCAAAGATATTTTAGTTAAAATTTATTTCAACTAAATATCCGTAAGTCATTGTTTAACATAAAGTCATTAATAGGCTTACATTAATTCCAGCAATGCCTTATGAATAACCCCCAACACGTGAACATCAAGAAAAACTAGAAATCAAAACAAACAAAACAAGAAAGGTGAAGTAAAATAGTAACAAATAGTAAATTTAGACTTGATACTATATAAATTTATCTTTAAGTTACAATATGAACCCTAAATGGTAATAGAAAGCGTCTTAAGATTCGAGTAATCCCTTAAATCGTTTTTTTTTTTTGTTTCCTTTTTTTCTTTTTCCCTTTTCCCTTTTCTATTTTAAACGGGGAAGTGAAAGGGTAAAGTATTACAAACGCACAATCACAGGATACTGACAATGAATAACTTGATAGAAAAATGCCAGCAATTCAAATAAACCTAGAAAGCACGCGATTTTCAAGTATATTGAAAAAAAAAAGAGAATCATAAACATAAACATCAGCAAAAACAAACACAGAGAGACGTTTTTTCATTATGATATGTTTATTTTTATTTTTGCTTTAATTTAAAATTTAAATTTGGTGATTCTTCATTAGACGATTTATATTTTTGTCGGCTTTACTTGGGGAAAAGTGTATTTCTTTTTACTTTTGTTATTGTTTTTTGAAAGAATTGATTGTAAAAAGTGAATGTAAATATGATTATAAGTATAATTATAAATTTTTGATTGTAAATTGAAAATTCAAATAATCATTTTAAAAATTATAATACTAGGTTTGTTCAACGGTTTCGTTCCAAGTTAGTTCTAAGAGCTCGCTTGTTCGGCTGAATAAGCTTTTTGTATTTTGTTGTTTTTAATATTGGTTGCGTTACAAAACAAGACAAAAGAAAGAAAAAGCGAAATCATCCCCAAAATAAAGTAAAATAGAGTAAAGCAAAAGAAAAAGCAATAAGAAAAAGCAATAAGAAAAAGCAATAAGCTAAAAAGAAAAAGCAAAAACCAAAAAAGAAACAGAAGAAAAGAAACATACAGATAACTGTTCTTGTTTAGTAAGGGTTCCCGTCAAGTAAATTGTCGTTGTCTCCACATTAGAAGGTAGAGGCGTTTCAACAAATCATCCGATGAGAATAAATGAGTTTGATGAGTTACAAATTGTATGGAGTGTAATAATATTTGCTGTACTACCACCAAAACGGATAGATTCTAATCTGTGATTAATCTGTCACAGATTAGTGTGTGATTAGTGAATTTTAGTAAGAGATTTAAATGGCTATGAGAACATGATTAAGAGGCTGAACAAAAGAAGGGAAAAGAAAGGAAAAGAAAAGAAAGGAAGAGGTAAAAGTTGACACAGAATCGGAGGAAGAGTAAAATTTACCAGATGAAGGATGCAACCCATATCGTGAATCCTTTAAAGGGAGGTACAACGAAATGAAGGAAAGAGAATGGGAAGAGAGAAAAAGAAAAAGAAAAAGAACCGTTATCATCAGAATCGTTTAGAAATAGTCTAAAGAAACAAGAGTATAGAGCAAGACTAATTTTGTGAAAGGTGTTTATATGATTAGTGTTTTGTACAATGGTTGCAAATAACCTGTAAACCACACAAAACAGCGCATTACCTGATTTATCACCCCCTCCCCAACGCCCCCTCTCAAGGGCTAACCTGCAAATGTCTTCTCGGTACTGTGTGCAGTCTCCACTAACATAAAAATGGACAACAAGATTAAATCAAAAAAATGAAAAACAGCTTAACAAGATTAACTCAAAAAAAGAAAAAGAAAACAGCTTAACAAGATTAACTCAAAAAAAGATTAAATCAAAAATAACAAGTTTAACTCAAAGACTAAAAAGACAGAACAAAACAGACAAAACAAAACAGACAAAAGACAGAAGACAAAAGACAAAAGACAAAAGACAAAAGACAAAAGACAAAAGACAAAAGACAGAATGTACCATGCACTATATTAACAACTTTAATTTTCTAAAATAATATTTAATGTTTAACTGCTATTTTACGATCACCCAAGAGGATACTCGATTAAAGACTGATTCAATTACTACCCAACCGTTAATGTTTTCATCTACACTTAATGGGGTAATATCATCAAATCGATACTCAGATCGTCTGATACTTTAATTTTTATTTGTAATTATTTTGTTTTGTATGGGCTTAACGGTAATGCTATAATGAAGTATTGTAGTATATTGGCTATTGTCATATCACTTGTCATAAGAATTGGTATGACAAGATTTGGTATGACATGGGTCATATAGTTAAGGTCATATCATATAGACAAGGTCATATAGTCATGAAAATAGATCATGCATTAAACACCACAATATTCATACGAGGGATCATTAAACCTCATTTATCCGACAAATCGTCAAGCAGGAAAAGTGCCAGTGAGTAAAATAGTTAAAATACTTAAAATAGTTTAAGTACAAAAAAACAAGAAAGGTATTAAAAGTATTAACGTCATAAATATAATTTAGCCAGCCATGTTGGCAGTAGTTATGCAATGTACTAAAATATATGGATAATGTTTATATGGATAGAGCATTAACCCATGATACATTTTTAGATGATATAATAAAATAATAACTAAACTTTGTCGAGACGATTTCCTATTAACAATGAAAACAAGGTACTCTAATCATTTTCATAGTTGATTGTTGTCCTTATTTGGTTTATGAAAAAGAAATACCATTTAAACATTCTCGCATTTACAGAATTAAAAGAAACAAAACAAAAACAAGTAAAGGAGTTACAATATAACATTGTCTCTAGACGAGTACTACTACTAGTACTATTAGTATAGTATTAGTACTATTAGTATAGTATTAGTACTATTAGTATAGTATTAGTACTATTAGTATAGTATTAGTACTATTAGTATAGTATTCTACTAGTATAGCATTACTACTACCACTACTACTACCACCACTACTACTACTATTACTAGTAGTAGTATATGAGGTGAAGGGGAACATAGAGGTGTACCTGACAAAAAAATAACAGGAATGCTTAACTATTCATATTCTTACTTGGTGTTTGTACTACAGATCTTTAAATACTTTTTTAAACGGGGCCACAAAACATCAACGTAACCCACCGTACATAATTTAAAAAGAAATGGTCTTTATCGTTATAAATTAACTTGGGTAACAATATTTATGTTGTTGTGTTGTCTCGTTTGTCTTAATTGTATCCATTGTTAAAATATTTGAGTTAGTTTTGTTGTTACAGTGGTAAATCATCATCAATGAACATTCATGTTATTCTTCATGTATTATGCGTAGTATAATCTACTTTATGTACATCAATGTATGTACACTATGTACACTATGTACACTATGTCTATGTACCCAGTGAACCACTATATTATTTTTGTACATTTTAAAATTTGTATTATGTGTATGTATTCACCATTGTATATTCCTAATTCTGGCAAAAAAATCATTCTTATTTCTTAAAATTTTCACTCTTAATTTTTGAGGCTATCTTAAATCTTTCTTATGTTTATATATAGTCAGTTATATTCCAAGATTTTATTCCCAAATCGATTTTTCAAATTTTTATATCTTACCTGATAATTTCTTTTTATCTAATTCTTTCCTAATCTTCACTTAATAACTTCTACTATTTCTTACTTTCTGGTGTGTTTTGTGTATATATGGTCAATCATTTTTCAATTCCTATATATATGACCAATCATTACTTCACGTTAAGTCTTTATTAGTAAAAGTTTCTGGTTTTATTTTCTTCTTTTCTTTTCTTTTCTTCTTTTTATCATCTGTTTTTTTTGTTTGGTTACATGGAATATCATTTTAATCAATCATTTTTTTTTGTTAATCGTCTTTTTTTGCATTCTTTTGGTTTCTTCTAATTCATTTCTTTTAATTTCCCCGTTTTCTTTGGTTTTATAAAAAAAAAATTTATCACTCATTCTACCTTGATCAATTAGTTCTTGATCCTTACTTCTTAAGACTCATTTCTTTATTTCGTCATTCCTTTGCTCCCATTTATTAAAAGTTACCTTTTAATACCCTCCTCCTGATTTTTCTCTTTTTTGTCAAAAAGAAACAGTTAGTCGCTTGTCATTTTTTAGTTCCTGGGTTTTCATTCATTCAGTTTATTTGTTTTTTTCTTCTTCTTTTTGGTTGCCTTTTCTTATAATTAGTACTTAATGCCCATCATGTTTGATATACCGAAATCAAATTTTAATTTCCAAAATATTCCTGTTGCTCAATTCTCAAATGATTTTATTAAAATTCATCAATTTGAATATCCTTCTCAATTAAATAAACTGGAATTAATTCAACATAATAAATCTTTGGAAGAATATGATTTGGAAGTTTATCAAACTTTCTTAGAAAGTTTGGATTTAAATAAACCAAATATTGAATTATATAAACAACAACCTTATTTAACGTTTTCCATTAGATTAAAATTAATTGATTTTCTTCTTAAAATGTCCATTAGGTTAAAAATTTTACCATTTGTCTTTTTTAAAGCGGTTAAAATTTTTGATAGATATTGTTCCAAGAGAATTGTTTTATTAGATCAATCTCAATTAATTATAACTACTTGTTTATGGATTGCTTCTAAATTACAAGGTGGTAATAATCATTTTATTAATTTAAATAATTTGGATAAAGTTAATTCAATTAAATCAATTAATGATTTAGGTTATGGTTCAGGTGGTAAATTTAAAGGTCCAACTGAAAGATTTAGATTACCAAAATTACATGAATTAGTTAAATTATGTGGTGCTAAATGTAAATATGATCAAGGAATGTTTAAACAAATGGAATTACATGTTTTATCTACTTTAGATTGGAATTTTAATGATCCATCAATAGAAGAATTTATTACATATTCTCATGAATTTAATGTTTTAAAAGAGAATGAATTTTTTAAAATTAAAGAATTTTTAAGTTATATTTCACTTTATTCATTTGAATTAATTGATATTAATATAATTGATTTATCAAAAGTTTTAATTGATTTAATTAATGAAACTCTTAATTTAAATGAAAATGATTATTTTTATCAAAAAATTAATTATAATAATGAAATTAATTTAGATCAATCAAAATATAATTTTATTAAAAAAAATTTAATTAAATCAATTTTAAATTCTTCAGAATTTATTTTAAAATTATTTAATTCAAAAGGTCCTCAACAATTTTTTTATGCAGTTTTATCAATTTATAAATATCCTGTGGCATCTCCTTTATCAATCATTAATACTGGTTCAACATCTTCAATCAATAAAAATGGTAATCCATCAAATTTGAATACTCCTCCTTCTTCAAGTTCTTCTTCAAATGCTGCTTATAATTTTCAGTCCCCTGCATCTACCCCAACAACAAATCATCACCACGGAACAGGAGGGGTAGTTGCAGTCCAACCACAACAGCCACAACAACATCAACCACATCAACACCAACATCAGGCTTCAATAACATCAGGAGTTTCCGTAAATTCAGTTCCTCCAGTCTCCGTTCCACCTACAGCTCCAATAAGTAGCAATAATAATTCCAAAACTGCATCTCCTCAACCGGTTTTTAAACCAGTAGTTTTACAAAACTTACTGAAGTATAGTCCAACGGTTGAAATGTTACCCCATATTACCACCACCACCACCGGAGGTGGTAATGGTAATGGTAATGGTGGTGGTATAGTGCAACAGGTACATAACCATACCTATCATCATCAGATTCCTCATCCTCATTATTCATATAAACAAAGTCAACAACATCAACATAATAGTAGCCTGACAAGCTTAAGTTCCTCCATTTCTTCTCTGAAAGATCATGACTAC
>JAJMOB010000002.1:49897-96340 GCA_030444945.1 Hyphopichia fennica
AAAAAAAAAGAACAAAAAACAAAACAAAACAAAAATTTTTTCATGATTGATCAAACATCTTTTTCATCTTTTTCTTTTAATTAAAGCATATATAGATACACATTATCATATAATATACCATTATTTCATCAATAAAATAGATTAATAATATTAGCAAAAAGAACATTTTTTAAATACTCAATTAAAACAATGAAGGAGGTGTTTGCCAACTGCAATTTTTTTGCTTTTTTTTGTTTTGTTTTAGTCTCTTCCTTCTA
This sequence comes from Hyphopichia fennica, assembly GCA_030444945.1. NCBI lineage: Eukaryota > Fungi > Ascomycota > Pichiomycetes > Serinales > Debaryomycetaceae > Hyphopichia > Hyphopichia fennica. The sequence goes on from JAJMOB010000002.1 coordinate 50,155, forward strand.
TTTTATTTCTTTAATGGGCATCTACAATGTCCCTTCTGGTAGAACATAAGCATATATAATATATATATAATATGCAAGGAGAGTACAAACCAGTGGTTGATGGGTGATCAGTGCCTGTGCCTTTGCCAGTGCCAGTGCCTGTCGGCCATTCGTATAACCTTGGATGAGGTGATTTTCCATAAAGAGGCAATATATAAGATTCGTATTAATATTATCAGTCGGTTGAATTGGCTCTAATAGGTGTCCAGTGTACGAATTATTAAACGTAACCTTAATTATGTTTTAGGGCTTACCACTACGTCTAACTATTTCTAATTTGGGGCCAAAGAATGCAGGTACAGTATTATTATTGGACCAGTAAACTGCAAATAAGATATGTTTTACAGCTTAGACCACACTTGCAGATTACCACACTCAGTTTACTGGTTAGAACTTTCTATAAAGATCCATGCACCAAAACGATAATAATAAACCCATACACCATCAAGAGACCCACACACCACTGGAAGGGGGGTTAAAGTTTGACACGGTATAAGGGTAGTGTACCGGTTACTTTACACTGCCTCTAAGTTTTTTTTTTTTAATATTTTTTTTTTTTTTTTTTTTTTTGTATAGCAAACTCACTTAGTCGCGATTGAAATATCATCACTCTAAAAATATACCTGAATACATATACTTACCAGTATAAACATATATATATAAACACATATATATATATATACATATATACATACATATATACTATACAGACATAGTGTACCATCACTCGTTAACAGCACACTTCCACATCCCTCGTTAACCACTCTCGCTTTATTACTCGTGATGATATTCCATCAGTTAATCATAACACTCTTGGTGTATATCCAATACGTTTTATGTGCTCCTAGTACCAAAGAATTAGTTGGTACTTGGACTTCAAAATCAAATACCGTTTTCACAGGACCTGGATTTTATGATCCAGTTGATGAATTAATTATTGAACCTGATTTACCCGGTATTTCTTACTCGTTTACCGAAGATGGACATTTTGAAGAAGCATTATATCGTGTTACTTCTAATGCTCAAAATCATTCTTGTCCCGTGGCTTCAATTACTTATCAACATGGTAAATATGAATTATTATCAAATGGTTCTTTGATTTTAACTCCTATTGCCGTTGATGGTAGACAATTATTAAGTGATCCTTGTGATGGTGAAAGTTCTACTCATTCTGCTTATAATAGATATGTTCAAAGAACTTGGTTTAAAGCATTTAGAGTTTATCTTAATAGTTATCACGGTAGATATACTTTACAATTATATCAATTCGATGGATCTCAAATGCAACCTTTATTCTTGGCTTATAAACCTCCTTTAATGTTACCAACTTCTGCTTTAAATCCAACCGATTCTGCTTCAGAAACTAAAACTAGTTTGAGAAGAAAAGTTAAAAGATCTTTGGAAAATCAATATAGAACTAATGCCGTTAAAGCTGGTAGTAATGATAATTATGATTTCTATTGGTGGGCTGCGGTTGCCTCTATTGGGTTTGGTTCTTCATTTCTTCTCTTGCGTTAAAGATAAAATCATTTCATATTCACATTCATATTCATACTCATATTTATGTTCATACTTGTGTTCATACTTATGTTCATCCTTTCTGTTCCTCCCTGTTTATTATTATAATTTCTTTATTCTATATTCTCTTCAATCTATTTTTGTATTTTAATATAGTTTTCTCTCTCCCCCTCCCCTTATAGTTTACTATACTTTTGTTATTTATACATTTGTAAGTTATGCATTTGCTATACATTTGTAAGTTATGCAGTTATACATTTGTTATACCTTTGTAAGTTATACATATGTAAGTTATACCTTTGTAAGTTGGTATTATTAAAGGGTTCCCCTATCGAGGTCGTGCACATACACACGTTTTTAGATCCACTCTTTTTTTTTTTCTTTGAGGGTCACTAATTACCTTAACTGATAACGAGGAGAAGTCTAAAATTAACCGCCACCTACCTTATAGTTCTCGCTTTCTTTCCATAACTAATACTACAACTTATTGATCCAACATAATGTCATGGTTCAGTGGTAATTCAGTACCACTCACTGAATTGGATTCAAAGATCGTTGAAGCTACCTCAGAATCTATTCCAAATGGTGAAATCGATATATCAATAGCTTTAGAAATTACTGATTTAATTAGAAGTAGGAAAATCCCTGCTAGACAATGTATGAGATGTTTGAAGAAAAGATTAATTAATACTTCTAATAATCCAAATTTAATTACTTCAACTTTAAAGTTAATTGATCTCTGTGTTAAAAATGGTGGCTACCATTTTTTGGTGGAAATTTCTTCAAAAGAATTTATCGATTACTTTATTGATTATGTTTTTAAAATTCATTATAATACAAAAGATTTTAAAATTCAATCTAATTTTGCAAAATTAAAAGTTGGTGAATTCATTTTAAAATTATTAAAAGAATGGTCCTTTTTCTTTCAAAATAATTTACAATTAAATTATGTTGAAAAAATTTATAAATCATTGGTTAATCAAGGTTATGAATTCCCAGAATTAGATTCAAATTTAAATCAATTATCTTCAAACTTCATTGATCTGGAAGTCCCTCCTGATTGGGTTGATAATGATGAATGTATGATTTGTTATGACTCCTTTTCAGTAATTAATAGAAAACATCATTGTCGTTCTTGTGGTGGTGTATTTTGTCAAAAACATTCCCTGCATTCAATCCCATTGGTCCATCTTGGTATCTTAGAACCAGTTAGAGTTTGTGATAACTGTTATGAAAAAGTTAAAAGTAAAAACTCTGGCAATTTGAAAAAAATTCAAAAAAATGATCGCTCATTACCTTCAACTAATAATGAAAACCCAGGCGATGATGATGACGAACAATTGAGAAAAGCAATTGAATTAAGTTTAAAAGAATCTGGTGTCCAAGTAAATAATGCTCCACCCCCTCCATCTCCTCCACCTCAGCAATCGCAACCTGATGCAGCTCAGAATGATGAGGAATCAGAAGAAATGAAGGCTGCAATTGCTGCAAGTTTGAAAGAATTTGAAGCTCAAGAAAAATTACATAAACAACACCAAGATCAGCAATCATTCTTCCAAAACCAAAATCAATTCGAACACCCATCCCAAGCCCAACCTCAACCTGAAGTAAACCCACCAAAGTCTGATTTTTATTCAAATATTCTACCGTTTGACATTAACCAACAACAACAACAACAACAGCAACAACAGCAATTCCAAGCACCTCCACAGAATCTACCAGCTCAATCTCAAGTTTCAACCCCACAGCAAATATCCCAGCAAACTACTAGATCGCAAATCGAAGATTTAAGCCAACAAGATGAAGAATCGATTAATTTATTTATAACTTTGATGAATAATACAAAGAATGACTCTAATAAACAAAATAATATTATCTATGATAATAATTTAAGTGAGTTACACAATAAAGTAATTCAATTAAAACCCAAATTAAACAAATCATTAAGAATTTCAATTGAAAGATATGATCACTTTTTAGAATTGAATAATAAAATTTCAACTATCACAAGATTATACGATCAATTTTTAGAATCGAAATTAAATCAAGCTTATAATCATCATTATATTTCAAACTTTCCTCCTCAACAACAAAGTACTGTTTCGTCACAATTAACAGGTAATAGATTACCACCTCAACTGACCAATCCTTATTCTGTTCCATATCCTTTAGAAGAACTGAAATCTCAAAATTCTCCCATGAATTCGCCTCCAAATCATACATTACCTACGCAACCTTCATCGTTTTATCCAAATTTCCAAGAGAATGCTGATAAAACTGGTGGAACTGGATCTTTTTATCCTGATAATTCACAAATTCCTGAACCTTTTGCTCATGATAATACTGGTCAACCACAACAATCCCAACAGGCTCCACAGCAATCCCATCCAATTCAAGAAAGACAGGCAACTGGTTATCCATCATATCCACCCACAGGTCCATCATACCCACCAGGCGATAGCGATGGAAGTGAAAGCGACGCCGAGAGTGTTGCAACTAGATATCCAGAGATTGAGAGTGAGGATCAAACTCAATTATCAAACATATCAGCCCCAATTAATGAACATGCCCAAAGAACTCAATCGGTAAATACAAGATATCCACCAATTGAGAGAATTAACTCAAATTATAGCAGTCAAATGTCATCGCCCTTAAATCAAATACAAAATGAATTACCTTCAATACCACAATTTGATCAACCTTTACTGCACTCAAGAACTTCAAGTTCAGCCACCAGTAAACATCGCGCTGAACCGGAACCATTGATTGAATTATAGAATTGAGGCCATTATTAACTCTTTTATTTACAATTTCTCTTTTCATAGTTGTTCTCTCTCTAATAAATTTCACCTTTTTCTTTTTCATATGGTTTTTTTTTTGCGGTATTTTTTCTTCGTCTTTCTATTGGTTAAATGTAGCTCATAGAGTGGTAGTGTTATTCAATAGACTGGTACAATTAGTGCTTATAATGAGAGCTACAAAATCCCTCATATACATGTAAAGCTCAATTCAGATTTGAAAAGTGACTCGCTTGCCTTTGTTTTGTTGCCAATTTGATTAACATTTTTTTTTTAGCAATAGAAGGTCTTCGTAAGTTTTTTTTTTTTATCCCTCACTAATCTCACTGTAAAATTTTAACAAGGTGTTTGAGACAAGCAATATGATTTTGAAAAAAAAAAAAATTTTTTTTTTTTAAACATCCTTTCACTTAATTCTTTTTTTATCTAAAACAATAAAGCCATAGAGCACGATATCAGTTTACCCCCTTTTGATCTTATAGTATTTATATCTTTAAGTCAAAAATAAACTACCTTCCCTTTGAAAGTTTCCTTTTTCTACGAGAGCTGCCGCTTGAAGTCCGATAATTTCATTTACTCACTAACCCTCGTGAGTGATACCTCCTATTTCCCATTTCCTATTTATATTTGCCCTTTCCCTTGTTTGAAAAACCATTTGTGGAAAGAATTTCACTAATATATAGTCAATAAAAGTAACCTTTAAAAAACAGATAAAGGTTGAATTATAGTTGACTTCCACATAAATAAAAAGAAAATAAAAATTATAGTCGAATTCTCTTCAATTATCAGATTACTGCCAAGTTATGACCCCTTCCATCGAAGTTATACAAGATGATTTATCAATTTTAGAATCTAATTCTCAAAACGATTCGTACATTGATTCAATTAAAAATCCAAAATCATCTTTTAGTTCTAATAAAGTTAGACGTGACAATCAAATTAGTAAAGAATTAATCGGTAAAACATTAATTGATCATATTTCAAAAATTGATCATGAAATTTGTGATGCTGGTGATGAAGATTCATTTTTCGTTGCTGATTTAGGTGAGGTTTACCGTTCATTTAAAACTTGGACAAGACGTTTACCTCAAGTTCAACCTCATTATGCAGTTAAATGTAATACTGATCCAAAAATTATCAAATTATTAGGTAATTTAGGAGCTAATTTTGATTGTGCTTCCAAGAATGAAATTGATACTGTCTTAGAATTAGGTTTCAATCCTAATAGAATTATTTATGCAAATCCTTGTAAGACCAATTCATTCATTAGACATTCTCGTGATTCAAATGTCAATTTAACTACCGTTGATAATTGTCAAGAATTATACAAGTTGAAGAAATTCCATCCAAACTGTGGTATTTTAATTCGTATTGCCACTGATGATGAAAGTGCTCAATGTAGATTATCAACGAAGTTTGGATGTTCAATCGATACTGCATTGAATGAATTGTTACCTTTAGCTAAGGAATTAGAATTGAATGTTAAAGGTATCGCATTTCATGTTGGATCAGGTGCAAAAGACTTTACATCAATTTTCAAAGCAATTAGAGATTCAAAAACAATTTTTGATGTTGCCATTGATCATTTTGATTTTAAGATGTCAATTTTAGATATTGGTGGTGGTTTTGAACAAGAATCATTTGAAGAATCTTCTTCAATGGTAACTAGATCATTGAATCAACTTTTCCCAAGTGATTTTGTTGATAAACATCAAATTAAATTCATGGCTGAACCGGGTAGATTTATGGTTGCAAATTCTTTTACATTAGCAACTCATATTATTGCTCGTAGAGATTTATCTAAAGATTTGATCCAAGAAACTAATATCGAGGCAATGATTTATATTAATGATGGTGTATATGGTAATTTAAACTGTATTTTATTCGATCATCAACATCCAACTCCATTTGTTTTAACTCACAGAAATCAATCATATTTTGGGATTGAAAATGATGCCAATGGAAAGGGCAAACATCAATTTTCAATTTGGGGTCCAACTTGTGATGGTTTAGATTGTGTGTCTCAAAATTCTAATTTGAATGCTAATGTCGAAGTTGGTGATTGGTTATACTTCCCAAAATTGGGTGCATATACTTCAGCTGCCACTACTTCTTTTAATGGTTTTAAAGGAGTGGCCCACATTATTCATGTTAGTTCTGAAGATCTTTCTTCGTATGGATTATGATCTGAATACATTAGTATATATATATATATTTACCTTTGTCTTTTTTCTTTTTTGCAATTTGTTTTTGCAATTGTTTTACCAGTTATACGCATTAAATTACTTGAATAAACGTATCAAGATACTTAATAAAATTTTCATCTTAATATACCTTAGAAGCTCTTGTATACGGCTCAAACCAATCAGAATGTAAGTTTTTCAGTTTGGCTACTAACAATCTTCTAAGCCTGGGCACTTCCAATTCTAGAATTTATTTTATTATAATGAGCATTTTTTCTCTTTTTTTTTGCGTGTACAATTAAATATACGGTCTATTTTTGGGGGTAACGGAAAAATCAACAGAAAAACAAAACAACAATACTAAAAAAAAAATGATGATGATTAAATAAAAAAAAAAAAAAAAAGATACTCTATCTTATTCGAACAAATCATCAACACTTTTCACCATCGAAAGATAGCAGCTCATTTATAAACAGTGAATACAGGCATTACAAGCTCGCTTTATTACCTCTACTCACCACCAATTGTCACCTCAAACACATTCCTTTCTTGTGTTCTCAACGCGCTTAAAACGTTTCGACAATTCTATTCGTTGCCACGTCCATCTTGATTGCCGCCTTTTCTTTCTTTCTTGATTCTCATTGTTTTTTATTAATTCTATTTGATTTCAATAAAACTGACTCGATAGTAATCAAATTATCAGTTCCCACCGTTACCGCCTTTTCCTTTTGATTCAGTCTTTTTTGGTTCTTTTTTTTTTGGTTTTTGATTTTATTTCAATTTTGTCCTCTTTAACCCAAAATTTTCTGTTTGCTTCCATCTCATTTTCCAGTTTTAATTGATTGTTTAGATTGTTGTTTTTGTTCTTGATTTTGTTTAACTTCTTTAAACTCTTGATTCAGAACATTAAAAAATTTTTTTTTTTCTTTCTTCCACTTCATAAGAATTGACAATATTCCATTCGATTTAAGTACTAATTACGATCAAGTGCATAATATGTCATATAATAATAATAATAATCAGGCTGCTGAAAATCTACACAAGATAAATAATGCTTTAAAAGCATTGAATGAAAAAGAAAATACAAATGATCGAGATTTTTCAGTTCATATAACAGAAGAAGGTGAAACTATATCAACAAAAGAAAGACCCGTCAAATCAGTTGATCCACCAGCTGCCTTTAAACCAACTGATGCACAATTATTTTTACCAAATGGTTTACCGAATTGTGAATTTATTAGGGATCATTTCATACATGAAGGACGATTACACGAAGAACAAGCAATTCGAATTTTAAGAGATGCAACTGATTTATTAGCCAGTGAGCCTAATTTATTAGATGTACCAGCTCCTGTTACTGTTTGTGGTGACGTTCATGGACAATATTACGATTTAATGAAACTTTTCGAAGTTGGTGGTAGCCCTGCCAACACTTCTTATTTATTTCTAGGTGATTATGTTGATAGAGGTTCATTTTCTATTGAATGTTTAATTTATTTATATTCTTTAAAACTAAATTATCCTGATACTTTTTGGATGTTAAGAGGTAATCATGAATGTGGTCACTTAACTGATTATTTTACCTTTAAATCTGAATGTTTACATAAATATTCTTCAACCTTATATGAAGAATGCTTAAGATCTTTTAATGCTTTGCCCTTAGCGGCCATAATGAATAAACAATTCTTTTGTGTTCATGGTGGTCTTTCTCCTGATTTGAGAACTTTAGATGATTTAATTCGATTAGATAGATTTAGAGAACCTCCAACCAAAGGATTAATGTGTGACTTATTATGGGCCGATCCAATCGAGGAGTATGATGAAGATAATATGGATCAAACTTTTGTTAGAAATTCAGTTAGAGGTTGTTCGTATGCTTTTACATATAAGGCTTCTTGTCAATTTCTAGAAAGAACTGGTTTACTTTCAATCATTAGAGCCCACGAAGCTCAAGATGCTGGTTATAGAATGTACAAAAGAACTAAAACTATGGGATTTCCTTCTTTATTAACCATGTTTAGTGCTCCGAATTATTTGGATAATTATAATAACAAGGCGGCAGTTTTAAAGTATGAAAATAATGTTATGAACATTAGGCAATTCAATGCATCACCTCATCCTTATTGGCTACCCCATTTTATGGATGTCTTCACTTGGTCATTACCTTTTGTTGGCGAAAAAGTCACCGATATGTTAGTTTCAATCTTGAATATTTGCACAGAAGAAGAATTAGATGAAGATACCCCATTGAATAACGAAGATATTAATGTTTCAAGCATTAGCAATTCTCCAACTTCTAATCCTCCAGCTGTTCCAATTGATCAAAGTCTTGAAGATAAAAGAATTGCTTTACGTAATAAGATTATCGCAATTGGTAGAGTATCTAGGATGTATCAAGTTTTAAGACTGGAATCTGAAGATGTTGCCCATTTGAAACAAATGAATAGTGGTATTTTACCAAAAGGTTCTTTACTAAATGGTACTGAAGGATTGAGAAGTACAATCAGTTCTTTCGAAGAAGCCAGAAAAGCTGATTTAGAAAATGAAGCTATCCCTCCACCCCCTGAAGAATTAAGAAGAAGGGAAGCTCAAAGAACTTCTAAAATCAGAAAAGATATTGAAAGCTCTGAAAATTCTAGTCCGGTTTTCCAAAGATTGATAAGAAGATTATCTCAAGGTTAATATCCTTACCCATTGTCCTCTCCCTAAGTTTTGTTGTATTATTTTACTTGTAAATTACGTAATTATAATTTTATAATACTATAATACTCTATTCTACCTTTTTTTATATATACCCTCAAATATTTTTATGTTCAGTCATGACAATTTGATTTCAATGTTTATTTCTTTAAAGCCCTTCATATCCTCTCGTTCGTTTTATTTGGTTACGTTTATCTAATTTTTATTTTTATTTTTATTTTTTTTTTCAACTTTTGTTGTTGTTATACATTCTATGTCTTTCAGATATACTATCTTCATGAAACTTCATGTATCAAGTGGCATGATCCATCCACCATCGGTATTGTAGTCAGTCTGTATACCCATGGGGAATAGAGCCCGTACACCTCACTGTATTCGGGCCAGAAAAAAAAAAAAAAATCCAGAAAAAAAAAAAGAAAACAGTCAAGATGGTAACCACATTTCAACACGTTTTTCTGCAATATTATATCACCTCAAGTACAACCCCATAATAATACTTTCCACGAAGTAAGAAGATCCATTCTGGTCCAAAGAGAAGGATACTAAAAGAAAGAAAACGTGAGCAAACCTTTTTGCTTCGAATATTTTGAATATAAAGTGACGATTCGCATACTTTGAATAACGATGGTGCGCCGAATAAAAATCATCCATGAAGCTCCGAATATTGAAAATACTATTCCAGTATCTTTATATCAATCATCTTCCCCAGAAAAATTCTCAGTGGAAGATGATGACAAATTTGTTCTTTACGGAGGAGGTACAGGTTATAGCTTTGAAATACTAAACAATGATCCGGCCCATGATCTAAGAATAAATAATGAACTTCAGGATTTGGAAAACCCTTCACCCGTTAGTTTATTTGTTTTGAATACTAGCTTAATAATATGGTTCGAAAAGTTGCATAAGGGATTAGACATTAATTATCAGTCAATTATTTTACATGCATTACAAACTAACCCACAACAATCACAAAATACCATTTTATATCTACAAATAGTTTCAAACGAGTTTTTAGAAAGTATACCTAGACAAGCATCGGAATTCATTTCATCAATTGAGTTGACTATATGCTCTAATAGCAATTTCGATGCTCAAAGAATAAACCAGAATCCGTTGTTCACAATTCAGAGCCAATCGAGCCTCACTGATATATATGATGCATTATCTGAGTGTTCGTCATTTCATGATTCAGAAGAAGAAAGTGAAGAATCTGGAAATAATCCAATGTCACAATTTAACCAGCTTCCTTCAAATGGTGAAGAACAACAACAACAAGCATTAGAAATTCCATCAACTTGGTTGCAAAGTAGTGCGGAGCCAATTTCAATCGATACTGAAATTGATAACCAAGAAAGTATATCCTTTAGAAACATCGGAAATGCTGACGATTTAGAGATCGATGAGCTCGAGGATCAGGATATCCATAATGACGGACCGAGTAGTCAAGTTGCTGGAATGCATGTGGACGTTGGATTCGCACCTATCGTCGGTAGTGTAAGAAGAAGAGATGATTTAGAAATAGATGGAGAAGAAGAAGCTTTTAAAACCAGACGATTAAGATAACGATTTGTTAAGATATGATCTTTCACTTCTAATCTAATATATAGTATTTGACTTACAACAGTTCTTCTATTTTTTTATTTATTTTTTTTTTTTGCATTTTTTTCTTTCAGCTCCGCTTATTCGCAAGCAAAGAACCACCTTAATATTATTAATACCCCAAGACTTCTTATTTATCTATATTTATCATCATTGCCCCTAATGTGTACATGTAAAATCGATTCAACAACAATATTAGTCGAATGTTCAGTAATTGCAAAATTACTTCGTGTATGGTTTTGAGCCCGGACCTCTCCGGAGAAGACCCATACCTTTCATTGGGCTTGTTCGGGTTTTGTCCTAGTTCCTTTTTTCATATTCGTTTTCTTTTTTTTTTCATCTTTATCTCTGTCCCTATTGATTCACCAGATTACCCTTTTACAGTAAGTACTGTTCCCAGATTAACTCATCCATTCGCTCGAACTATCCGGTCATTCCTGCTTGTTTTGATTTCATAAGAATATCTGCAGCTTGTTTCCCTTTTTTCGGAGCACCCCTGTAATAATGAAATCCACAGAAGAAAGATATCGTTTTAAGAACCATTTTTTCAAACTTGGACAGGGAAGAATCATCCCTCTCGAGCGAGATGATTATTGGGAAGTATATTGGAAATATCCAGAATGTTCAAATGATGTTTTTGAACTTTTGACACCTTATGATGTTCAAACGATTAGAGATCAAAATTTAGCAAACTTTCTCCTGCTAATCCGTATTCTTTGCTTCAAACTTATTAATTTAAGGAAATCTCCCAATTTTCCATTTACAACCCCGACAACTGCTTTAGAAACTTTGAATTGCGTGAGGATGCTTACTAAGTTTTTACCTTTCTTGTATGAATTAGCTAATTATACGAGTGAGCTTGAAGATGTGGTATTTTGGAAAGAGTCTTTTGACCCAATTGAAATTGCAACCAATCAATATTCCGACAAAAACAGTGATGACAATCGGGAAGCAAAAGGCGCTGAGACCATTGACAAGCTGAAAATATTAGCTCTTGAACTTTTGCAAACTACTATTGATCTTTTATTCATCAAAGGTTTTACAATAGACGTTCCCAAATCAGACAAACAATCATCCGATAATGGTAAAAGCTTGGTAATATGGGAACCAGGTATCGGATCTTCCTCAAAATATCACCCTACAAATCTCATTATAGACAGTAATAGAGCTCACCTTCTCAAATTGATTTTGACCCTCATATCCACATCTTTTTACATGGCACCATCCCAAATAATATCTAATGGTTCAAGGTTTTTAACTTTACTCGTGACTATAGTACCAAGAGTAGAATTGTTGACTTTGATTTGTTCTTTGTTCAATCTAATTTGTCGGTCCGCTCGTAGCGCTTCAAGTGAAAATGGACTCTACTACAATAACCCTCAACTTACTAAGATGAGGCATTTATGCGTTGCTTATTCAGCACAACTTTTAACAGCCATGGTTGTTTATCCATTGCCTTCACATACATTCACTCAATTCCTAATCGATTACGACTTAGTAACTACGCCTAAACCCTATAATATGGCTAGATTATATGTTGGTAAATTGCACAAAGAAAATGAAATCCTCTTTTTAGCATCTTATCTTTTGAATATTTTGAGAGTTCCACTACAACAGGCCAAGGATTCTGAAAGTGCCAAATTTTCTTTAAACATTAAAGGTAATCAACCTTCATTATGGGTCACGGAATGTATCATTTTGCTCTGGGAACTATTCCAGTGCAATAAGACTTTTAGAGCTTTGGCTGGTCAGAGATATATCCATGAATTGATAATTAACTTATTATATTACATTCACAACTATAATGATATACCTACTCACAAGAATTTGGTCAGAGTGTCTTCCTACTTTATTCTTTATTTATCATCCTATGAACCCTTAATGAAACTCTTAGTCCAACCAATCAATTTTACGTTTTACGAAAACCTTCCAAATGCATATAAAATTATGCCTCGTCCAACAACTTCGAGAGATTTCGTTGTTATCCACATTTGTCAAATTCTCTCCTCTATAACTCCTATTTCATCCAATTCACATTCTGTATTATCTAAAAAACAACCAACTCATGTTCTTTCCACAACCTTAGTTGAAGTCCTCTATAACTTAATCCCACTAGTTGATGATGAATTGAAATCATCTGATTCACCCCTCAAAAAGCTCAGTAACACAAATCCCGGTGGTGGACTTTCATACACTGCGGCATCTGCTATTACCCAATTGATTATTCGATTCCTGACCAAGAATTTTTTAACCGAAAATAGCTTCCATACAGACCTCTTGGCATTGATATTTAGAGCGGTGTGCACTGCAGTTGTCAAACACCCAAGACCATCAAGAATGTTACTCTTCTGTATTTTGAAAAATGAAAAGACTTATGACTTAGTATGGAATACTATATTTAGCTTAGATACTACCCCACCTCATAAATTGAACTCAATCGACGATGAGGACGAGGAACAAGAAGAAAGTGGATTCAACCCAGCTGTAAATGATACCTATGATTCCAGCGTCGACGAGAGCTTATCTAGAGTTGAATCACATAGATCTGATCAGCTCTCTATAACTCCACTGTTACCCAAAACCGATATTGAAATGTCTGAATCAGAGTTCATTCAAAGTTTAAGTGTACCTGCATCTTCTCGAAACTCCATATCCAGTATACCAGGTACTCCTATGAATGAGCCTTTCCCTGTGATTGGTAATGATTACGATTCGGAAACAGAAGCAATCGAGGCAGCTTTGAGACCGAAACCACCTACTGGAATGACACCAAAGCTGCGTGAAAAGTTACCAAAAGACTCTCCTTTACAAAGAACATGGGGTGGGAATGATGCGTTAAGGATCATTCTTACTATTCTCATTCCTCACTTGAAAGTTGCATTAAAAGAAGTGTGGTCCAGCAGAGAAGGGTCTAGTATTGACAGTTATCTTTTAGTGAAACAAATTGAAAGCATAAATTTTGATAAACTTTTCACAGAATACAGGAGTCAAATTAACTACGATTTTTCGCCCAATACACCTTTGGAACCTTTGAAATTCACATGGAGTCATCTCTCTCTTGGATGGTATACTTCTTTGTTATATGGTAGGATTTATAATTCCATTGAGAACGTTAACTCATTTGTTGGAGGTAATGGAAACATTATGAAGAATCTTTCCAGTTCATTAGCTTCCTTCAGTAAGATCACTTCTAGTTGGTCTAGCTTGACTAAGTCTAGTACCACTGACGTAGGAAACGAGTCCCCAGAGGTAAACGCATGGGTAGTTGATTCGTTGACAAGTGTCAATAATTGGTCTCAAACTTCGATCAAACTTTTTAAGATTGAATATGCTCAGAGAGATTCGTTCTTTCCTATAGAAAAAGGGCTTGGAATTGGTAATGCTCCTGCTCCTGGAACCCCAGGTGGTGTAAATGATATGACAAACTCATTGGTTAGACGTTTCAGTGATTTCAGAGTGAATAATACAAGTAGAAACAGTATTTCATCAGCCCATTCGGTAAATGCAATTCTTAACACTCCTATCGAAGAACAAGAATCAAGCTTTGGGAAAATAACTCCACGAAACTCGGTCACTTCTCTACAGTCATTAAATGCAATTAATCGATCAAGAACTAACACACCACGAAATTCAATAAGTATGTGATTACAATATGTTAAAACAGTCACAACCAAGAATAGTGTTCATTTCTTTACCATCTTTCCATACTTTTCATATATAGAGTTTTGATAGAATGTTTACTATAACTGTTACTACATTATGAATTTACTTGCTTAAGATATTGTAAAAACAAATTGTAAAAATTATCAATTTAAAGTCTATATTGTACAGAGAAATATGCTATTTGCTTTATGCCATTATTTTCGTTTTTTAAATTTTGCATCCAACCTATGCACTCCTCAACGTCTACGACCACCCTTCTTTTGGACTAATTCGAAACCGTCATCATCAACTATTGCTCCTTGTGGTTCGTCAATATCCATATCCATAGCATCATCAGTAACCAAAGCTGGGATATTTGTGTCTTCTTCATCTTCACTTTCTTCATCAGAAATGTCAGGGTTGTTTGGATCGGCTCCAACCGTGACTTTGTGATATTGTGATCTACTTTGTTTCTCCTGCCATTTTTCATAAGTTATATCAATATTTGTAAAGTTTTCTAAGGCGACATCTCTGTAGAACTTCATAATCAATGCTGCAATTTCTAAAGCTGAATCATTATCAATTTCTGTATCAAATTCGTCAACCATGGCATATAATAAAGTTTCTTCTATTAACTGAATATCAACCACAGTTTCATCAAATAAGTCAATCACAATACCGGAGATCCAGTCTCTTTTGTCTGCAGAGTTGGCACCACCCCATGAGTTATCAACAGCAGTATTCAATTCTTCCCATTTATAAACGGCCATGCAAACACCAAGTTCAAATTTAGCTTGCTGCCTTTCATTGTTAAATTTCAAGTTAAGTTGTCCTTCAGCTACCTCTACGTAGTCAGTTGGATCAATCGAAGGCATCTTCTCTTTAGTTGTTTGAGGAATAAATGAGCTTTTTCAAGTTGGCTTCTAGATAAAAAATTGAAAAACTTTAAAAAAAAAAAGAAAAAACTAATCGCGATGATGTCGCATTCTTTTTTTTTTTTTTTTTTTTTTTATATGTCTCACTTCTAATCGTAATCTAAAGTTTTAATTATTTCCTTTACAATGCCATCTTCTTTCAAAACACTAGCAACCTCTGTCCGAGTAACATTAAGACTAACAAGCTTGTATCTCTCACTTCTAACATTCTGTTCAATCAAAATACCATTTTCAATTAATTCTGTTACTATATGTTTGAAATTTGCAATCCTAATTTTATTTTTTTGCGACCCGTTTGACATGTTGTAGAAATCGCCATAAAGGACAGTCATAAGAGTTGCTTTTGAGTCAGCATTAGATACTAAATCACTACTTTCCTTTGACGTCAACAAGGCCAAAGAGTTCTTCATTTCATCAATTATATCACCAAGAGTATTATCTGCCAATCCAGATCTCTTCATTCTTAATAATAAACTGGCGAGTACTAGTTTAGACGCAAAGGGCAAAGTTCTAATAAAGATACGAGCAGGTGAATTATTCGACTCATTAAAAGCTCTAGCTATATCTTTCATTCTTACCACAATTTTCCCATTTTCAATTTTAAGAGCGTTATTTTCGATACTCTCATCTTCATTTATGTCGTCATTAAATTCTATAACCTCCCCATGGTTTTGATTTTGATCATTTTTCTTGAAATGGACATAAGCCTGTTCAACCATTTCGACTGCACGACGACAAACCATCAAAGCTTTTCTAACATCCCCCACAATTATACCAACTTTTTTGGATGCAAATTCAATAGCTGATTCATCAAACACCACTCTTTTTTTTGACTGCTTAGTAAAATGAACTAATCTATTTCTAATAATAATGGCCAATTCGTCGACGGTATAAGGGATAAACTGAATTCTTCTGAGACCCAATCTGGAAGAAATTTTATTTGATAAAACTCTTTCAGGAAGATCCATAGTATTAGCCACAGCAATTACAATTAATTTAGAATTAGCGTAGGTTGGCCAATTAAAAAAATTGTACATCACATTTTGCCTAGCAGTAACAATCTGATCTAATTCATCCATTAAAACTACCAACGGTTTCCTTTCTTCTTCTTCATTTTTGAAATGCTCTTCAAGTAGTAATGCAGCATTTGACGCACTAACCTTTAATCCACTGATTTTCTCATAAAGTTTTTCATATGCAACGCTTGGGGATAGTAACTTTAATCCATTAATTTCAAGGAAGTCAAAGTCGAAATTTCCAGACCTATCTTCACTTTTTGCGTCATTCAATTGTTCAATAACTTCTCTAATAGTAGCCGTCTTACCTACACCGGGCGTACCACTAATATAAACACAACAACCAGTTCCTTCGCTAATTGCATTCTCTAGATTAACATAAATTGCTGTGAATTCATCAGTACGGCACGGAAGCTCAGCCAACCTTGTAGAAGTATGTAGTCTTGCTCTAACTTGTTTAAAGCTCTCAGATGAGGGATCGATCAGGAGGGTCTTCGTTATCTGCTTCGGTTTTCTAGGTGATAAGTTTGGCAAATTCAGTCTTGAAATATCAGGTTTTACAACGACCCTTCTTTGTCCAATTTTTGGTATTTTGATTGGAGATGTAGCAGCAGAGGAGCTTTTTGCTTTACGTTTGTTCTTGACAGGAGTCTTTTGAACTTTCTTGCTTCTTTTTTTAGCTTTTGACTTGGAACCAAATTCTTCTTCTTCTACATCAGCATCGCTATCATCCGCATTTGAGCTCTCATTTATATCATCAACATCATCCAAGATTGCATCTTCTTCGGAATCCTCTTTCTCATAGTCCGATTCGTTGTCACTACTTTCATCCTGTTCTTCAGCATCCTCAGATCCTTTGGCAGCTTTTTTGAGCCTTTCTTGGACCTTAGAAGGCGTCACAGGAACCTGAGTTCCATTCAGCTTATCCTTATCTTTTGAGTTTGGAGTTGGGGTCTCTTCTTTTACTTGTATTTTCTTCTTGGGACTTGATTTAGATTCTTTATACGCCTTTGGAATAGTTTGAGACGAAATCAGTTGGATAGCCCGAGAAGGATCTGATTTGAAAACATCTGACCATTCCCTGTAATCAAACTCATCAGTGAATTTTTCTGCCCATTGATCACATCCACGTCTACACATGAAAGTGGAGTCAGAATTTGAATCATCTATAATAAGATCTTGATTTAATTCCCGATTTGAGACAACGACAGCTTTATCGATAATTTGTTTTAAATGAATGTCATCTTGATATGACGTTACAAAAATTTCATTTTTTGAAATTTTATTGGAGTCTGAGTACTCGGGAACTTTTGGTAAGTCATTAAATTCCACATTTTCCATTTTAACAAACCAAGTAACTATGAGATCAATAAAGTTATGAACGCCGAATTGAATCTCT
Organism: Hyphopichia fennica; assembly: GCA_030444945.1. Lineage (NCBI taxonomy): Eukaryota > Fungi > Ascomycota > Pichiomycetes > Serinales > Debaryomycetaceae > Hyphopichia > Hyphopichia fennica. The sequence goes on from JAJMOB010000002.1 coordinate 67,984, forward strand.
TTAATGATCACAATTCCTGGAGTATCAGAATCCTTTTCATCGATTAGTATGACATCACCAACTTGAAGTTCTAAGTTATCCGAATCTCTTGTTAATTTTATATTTGATGTTGAACTCAATGCTTTAGAATTGGATTGTGGAGTTGACATTCTTGAGCGTCTAGTAGACTTTCTTGATGGGGTCTGAGGTTCATCTTCCGATTTGGTAGCATTGTCATGGTTTGTTGATTCATTTTCACCAACCATGAGGACATACTGCCATCCTTTCAAATCTCTTTGAGTTTTCGCCATTACTTATAAGCAGAAGTGTGAGACTTGATGGCTTCTTGAAAACCCTTGAACAATTCTTGAAATTTATTTGACGCGTAGGAGATCGATGGAGCCTATCTCGAATTTTTTTTTTTTTTTTTTTGTTTTGTTTGCTGGCATGCAGGTCAGATAGGACGTAATAAGGAAATGGCGTATTTTACATCTTTTTACAACTTACAAATTTTTATAGTTGTTTGCAACATTTTACAAGTTAATAAACGGAATCGTAAACTTCATTTATTCTAATATACAAAGAAGGTTGGGGTAGTTATTGAGGTATAAGAGGATCAGGCACTGGAAGAAGATATATGACGCTTGTTCGGGGCAAATAGGGAGGATGCTAAGTCAAATGTGCAAAAACAAGATAAGATAAGATAATGTATAAGCAGGAGAATTGTAAAAGAAAAGGTGGTATATGCAATCAAAATATTAGAAATGGGCAAAAAATAAGGGGGGACGAATAATATAAATAATGATTTGGAGTTGTGATTGTCTTTAGTTGATTTATTTGAATATTAAGATTGGTTCTCCAGTATTAACAATTTCTTCAAGGTTTAATCGTAAATCAAAAGCTTTTGATAATATAACTTTAAAGATTTTTTGAACGTTAATTGAATGAGATGTTGAACAAAAAATTACAGGAGATTTCATTGCATTACCAAATTTTTTGGCTTGTTGGGTAATTTCTATTTGATCTTGATAAGGTAAATCAATAAATTGATCATATTTAGTACCTATTAAAAATGGTATAGCAGTTTTATTAAAACCTCTTACTTGACGATACCATTCTTTAATTGAATTTAAAGTTGATTTGCGAGTTAAATCAAACATAAATAGTATTGCAACTGCATCATTTGAAACCAATGGTAACATATTAATGAATTCTTTTTGACCACCCAAATCCCAAATACTAAAAGTTATGATTGTATTTTTGATTTGAATCTTTTTCTCCATGAAATTTACTCCCAAGGTTTGAATATAATCTTCATCAAATGATCCTTCAACATATTTAACCATTAGTGAAGTTTTACCGATTTGAGAATCACCAATAAGTCCAATTTTAAGGGCAACTCTTAATAAGATACGTTAGTAATTATATTTTTCTTTATGGTTTTCTTTCAAAAAAAGAGAAATCTTATTGAAAGTAATATACATACTGGTTATTTTGGTCCTGGTTATTATTCTCGTCTTCCATGATTTAGTTAACGCTTTGTCTTGTTGATGATTTTGAGTTTAGGATCAATTGAGATCTCCAGTTTATGAGCCGACAGTAACTGCAAGGAGGTATTCTGCTGAATGGTTATTTGAGTCTAAGTATAAGTTGATTGGTATCAAAAATTGTTAATGAAAAGTGAAATCAATATCAAAAACTGTTTGTTTTTGTTTTGTTTTGTTTTGTTCTGTTTCGAATTTGTCTTTGTTAGGCGCTTCGTCTGTTTCTTCTGTTTTTGTTCCCTAATAAAAAATTTAGATTGTCTCGTTTTGTTTACATTTTTTTTTTTTTTCGCAGATTATCAATTTCTCACGTGTACGGGTGTTTGAAGAAGTTATATGTACGGATGTTCTCATTTTTCGATTCAGCGATCATCCAACAGGGCTACAGCCCTGTTTCATCACGTGCCGTCAGCTCGATATCCGCGAATTCTTAATTCTCAGGACTCTCACCAAGTGTATGCAAAAAGACCCAACCACCCTCCACATACTACCATTCCCTCATCTTTGCTTAACTATGCGCACACTATCAAGGTTTACACTGAAAAGTTTTTCAGTGGGATGGTGAAAAAAAAAAGAAAAGGAAAAAAAAAAAAAAAAAAAAAAGAGAAAAATTCATCAAATTTTTTAAAAAAAAAAAAAAAAAAAAATACTCCTTCTGTTAAAGAAGAAACTTAGTTTAAATCCCCCTTTTTATTTCTAGACTTATCCCTATACAACTAGAAGCACAACCATGGCTGTCGGTAAAAATAAGAGACTTTCCAAGGGTAAGAAAGGTTTGAAGAAGAGAGTCGTTGATCCATTCACCAAAAAAGAATGGTATGATCTCAAAGCTCCATCTACTTTCGAAAACAGAAATGTTGGTAAAACTTTGATCAACAAATCAACCGGTTTAAAAAATGCCGCCGATGGTTTGAAAGGTCGTGTTATCGAAGTTAGCTTGGCTGATTTACAAGGTTCTGAAGACCACTCTTATAGAAAAGTTAAATTGAGAGTTGATGAAGTTCAAGGTAAAAATTTATTAACCAACTTTCACGGTTTAGATTTCACTTCTGATAAATTAAGATCCTTAGTCAGAAAATGGCAATCTTTGGTTGAAGCTAACGTTACTGTTAAAACCGCTGATGATTACGTTTTAAGAGTTTTCGCTATTGCTTTCACCAAAAGACAAGCTAACCAAGTTAAAAAAACCACTTATGCCAAATCTTCTAAATTAAGAGAAGTTAGAAAAAAGATGATTGAAATCATGCAAAGAGAAGTTTCCAATGTCACTTTATCTCAATTAACCTCTAAATTAATTCCAGAAGTTATTGGTCGTGAAATTGAAAAATCCACCCAAACTATCTTACCTTTACAAAACATTCACATCAGAAAGGTTAAATTATTAAAACAACCAAAATTCGATTTAGGTGCTTTAATGGCCTTACACGGTGAAGGTTCTACTGATGACAAAGGTAAAAAAGTTGCTGGTTTCAAAGATGTTGTCTTAGAATCCGTATAAATTTAATTAAGTGTTGAAAGAAGGAAATCAAGTTTAATCGTTTTTGTTTTTTTGTTTAGAGCTGTGATTGGAAATTGTTATCTATTAACATATTTTCTATCTTTCTCTTTTGAAAAGAGGGAAGGTGACTAATTTGATTCTTGTCTTTTCTTTTTTACTTTTATTCCTTTCTTTTTTCTTTTGTATTTTCATAAACCTAAACATAAAAACCAACCAAAATAAACATATATAATATTATTAATTAACTGTAATTTGTAGTTCAAATTGTAAATCTACATCTAACTGAAATTGGTGAATAAATATATTATGTATATACATGAAGTGTTTCTACTTGTTATTTTATCTACTTGTTATTTTTCCTTCTTATAGAGTCCCATGCGGATGCAGAGTTAGAAGGTTCTTCCACTTGTGGATCCTTATTAGTTTCAACAGACTGGGTTGAAGTATTTGATTCCAGATTTGGGTTAGATACTGAAACCCATTCAATATCTTCATTGGGTTGTGCTTGTTCTTGTTCTTGATCTTGGGGAAAATTTTGAACTCTTAATTGATCCCAATGAGATTTTGGTTGATTTGGATCCAGCGATACACTAGTATCACCAACAATTGCATTATCAACGCCCATCAGTTGTTTTAATATATTTTCATCAACGTGACCATCTTTTGTAAATTCCATTGGTAAAACTTCAGCAAAATGACTTTTAGAAATTCTTATATTACGAATTTTTGAAACATCCTCTTCGGTCATTAATCTTGGATCCTTAATTTTATAAATTGGATTTACTGAAGTGATTTTATAATACATTAAAAACAATGGTGATACTTGTTTATCAATTTTTCTCCAAATTTCTCCTTGTCTTTGTAATGAAGGATCTGACAGTTGAGTAAATTTAGTAGTTTTCTTATTCATGAGATAATTAACCGATTCATTGGCGGCAAAGATTGAAAGACCTAAGGCCACTGAAGAACGAAGGAAAAAACGAGCCACTGGTCTTTTCAAGAATGGAACATTAGTTGTCGTAGTTGTTGTAGAAGCTGGATTTGGATTTGGTATAGGAGTTTCATTAACGGGATGAGTTGTAGATGGAGTAGGAGGGGCTGAAGTTTTTTTCTTTAAAAAATCATATAGGGCAGGAGCAGTAGCAGCTACCATAAAAGTTGAAAAGGCAAGAAATTGTGATTTTACAAATACATCATATAAACTGGTAAATATATGTTTTCGATCCGTTTGAGTTAATTTTTTATCAGCGTTATAAAAATCAATACATTGTTGGTATTGGTGAGCACCTAATCTATTATATAATGGAGAAGGATCAGATGATGCAGGATCTTGAGAATCATTTGGTGATGATAATGACATTTTTCAATTTCAATTGAGTTTGTAAATGATATGAAATAAGAAAATGATTATATAGTTTTAAAGTAATTAGCTGATGCTTACCCCGAATTTGCCATTGCGAACCCATTGGCGGGTGTTTTTCCTGTTTTTTTTTTTTTTTTTGGGGGGGGGGTTTCAGACCCGTACATGCCCACAGTACCCACAGATTATAAAGTCGTCTCCGTATCTTTTACTGGTAACAGATAGTGAAGTTTAATGAATATGAAAAAGTACAGGAGGGAAAGAGAAGTGTGAATTCTAGGGATCCGAATTTAGTTTGAGATCATATTTAATGTACTGATAGAATGTTTTTGGAGTGCAAGCTTTTTGCAACATTATTTTTGCTCCCCTTTAATTAGGATTAATCTAATTTGTCTTTTCCTTTTTCCATACGATAAAGTGTCATATATATAAATAAGTGACATGAAACGTGTTTTTGGAGAGAGAGACAAAAAAAAATGAAACTTCTAAATAATCCCTCTTTGCTTATAGTTATAATTACGTCAAGTTTATGCTAAATATTGCAAAAAACCAAAGAATTTAAAAAAAAAAAAAAAACAGCAGAAAAATAGCAAATAGCGTCACGTGATACATATATACTATAAATACGATGATCATCAAGTTGACCAGCAGAGTATTACATGTTAGAGCAGTACATAGGATAATACAGAGGATAATACATAGGATAATACATAGGATAATACATAGGATAATACATAGGGTAATACATAGGGTAATACAGATAAAAGAGCAGTTCGACATGCATTACATAATCAATTGACAACCCACTAACAGTTAAAAAATGGGGGGGTGCATAAACAACGAACAAGTCGTTAGCGCAACCCTAAGTAATAGTAATTTTTAGTTTTTTAATTAAGATTATGTATATTTAAATATTAATAAGTATATTAGACGATATGGCAATCCAATTTGAACTGAATTTCATGAGAGCAATGTAAAATTGTACAAATAGAATCATTTAAATTGTTAAAACTAAGAAAATGCGAGTACCTGAAATTTCACTTAATTCACCGAGATGGTCATAGGGGTATGGTCATACAAATTACGTATTTTATTTGATTGTTATTATTTAGTTTTACTAGTATTGCACACATACTTATTTAATTCATATATAATCAATTTGGTTAATTGCTGTTTATATAACCAATTGTGTAAGAATCTGCTAACATTTTTTTACAGGGCCCGGCTGTCTTTTTGTTGTTCTCTTGCGAAAGTTTAATATTCTTAGAGAGAAAGGGAAAAATACGTGTACTGCATATAGAAAGAAATAGTACTGCTACCTTTTTACACAGCCAGAGACAACAACACATACAGATGGAAAGTGGGACTAAGTAAGTGAAATTGTCATTTTGATGATGCTTTTATTCGATTAAATTTATCAATTACTACTCTCTTTTTTTTTTTATATCAATTGCTAATTCAATTCTTTTATCTTTTTTTTTGTTGTTCTTTCTCTTACGCCTAGTCTGTTCTAGATATTACAATTCTGGCTACCAATTAATTGATTCTTTTTTTCCAATCAGTAATGAGTAGTAAAGTATGTATAATTCATATCAACATTCTTTTTTTTTCTTTGAAATGAATTGCTATTCACAATTCATCAATTGATCGATTGATCAATTCGTCAATTCATCAATTCATCAATTCATATACTAACCTTGATTACTAGGAAAAAGAAGGGGTTAAATCCTCCACTCCTCCAAAACAGCATGAAATTTCTGATGTCAATGAATATAATGCAAAACAAAGAGCTAATCTTAATAATCAAAAGGCTCCCGTCGATGGATCTGATAATAAAGGTATTAAACCTCAACCTCCTAAAAAAGTTAGTATCAGAGATCAAACCACTTTCTCTTGGGAATCGGTTGGTACTTGGGATAGTGAAACCATTAGTGATAAAGTAAAGGCTTTAAAAGTTATTAATCATATTGAATCGTATATTACTAATCATTTTTATGGTGATTGGTATTGGAATACCTCAATTATTATTGGTACTTGTTTCTTTTGTTGGTTAATTGCTCGTTTAGGTGGTGGTATATTATCTTTATTATTTGTTTTATTATTTACCAATTCGGTTTATAGATTGGAATATAGAAGATTTAATCGTAATATTCGTGATGATATGCAAAGACTTTCCGCCAATAATCGTTTGGAAAATGAATTGGAAACAATGGAATGGTTGAATTCCTTTTTAGATAAATTTTGGGTTATTTATATGCCTGCCTTATCAGAACAAGTTATGTTTCAAGCCAATGAAGTTTTAAAAGATGCTGCTCCTGGTTTTGGTATCGAAGCTTTATCCTTGGATGAATTTACTTTGGGTTCAAAAGCTCCTCGTGTCGATAGTATTAAATCTTATACTAGAAAAGGTGCTGATCATATCGAAATGGATTGGGCTTTTGCTTTTACTCCAAATGATACCGATGGTATGACTAAACAAGAACTTAAAAGAAAAATTAATCCAAAAGTCGCTCTTGGGGTTACTATTGGGAAGGCTTTTATCTCAAAATCTTTACCAATTTTGGTTGAAGATATGTCATTTAAAGGTCGTATGAATATTAAATTGAAATTATCTCAAAATTTCCCTCACGTTAAAATGGTTTCTGTTCAATTCTTAGAAGCCCCAACTATTGATTATGCCTTGAAACCCGTTGGTGGTGATACTTTGGGTCTTGATATCATGTCATTTATCCCTGGTTTGTCCTCTTTTGTTAATGGTTTGATTCATACCACCTTAAGACCAATGTTATACGCTCCAAACTCTTTAGATATCGATGTTGAAGAAATCATGGCTCAACAATCAAATGATTCAATTGGTGTTGCTGCCTTGACCGTTAAACGTTTGACTAATTTGAAAACCGGTTCTGATACCAAACCAAATTCAATTAATCCTTATGTCCAAGTCAAAGTTTCAAATAATGGTGATATCGAAGAAAAAACTAGAGTCAAGAAGGAAACCAATGATCCGGTATTTTTGGAAACCAAATATTTATTACTTAACTCTTTAGATGGTAACCATTTGAATTTGAATATTTATGACTTAAAGAAAGATCAAGCAGATGACTTCCTCATTGGTTCAATTGATTATCCATTAGGTTCATTATTACAAAAAGAAATTCAAACTGGTATCACTAAAAACATTGTTGAAGGTGGTAAAGTTGTTGGTAAAATTGAATTCGATCTTAGATGGTTCCCAACTTTAGAACCTCAAGTTTTGGAAGATGGTACTAAAGATGAAAATACTGAATCTGAAGTTGGTATTTTGAAATTGAACTTACACGAAGCTAAAGACTTAGATATCCGTCAATCAGTTGTTGGTTTATTGAATCCTTATGCTGAAATTTATATTAATAATGAATTGGTTAAAACTACTCGTAAATTAAGATTAAAGAATGAACCTCAATGGGAGAAAGCTTTGGAATCTTTGATTACTCAACAATCGGAAACTCAAGTTCAAATTATTGTTAAAGATGCTGTTGAAGATAGTATAATTGGTAAATTAGATGCTAATTTACAAGATTTGATTTTTGAATCCTCTCGTGGTCAAGAATGGATTAAAACTCCTCCTGTCAATGAAGGTGGTCCTCACACTAGGTTCAGAATTACTGCCTCATGGAAAGCATTGGGTATGACTGATGATTCTGTTGTCAAAAGTCAATACAACAATTCAATTGGTGGTTTGAGATTACATTTACGTTCTGCATCTGATTTAGTCAACTTGGAAGCTGTTGGTAAAGTCGATCCTTATGTTAGAGTTTTACTCAATGGTAAATTAAAAGCTAAGACCACTACTATTGCTGAAACCTTAGACCCAAATTTCAATGCTGTTTATTTCTTCCCAATTGCTAATGAGCATCAACATTTATTATTAGAACTAATGGATGAAGAAGCTGATGGTAAAGATAGATCTTTGGGTTCTGCTGCTATCAATGTTAATGAATTCTTGAAGAAGAATAGCGAAGGTTACTTCCTTGGTTATGATGGTTCAAACGAAGTTATCGAACAACCAGTTTTGTTTAACGGTAACACACATGGTTACTTGAGATATTCTGTTAGTTTCATCCCAACTATTCCAGTTTACACCATTTCTCAACTTCAAAATAAGGATGAATATTTGGCCTCGTTGAAACAACAAGAAAAAGATGACGAAGCAAAGAAAATTAGAGAAGAAAAATTATATAAAGCACATCCTAATGAATACGAATGGATCGAAATTGCTGAAGATACAATTCCTGATCCACCTAAGATTGAATTACCATTAGAAAAAGCCATTAAATACAGAACTGGTAATGTTGCTGTTCATGTTTTAAGTGGTAAATTTGATAAAGCTGATTATCGTGTTCATACATTATTTGATGATCATGCCTATCCATCTGGTGTTTCACCAGTTGCTGATGGTAAAAATTTGAATATTTCATCATCATCTGAAGGTTTTGTTAGAGATTTACCAAATTCCAAATTAATTTTTAGACTTGCTAAAAAGGCAGAGGTTAGTCATGAAAAAGATATCGTAGTTGAAAAGATATTTGAAACTATTGAAATTTTGAAAAGGGCAAATGCCAAACCAATTGAACTCAAAATTAATGAACGTAATACCATCAAGGTTCAATTAGAGTTCATTCCATCTGCTGTTAAATTGGCTCCATTAGATACTATTTTAGACGTTGGTTATTTCTATTTCGATATTTTGAATGGTAAAGGAATACCAGCTGCAGATAAGAATGGTAAATCCGATCCTTTATTATCTATTAAATTAGATGGTGTTGAAATTTATAAAACTGATAAAAAGAGAAGAACCCTTGATCCTGTTTGGAATGAATCAGTTGAGTTCCCAGTCATTTCAAGATCTAGACAAATCATTTTGTTACAAGTTTATGATTGGGATTTGACTCATGATGATAGATTATTAGGATCAGTTAATTTAGATTTATCTACCCTTGAACCATTACAATCTACACAATTTTCAGTTGTATTAGATACTGAAGGGACTATTAATTTGAGAGCTACCTTCAAACCTGATTATGTTAGACCTAAATTGGGTTCCAAGAGTGGTTTACCAATTGATTTCAGTTCAGTTTCAGGTGCTCCACTTAAGCTTGCTGGTGGTGCAGCAGGTGCAGCAGGTAATGCTGTTGGTAGTGGTGTTGGAATGGCAAGTGATGGATTCACCAAGGGTGCTGGATTTGTTAAAGGATTTGGTAGATCCAAGAAGAAGAAGTCTGATGATAGCGAATCCTTCCAAGCTCCACCTGCTCCATCTGCAATGGAAGGTGCAAGTACTGAAGATGGTAGTGATGAAGGTGATGAATCAAGAGATGGTTTTAGTGAAGTTTCAAGTACCAATACTGGATCTCAATCTCCAACTAAAACTGATAATGCTACTGGTAAATCACCTTATGCTAATGACTTACAATCCTTAAGATCTGGTAAACCACCAAGTGTTGCTGCAGTACCAAATATTACTGCTGAAGGATTACCACCACCACAAAGACCAAATGTTGGTCATCATCGTATTGTTAGTCAATCTTCTGAAACTAGTAGTGTCGCTGGGAGTAGCAGTCTCAATGCTGGACTAGATGCGATACCTGGTAGACTTACAATTATCTCCGCGACCGGCTATTCTAGCGCCTCATTGGAGATCAAGGTATTGGTGAAAACCAGTACTAAAGAAAAGGTTCTTCATAAAACAAGAGGTAGTAGATTAGATAAAGCCGGTAATTTGTTCAAATGGAATGAAACAATTCCATTCAAAGCCTCTACCGATGGTGAATTGATCTTTTCAGTAAGAGAAGTTCATAGATTGGGTAAGAATGTTGAAATTGCTTCTGGTTCATTACCATTGGAAAGTTATCTCGATAGTGAACAAGAGGTTAATTTACCAGTTGGTGATGGTCAAGTTAATATATTATTAAGATACTACACTGCTGAATAATCTGATCTGATCAACTCTTTTTTTTTTTTGTTTTACCCGTTGTTTTCTGTTCTATTTTACTTTAATTGTATTTTGTTTTATTTTACTCTTTTATTTTTGTTTTAATTTGTTTTACTTTGTTTTATTTTGTTTCATTCATTTTTCATTCTACTATTATATTAGTACTGTATTACGTTTTGTTTTAGTTAAATTAACTAAATAGTTTCTTTATTATATTTTATCTTATTTAAAAATCTATTTTATTCAATATTCACTAGTATATTCTTTCTGTAATTGCTGCAATTCATCTCTGCAACTGTAATCGCAACGTTACACACGTAGATACACGCACACGTGACTAGCGTGACTGCTTTCCTTGTTTTATGCGCACACACTACCTTTTTCATAGAAACACTGCTCCTGTACACAGTGTTTTCTCATACAAATTTCACATAAAGATTTCACTAATATTCTCATTCTCAAAAGTCACTAACAAAATTTGTCAATGTTAGTCACACACTAACAAAATTTGTACTTGTGTAATCTTCTCTTCTTTCACTTTTTTTCTTTTTTTTTTTTTTTTTTTTTTTTTTTTTTTTTTTTTTTCTACACCAAAAATTTTTAGTGGGAAAAGGAAAAAAAAAAAAAAACTAGCTAATTAAAAATTACTCAAGCTATTTTTTTAATACCTTTTTGACTTTCATCATATACCATCACCAAATAACCAGATCAAAAATGAGCCAATCTGTATGTTCATATCTATCATTGAATGCTTTGAAGTGTCCAGAATAGTGTTATCTTGTTCCTTTGATACTTGAGTTCGTGGTTGAGTTGTTGTCGATGCATCTTCATCTTGAAGAAGCTCTATGAAAAAAAAGAGTGAAAAATGAAAAATTTTACAATCTGAAAATATACTTCAAAATAATCAATAAAATACTATTATATTTGATTAGAGAAGATGAATGATTTGTCGATGAAGTTATTTAAGTTTTATTAATGTTGAATTTCATGAATTTCATTCAAAATTAATGGTGTTCAATCTTATTTAGTAATAATATACCTTAATTACTTTGTTGATTGATTCATTAAGCCAGGGATTTTGAATAATCAAGTAATCATATAACACTATCATTTATTCATGGAACAACTTATTATCCTGAGACACTATTTAAGTTTCTATATAACCCAAACTATTATACTAACTATTAATCTTTAGGCTCCAAAGTGGTACAAATCTGAAGACGCTCAAGTCGCCAAACAAGCCAGAAAAACTTCCCGTCCACAAAAATTACGTGCCTCATTAGTCCCAGGTACCGTTTTAATCTTGTTGGCTGGTAGATTCAGAGGTAAGAGAGTTGTCTACTTGAAAAACTTAGAAGATAACACCTTATTAGTTTCTGGTCCATTTAAAATCAATGGTGTTCCATTAAGAAGAGTCAACGCTCGTTACGTCATTGCCACCTCTACCAAAGTTGATGTTAAAGCTGTTGATGTTTCTAAATTCAACGTTGAATACTTTGCCAGAGAACAAGTTCAAAGATCTAAAAAATCTGAAGCTGACTTCTTCAACGAAGCTCAACCAAAGAAAGAAATTAAAGCTGAAAGAGTTGCTGACCAAAAAACCGTCGATGCTTCTTTATTATCTGAAATTAAGAAAACCCCATTATTAAAACAATATTTATCTGCTTCTTTCTCTTTGAAGAGCGGTGATAAACCACACTTATTAAAATTTTAAATTTAATGATTTTTGAAAGAAAAGTAATTTTTTTGAATGGAAATTGTTAATAACTACAAATTTTATACATTGATTATCTTGAAAATGTTGAAATTTAACCCCTGTCCTATAATTATATTAATATAAGAGTCAATTTTTATGTTGTATTCCCTTTTTATTTGTAGGACTTTTCTATTTCTTTTCATTGATCATATTTGTGTTGTTTTCAATTTTACTCCATTAATTTTATCTATTTGTTCATTATTCTGTTTCCTTTTGTTTCTCTTATTATTAATCCTTTAAATTTAAGTGGTGTGAATTCTCTTTTCTCTTTGTATATTTAATACAATTATAAACGGTATATTTCATCTTGTAGCTTTAGATTAGTACTAACCTTTAGTTACTTGAAAATTAATGGTAGGGGTGGGTCTGTTGACTATGCAGGAATTCTACTACCTAAGCTGAAAAATTTCCCATAGTTAAGGTGGGTCATCTCATCAACTGAAAAAAAAAAAAAAGAACAAAAAAGAAAAAAATTGTTATTGCAAGTTCTGAAGAAATCTACAAGTGATTATTCTAGTTTTTACTTTATTCATTAGTATTTCCATTAGCATAGACGATAATGTCCAATTTAATCCCAATCTCCACCTTTAACTTGGCCTTGAATCCATTCAGTCCATCCGCTGTTCACAGTGAAGACTATCCAGTTACTGTTAGATTAACTTTAGCTGCAGTTGACCCAGAAGCTGTTGATGACAAGAAAGAACCATCTACTTTAAGATTATTAAAGAGAAACACTCCAATCTTTGGTGATGATTTCAGTGATGAAGACTCCGAAGAAGACGAATTAGATCTTGAATCTTCATCCGAAGAAGAAGAAGAAGAAGAAGAAGAAGAAGAAGCACCAAAAAAGAACAATAAGAAATCTAAGAAGGAAGCTAAAGAAGAAACCGTTGATATTGAAAATTCTGATGATGCTGAATCAGATGAAGACCTTGACGATGATGTTTCCGAATTTGTTGTCTGTACTTTAGCACCAAATGTTCAATTTCAACAAACTATTGATTTAACTATTTGTCCAGATGAACAAGTTTATTTTGTTGTTACTGGTTCTTATCCAATTCATTTGGTTGGTAACTACGTTGAACATCCAGCTGATGAAGATTCTGAAGAAGAAGATGATGATTCCGAAGATGAATATGATGATGAAGAATATGATTTAACTCCTGATGAAGATGAAATTTATGGTAATCCTCAATATGATTTAGATAACTTAGAAAATGAATCAGATATTGAAAACAAAATTGAAGAATTAGTCGAAGAAGATGAACAAAATACCAAAAAGAGATCAAGTCCATCTGAAGAAACTTCTGAACCAAAGAAATCTAAAAAAGCCAGTAAAAAGGAAGAAAAAAAACAAGTTCAATTCACTAAAGAATTAGAACAAGGTCCAACTGGCTCTACTTTAGTTGGGGATAAGGAAGAAGAAACTGAAAAACCAAAATCCAAAAAACAATTAAAGAAAGAAAGACAACAACAACAAAAAAAAGAAATTGAAGAAGCCGCTGCTGCTGAAAAAGCTGAAAAAGCTGAAAAGAAAGATACCAAAGAAGTTGAATCCAAGAAATTCCCAACCAAAACTTTATTAGGTGGTGTTGTTACTGAAGATAGAAAAGTTGGTAAAGGTCCAGCTGCTAAATCTGGTAATAAAGTTGGTATTAGATACATTGGTAAATTGAAAAATGGTAAAGTTTTTGATAAAAATACTAGTGGTAAACCATTTGTTTTCGGTTTAGGAAAAGGTGAATGTATCAAAGGTTTTGATTTAGGTGTTGCTGGTATGTCTGTTGGTGGTGAAAGAAGAGTTGTCATTCCACCAAAAATGGGTTATGGTAGTCAAGCTTTACCTGGTTTACCAGCTAATTCTGAATTAACTTTTGATATTAAATTAGTTTCTCTCAAATAATCTTAGTCATACTCTCTTGACATTTTTGTTTATAAATTTTTCCATTCTCTTAATTATTTTTATTTGCTTTTTAGCATTGTAGATTAATAAAACAGTTCATTATTTTTCAATTTTGTAGACTAAAGTTCAAACCACATTAAAAAGGCATTAATCAGTGGTTAAGCTGTGGGAGAGGTGGCTGTTAAATAATTGATTCAACTGCGAGAATAGCTGCTAAAAATCCATAATCACATAGTAGCAACCCCATACGAAAATATATGAGTACCTCCTCCACTATCCCCCCCCCCCCCATCTCTGACCGTCCCACCGTAATCTATTGGTTATTAAGCAATAGTCAAGTGGTATTGGTTAATGATAAACTCCCTACTATCCCCAAGCAACTGTGGCCCCACTATCGTCTAGTGAAAAAACACCCATACACCCCATTTTTTTTTTCAACTAGTTTAAGTTTTTTCTCTTCATTTTCGGATGCTTCTGTTTTTTTTGGGGTATGACCAGCCCGTAAAAGTCAAAAATGCTGCCATTTTCAGTTGGGCCCCAGTTAATAGCGGCTATTAGTTGCATTAATAAATCTTCTACTTGATCTTCTGTTCAGAATATCTTCTGTTCTACCCAATTACATATCTGAATCGGGGTTGGAAGTATCTCATTAACTGAACACCTTCCATTGTTTATACAACGTTGCCATATTACCTTTTGTTTTGTCAGCATTATTGTGCAACAATATCAATTTCATCGATTTTGACTTACCTTTTTTTTTTTTCTCTCTTTTTTTTTTTTGTATTTTTGCTCTGAAGGAACCAAACAAGAGGGAAACAACAGTATCATCATCTTTCTATTGCCATTACAACTTGTTTTCGTTAAAAGACCTTTAGCTATTAATTTCTGTTTCCATTAGTCCAGTCTAGCTTTTGTGGGATATTTTGGTATTGAACTTTTTTTTTTTTTTTTTTTTTTGGAATTATCACTCTGCTTTCGTATAGGTTCGAGTTTGTTGGCTTTTGAAAAAAAGGTACGAGAGACAAAGAAAGAAAAAAAAAAAAAAAATTTAAAATTTGTAAAGTTTTTAAATTTTTTTTTTAATAGGTCTTACACTTTCATCAAGAACAACAACTTCAACTTCTAAGTTATCGCTGTACCGCAGTGGTGAAAAATCTCCATTCCAATTCGATTCCTTTTCAATAGACGTTCTGTGTCTACTCGTTTTACCCGCCAGAAAAACACGAACCCGTCTTGATACACGTCCTCATCACATTCTTTTTCAATAATGCTTGATTTCATATCGAAGTACACCAGTGCATTGGCTAAAACCTCTGCCAATCGTCCGATTCACTTCATCATTACCATTGCCTTGTTTGCTTCCATCGCTTACTTGTCTGTTGTGGATGAATATTTACCCGATCAATTCTTGTCCGACTACTCGGTAAACTTCTATCATCCTCCTGGCTCTTCCGCTTATAACGAATGGGTCCAGATTGATGACCCAAGTGCTTATGCTGATGCCGAGCAATATGTTGTTACCCCACTTAGATTCAAACGTATGCAAAATGATAATATTCCTGAACTCGAAGGAACTTTCCATGGATTGAACTCTAATGAACGTATCATGATTACCAAACCAGAAGATTTAGAAGAACATCTTAATGCCATTGATAAAATTTCTTATAGTGGTATTACTTGGAAGGCTAGAAATAATAATCGTATTACTAAATATTATGAGTATTTAAGAGCAGGCTTTTTGAAAATTAAATCATCTATTCAAGGTGCTGAAAATTTCGATATTGGTTTAATTACTGTTGCTTATATTGCCATGTGGTATACTTTAATTAAAGTTTTTGTAGATATGCAAAAAATTGGTTCTAATTTTTGGTTGGCCTTTTCCACTATTACTTCTTCCACTTTTGGATTTCTTTTTGCTTTGGTCGCCACCACTAAGGTTTTGGATACTAAAGTTCCTTTATTAAGTATTACAGAAGGTATTCCATTCTTGGTAGCTATCATTGGTTTCAAGCATAAAGTTTCAATTGCTACCTACGTCCTGAATGCATCTTCTTCTACTGCTGATGTCAAAACTATTGTCTCCGATGCCATTTCTACTCATACGGTCAGTTTATTAAGAGATCACTTCGTTGTTATTGGTGCTTTATTATCAGTAGCCGGTTATGCTCACCATTTAGAAGGTTTATTCAACTTTTGTATTTTGAGTTCCTTGATTCTTGCATTCGATTTATTACTCGTCTACACTTTCTTTTCTGCTATTTTAGCCTTAAAAGTTGAAATTAATCGTGCTCGCCGTACTGAAGAATTAAAAGATGCTTTAGAAGAAGATGGTATTTCATCTTTAGTTGCTGCTAACGTCGCAAATGATGCATCCCAACATCAATTTCATGATGTCACTTCCTCTATTTCTAGTAGTGCTTCCATGGTCTCCTTTAAAGTTGCCATGATTGTTGGATTTTTCTGCTTTCACTTTTTCTGGGTTGGTAGTTCTTGGTTATATAATGTTAGTGGTGGTGAGTCAAGTTCATTTTTCACTGCTTCTCCTCGTTTATCTAAAACAACTGCTAAACATATTGTCATTGGGGCCAACGGGACCATTGCCACTTTGGTTAGTCCTAGAGTTTACATGCCTTTGGGATTTTTAGTTACATTGGAAGATGTTATTCTTAGTGTTTTGGAAACCGTTAGTTCTGCTATTAGAGATTCTTTGATTTCCAAGTGCTTGTTGTTTGCTTTTGCTATTTCAATTTCAACCAATGCTTACTTTTTAAATGCTTCAAGATATCAAGTTTCCGCAACCAACAAATTGATTGAAGAAGAAATTGCTAGACCTAAAGCTTCTGAGAAAAATGTTTCTGCTCCAATCAAGGTTCTTACTAAAGATGCTGACACTGATAGTGACGAATCTACTGCTGATGAATTACAAATCAGAGCACCAAATAAACTTTTGCCTTTAGATGAATGTGCCAAGTATTTGAAAGACGGTAAAGTTAAGCAATTGAATGATAACGAGGTTTCATCGTTGGTTGTTTCAGGTAAGTTACCATTATACGCATTAGAAAAACAGTTGGGCGATAATAAGCGTGCTGTTGCTGTTCGTCGTAAAGCTATTGCTAAAATAGCTGGTGCTCCTACCTTGGATACCGATAGCTTACCATTCGAGAACTACGATTATGATCGTGTCTTTGGTGCTTGTTGTGAAAACGTTATTGGATATATGCCTTTACCAGTTGGTGTTGCTGGTCCATTGATCATTGATAATAAATCATATCATATCCCCATGGCCACTACCGAAGGTTGTTTGGTCGCTTCCGCCATGCGTGGTTGTAAGGCCATCAATGCTGGTGGTGGTGTCGAAACTGTGTTGACTCAAGATGGTATGACCAGAGGTCCATGTGTTTCTTTCAAATCATTAAGCAGAGCCGGTGCTGCCAAGATTTGGTTAGACTCTGACGAAGGTCAAAAAACAATTAAGAAGGCCTTTAACTCCACTTCGAGATTTGCTCGTTTACAACACGTAAAAACCGCTTTAGCCGGCACTTTGTTATTTATTCGTTTTAGAACTACAACTGGTGATGCTATGGGTATGAATATGATTTCTAAAGGTGTTGAATATTCCTTGAAGTATATGACCGAAGAATGTGGGTTTAGTGATATGGATGTTATCTCGGTTTCTGGTAATTACTGTATTGATAAAAAACCAGCTGCTATCAATTGGATCGAGGGTAGAGGTAAATCCATTGTCGCTGAAGCTAGAATACCAGCAGAAGTTGTTAGAAAAGTCCTTAAATCTGAAGTTAATGCTTTGGTTGAATTGAATGTCAGTAAGAATTTGGTTGGTTCAGCTATGGCTGGTTCAGTTGGTGGGTTCAATGCTCATGCAGCCAATTTAGTTACTGCCGTCTTTTTAGCTTGTGGTCAAGATCCTGCCCAAAATGTTGAATCGTCTAATTGTATTACCTTGATGAATAACATTGGGGGTGATTTACAAATTTCTGTTTCTATGCCTTCTATCGAAGTTGGTACAATTGGTGGTGGTACTATTTTAGAACCACAAGGAGCCATGTTGGACTTATTAGGTGTCCGTGGTCCTCATCCAACCAATCCTGGTGACAATGCTAGACAATTAGCTCGTATCGTCGCCTCTGCTGTTTTGGCTGCTGAGCTTTCTCTTTGTTCAGCTTTGGCAGCAGGTCACTTAGTCCAATCTCACATGACCCATAACCGTAGTAAAGTTGCAGATGCTCCAGCAGCACCTGCAAATGGTACTGCCAATGGCTCTGCTGACATAAACCGTCTCAAAGAAGGTGCCGTCAATTGCATTCGTTCTTAAAATTGATTTCTCTACATAAGTGATAATTTTTGCAAAATGCTCATTACAGTCATGAATTTTTCATTACCCCAATTATTTTTCATTTTCAATTTTTTTGTTTCCTTTATTTTTTGCTAAAGTCTTCACTTTGTTTAATTTTGTAATTTTATTTCTTTGCATTAATAGATCTCTCATAGGTTAAGTTAATTATTCTATTATATATAATTTATTTGTTTCTATATAATTGTAGAAGAACGAGTCAAATGTCGCACAAATTTATGAATTTATGAGTGCTTAATTTTTTCGTTCTCGTCCAGATCTTTAAGTCTGATATATATTTCTTTGAGTCATCACCTTCTTTCCATACAAACTTCAAGCCTATCAATATCATGACAGTAAATATTCCGTCTCAAGTTATAGGAGCTACTATACCAGAAAATGTCCCTCATGCTGTGTCTGTCACTTTGCCAACTTGGGAAGCAACCGTTGGCTACGAAGAAGGTGAATCATGGGTTACAAGCAAAATGAACTCGGGATATCCCAGATTCTTCATTCATAGTATAATTGCAGAATTATCTAAGAACATTGAACAAAAGTATGGTAGAGATGGTGAAAAATCTATAATATTCCCATCTTACAAAGTAGCTAAAAGATGTCGTGAGTTTATTAGGGCTAGATCAAAGAAACCAGTTAGAGTTTTACAATTGAGTACACCACCTCCCTCAAATGAATTTGAAAGATCATCAGTTATTGAATCAACTATTGGTGTTGTCTTATTTTCCGAAGAAGATTTCTCAATAGCTAAACAATACTGGCAGCATTCCGGTGAAGGTATTAGTTCCCGTATGGGTGAGTATGTTCTACGTGAATTGTTTGAAAATGAAAAGAAGGATAAAAATAGATTCAGAAGTAGAACAAAACAGGAATTACAAGCTCAAAAGATTCAAAAAAAGTCACCATCAATCTCAGCTTCTTTCAGATCATCCAGCCTTTCCCAAAATGAAGAGGTTGAGAAAGAGTTCAATACCTTTATCGAGCAAAAGTATGGTAGAGTCTTAGACTTGAAATTTTCCAAAGAAGCTAAACGCGCTTTGAGAAGAAGAATTTGTGGTAAAGTTGATAAATCGAAAAACCAAGAAGAAGAAATGGAGAAGGCTAAGAGAGGGAAGAGCTTGAGTGAAACCGATGTATATTTATATCCAACTGGTATGGCTTCAATCTTCAATGCGCATCAAGCATGTCTCGGTATAGCCGAGAAGCCAAAGAAATCCGTTTGTTTTGGCTTCCCGTATGTTGACACTTTGAATATCTTGAAGAAGTTTGGACCCGGTGTTCATTTCTTGGGGTTCGGTGATGATGAATCATTGGACCAGTTAGAGAAAGACTTGCGCTCCGGAGAGAAAGACATATTAGCCTTGTTTTGCGAGTGTCCGTCGAATCCATTGTTAAAAACACCCAACTTAAAGAAGATTAGATATTTGGCAGATGAATTTGATTTTGCCGTTGTTGTTGATGAGACTGTCGGAAACTACTTGAACATTGGTGTTTTACCTTATGTTGATATGGTCGTGTCCTCTTTAACCAAGGTCTTTTCTGGTGATTCGAATGTCATGGGTGGGTCTTTGATTTTGAATCCTCTTTCTCCGTTGTATAGTAAGTTGAAGACATATTTTGACGCTGAATACGAAGATTTATTCTGGGCAGAAGATGCTTTATACTTAGAAAGAAACTCGCGTGATTTTGAAGAAAGATCTCACAAGATTAATGAAACTTCGTTGAAAGTTGTTGACTTGTTAGTCAACCATCCTTTAATATCTCGAGTATATTATCCAACCCTTTTAGAATCCAAGAAATACTACGATGAATTAAAAACTCATAAAGGTGGTTATGGTGGATTAATATCATTTGTCTTTCATAAACCGCAACACGCCAAGAGCTTCTTTAATCACGTCTTACTACACAAGGGTCCATCCTTGGGAACTAACTTCACCTTGGCATGTCCATATGCCATTTTAGCTCACTATCAGGAACTCGAAGAGATTGCAAAATGGGGAGTAGATGAAAACATTGTTAGAATAAGTATAGGTTTGGAGGATGTAGATGAACTACTTACAACCTTAAACAGTGCATTAGATATCGCAGCTACTCAAGAATAATTCAGTTCATAAGTATTTTACTGCTCATTAAATAAGTTGTGTATTATGTAATTACCAATTAAACTTACCTGTTCAAAGAACAATAATCCTAGTACCAATTGCAGAAGCAGATGTAGTTTAAAGTTAACAGAATAAATGTTTGTTCCTAGAAGAGAGGTAATTTATCATATTATATAGTAGATACTAACCTTTTCCCTTTGCCTACTTTAACATTATACTTTGCGTATTGAATACAGCTACATATGCTATTTGTAAGACTCTCTGCGAATAGTCAAGGATAAGTCTATCCATGTAGTTTTGGTTTTTGGTTTCAGTTTAATGGACTTTCATTTTATGAACATTCGGGTATAAATATATGCTTAGTGATGGGAGCCGGGAAACTTCATATGTGTACAGGGTTCCGGTGGGGTTCCTGTAAGCTCTTTATGTTGAACCACACCAGCATACCAGTATTTATCGCTACTGTCATAGTATTTTTGCCAATCTGATACATCCTTAGCAGCCTCTAAAGGATCCAAATCTCTCAAGTCGTATGTAAATTCATCTGGCTTCAGGAAACAACCAGTGACGAATGCCCTGGCACTATCTTTACCACTGAAAAACCTATACGAACCTCCTGGGCCATATGTAGATCTACCATTCGTAACATCATAAACCTTTCCATCGATTGCAATATAAACAGGCAAGCTTTCATCTGTACCATTGTATAATGCTAACTCCTCTAAGGTCAAGTTCACATAGCTGTTTGTCAACCTTAGGGTTAAGTATCGGTGGTCAATCCATTTTCCTTTATAACCCCAAGTAGCCGAAGACGTGAACCACCATGATAAAAACGCATTCAAGAAAAGAAGTCCTCCAATTACCCGAATAATATCAATAAAGCCGAATTGGACACGATCTGGCTCTGCAAATCTGACTTTCTTGTTGACCATCTTTTATCAACTGAAAATTTGACGTTAATATGACAAACAAGATAGACAGATATTTTTTTTTTTTTTTTTCTTTTTTGTTGAGGTCCCTCTCTATCTGCGAGGTATCCAGATCACATCACTCCACGAACCAAGACAAAAAATGATAACTACAGAAGAACATCGTATAAATTATGAATTATGTATTAAGCGTATAAAGTACTAGTAAACTATTAAGAATGTCGTTCATTGAATGACAAAAACATCATTGCATGAAGAAGATTTCCTCGCTATTTATGTTACTGCCGCTGCTGTTATTAGTGAAATTCAATTTATTGGAGTCAGCACTTAGCAAGTTAGCCCAAAACTCATCATTTAATGCTAGATACGAATCCTCCAATTGGTCTGGGTTAGCTAGATGTTTAGATAACTGACTACTGGAATTTTGCGGATGAACATCGCCGTTGAAGTCTGCATTATTGGCACTGGGCATATTCAAGTTCATGGCGGAAGCATGTTTGGGATGGCTGAATGTACCTGGTAAAGGAGGGGTGACATATGTATTTTGAGACAAATGAGATGGAACATTCGTTGGATGGTCGAATACCTGCTGCGGTTTGGAATGTTTGATATTATTATGTTGATTTGCTGTAGCATTGGTTGGTATATTAAGGGGCGGATCCTGACTAGCAGGACTAAGCTTGGGAAGCGTAAGTGTTTGAGCTCTCCTCACACTGGATTCTGGCAATCCATGGACTTCACTCAAGAATCTAGTATCACCTGGACTTAGCAAATCAGGTATCTTGCAAGACTTATTGTTACTTAAGTCAGTATTATCGTCTTTTGGAGGACTTTCAGAATCTTTAAGTTTTGGCGTAACAGCAGACCTGCTATCCCTGCGGACTGATGCTGCGTATGATAACAAGTCCAAGGAAACCTGAGATCCAAACTGCTTGCCCGAATCAGTGGTTATCAACCCCCCAGATTGAGCTCTATTGTAAAGTTCAGAGAGTTTTTCCATTTCGTTTAGTTCACGTTTAGGGAATCTGTAAACATTCTTGGGAACGAAGTTTTGGGGCGTCTCACCATTCTTCTGTAGTAAATCTTGGACTTGAGTAGCGTAAGTTTGAACGAAAAGTTGCAACACCAAGTTCAATTTTTTCAAAAAATGATTTGCCGGGTGAAGTTGACTAGCTTTATCGATCTGTCTAGTTAATTTTTGTATTACAAAAACTGCATGCCTCGGGACCAAATCTTTTTCAATGTGTGATGGCAATGAAAGAATCAAAAACCTTAATCTCAATAGCATACCTGCAGTATAAATGATCCGAGCGGCATAAAAAATTGGGATGGCAGAAATTTCGCTAGCGTCCAAACAGGTAAAGCTATCTAGAGCGTTGAGACATGATGTAGTGCAATGGGAGATGGAGAGAATAGTAGATGTACCTAACTTGAATGTTTCGTGAGGGTTTTCTGTATTGAGAGCTTTCGCCACGATATCACTCAAGCTTGGTTCGTGAAGATACGCTTCCACGGAATAGTAATAGGCTATAAATGAATGGTCCAGGCCATCAATCTGACATTTGATAGCATCTAAGTTTTTCTGTAACTCTGAAACAACGTATCGCGAGGCCTGGGCACTATCGTTGGAATCTGGCGAATGTACAATGTGATGAATTCTTTCTAGCTCATGACTCAATCTCAGAAATAAAGCAAGACTTTTGTACTTTGATATTTCGCTATTTTGGAGGCAGGTGCAACATTCCTCCACATAGGGAGTCCATCGTACGTAAATAGCTCGGCGTAAAATCAAACATATACTCACCGTGGTAAAATATAAGGTCATTAATAAACTTGAATACTCCAAATTGGCTCCAGGGTTTGGTTCATTGAGCTGAACAGATCCCTCAGCTTTTTTAAAGCTGTACGATGGTCTTGCAATTATACCAACATCATGTAGTAATGTGACTGTAAGTGTATTGAGTAGATGGTATCGACGGTGTCTAAACAACTCTGGAGTATTATACCATAAACATAGTAAAAGAATACTTTTAATCAATTCAACGGACTTTGACCCCGTAACCAAAACTTCAATGGCAATCCCCTTTACCGCTTCATTATCTATAGTTAACGTTTGATCAAGATCGTCACAGGTTTTGATAACCGAGTTAGTAACCGACATAATTGCGTTGAATAGGAACGGTTGCGAATTTCTCAATTCATCAACATTGTCAGTTACATCTACTAGAGGATGTGATTTATAAATGTGGCTGATATAAACGGCTAACCGTTCCTTTGCTTCCTTTTCCGTGATGATACCACGCGAAACGAGGTCAATCCTCTCCCGCTCTTTTAATAAACCAGTTCTTCTATCAGCAGTAGTTTTCAAGTAGTTTGTTAACTCACTTAAGCTGGATGAGCTGCTTTCACACAACATGATAATCTCCTTTTCTAAATCAAACTTTGACACAAATACGGGAGAACCCAACTCTGACGAGTTGATCGAATCGCCTCTGGTGTGAGGTGGTAAACCATTTGGATGAGATGGGGTTTGCAGTTTTTGCAGAGCTATTTCTTGCCTCAAGACTTTAACTTGTTCTTGCAAATCGAGTATAATTTCATCTTTTTTGGAAACCTTTGTTAAGTGGTTATCAAGTTTTTTATCATGTTCATGATCATTACTATTATTATTATTAATATTATTATTATTATTACCATTGCTGTTATTGTTGTTTAAGGTTTTATCGGATCTTTTTCTCCTTTTCCGTGGTTGGTTTAAATCAATTTCACATTTCCTTCGTGAATTAATACATCTTATACAAGGACCAGCAGGATCACTAGGGTCAGCAGGGGTGCATTTTACTTTTAAACTATGACAACTTTTACAAGCCACTGATCTTCTAGTAGCCTTTCTTTTCTCGCCATTTTCATCATTGAGCTTCGATTCTGGGTCATTTTTAATATATGGTTGAGGTGATGAAGTTTGTGAACCTTCACCTTCTTCTGGGGATTGTGTGGACATTGCTTACCGGTCCGTTATTGAGTTACAGCCGTCTGTTAGTGGGCGAGGCCGGCAGTGAAAATTGGGACGGGATTTGTACTTCAACACTGAGAAAAGATTGAAAAAACTGAGACTCAAGGAGGAAGAAGCGGATGTGATAAACCAAAGGGAACTAAGTATAGTAAATTGTCCGAATCAAATTGATAAAAAAAGAAGAAGCAAATTCAAAAAAGGAATCTAGGGAAAGGCGGAGGATGGAAAAAAAGTTTTTTTTCTGTTGTCTTTTCTGCTCTTAGCCGTGGAATATTTAGCAGACAACGGAGAAAAGTGACATATTTTCAATCAATAATTCGTTCTTTCTCACCAACTTAAATTATACCATATATATATATATATATATACATCTATATGAATGGACATTAGGGGACTTTTGGTCATGAGTAAAACACTTGTAATCGTAAATCCTACCACCAAATGTAGAATATTATTTTGCGTTCAAACATGGCAATTCGCCTTTTAAGGATAGATCAAAAGCATTTCCAACTACATTCCGACTAGGGTGTGGTCTCTCGGGATTTTACAAAAAAGCTATTATGTACTACGAGGTAATAGAACAAGCTTGTGAAAAATATAATGTTAGCACACCGAAAGAAAAAAAAAAGGTAAAATACAAAAGCACATAAGTTGCTCAAGCCGTAAAAAGACCGATACCAACCTTAAGGATCGCTTTCTAAGCCATTGTGGGAAACTTCTTAACACAAGATCAAAGAGAAATATAATAAGTGTCAACCGTAATAATGTAGAGAAGAAGAGACGAAAAAAACACACGAACATCGAATCCCGGACATTAATGTTACTGACCGATGTTTTGTTCTTTCACGGCTGAAATTGTCCTGACACCATTGAAAGCCACCTCAACAACAGCATTAATTGATATTGCTAACTAGTTTGTTAAGAGGTCACATAATAGTTTAAGGTTTTCCAACGGCTCGGATGAATTTCATTAATAATGGTTACAATGAAGAAGTTGTAGTCAAGAAATTTTTTGGTGTTCTTTTGCTGTTTATATGGTTGGTTTGAACCGATCGGTTAAAAAGTTCACACCCGTAAACCAAACAGTGAATCCGTACACCAAAATGGTTTATTTTAATTTTAATTTTATTTTATTTTAATTTTAATTTTATTTTATTTTTCTTTTTTTTCTCATTTTGTTTTTTTGTTTTGCTTTTTGACTTTTTTTTTTCTTTGTTCTGGAGGTCCCTCTGGCAAAAAAAAAAAACTCGCGTAAAAGTTGAGGTGTCTAAAAATGATGGAGACAACAAAAGTTGGGATCAATTAAGTTATTGAATTGATTCAAACTTAATGGAAAATTGAATCAAACTAGTCAATGAGTGACTCTTCATTTAATTCAGAAAAACTAACTTTTGGCAATAAGTGGAAGGCAAAATCAAGTAAATCACCTCAATTACCACTTTATTATAAAGATAAACCAACCAGTCTTTTCCGTAATAAACCAAAAAGTGAAAAATTAATAATGTTGTTCAAAGGTTTTATTGGATCTTTATTACTTTATGCTTTATACTATTATGTTTCCAATGGTGATTTTAATTCATCCCATGAAGTAGTAGATTGGAGAGCTAAACAACAAGAAGTTAAACAAGTTTTTTTGGAAAGTTGGAATAGTTATGAAGAATTTGCGTGGGGAAAAGATGTATTTCATCCAATTCTGGAAACAGGAGAAAACATGGGTCCAAAGCCATTAGGTTGGATGATTGTTGATTCATTAGATACTTTATTAATCATGGATTGTCCCGAAGAATTTAAAAGAGCCAGAAAATGGGTTAAAGAAGATTTGGATTATAGATTTGATTATAATGTTAATGTGTTTGAAACAACAATTCGTATGTTAGGTGGTTTACTTGCTACATTCCATTTAACCAATGATGATATGTTTTTAGATAAAGCTACTGATTTAGGTAATGCATTACTTGGAGGATTTGATAGTCCAAGTGGATTACCATATCTGTCAGTTAATTTAGAAAGTGGTGATGGGATTAGAAATCATGTTGATAATGGAGCATCTTCAACTGCAGAAGTATCTACATTACAATTAGAGTTTAAATATTTATCAAAATTAACTGGCGAATCACTTTATTGGGAAAAAGTTGAAAAAATCATGAAAGTTTTAGATGATAATAAACCAAAAGATGGTTTGGTACCAATTTATGTTCATCCTGATAGTGGGAAATATCAAGGAAGATTAATTAGATTAGGATCTAGAGGTGATTCATATTATGAATATTTATTAAAACAATATATACAAACTAATAATGAAGAATCAATTTATTGGAATATGTATCGAGAATCAGTTGATGGAGTTAAGAAAAATTTGGTTAGAAAGACTCATCCAAGTAAATTAACATTTATTGGAGAATTAGATCATGGAATTGGTCGTGAATTTTCATCAAAAATGGATCATTTAGTATGTTTTTATGGTGGATTATTAGGAATTGGTGCAACTAATGGTTTAACATTAGAAGAAGCTCGTAAATCACCTAATTGGGATTCTGATAAAGAAGAAGATTTTAAATTAGGAGAAGAATTAACTCATACATGTTATAAAATGTATCATGATGTACCAACTGGATTATCACCAGAAATTGCTGTATTTAATGAAGATCCAAAAAATGATTATGATTTTCATATTAAAAAATTGGATAGACATAATTTACAAAGACCAGAAACTGTTGAATCATTATTTTATTATTATAGATTAACTAAAGATCCTAAATATAGAGAATGGGGGTATGAAATATTTCAAAATTTTGTTAAATATGGTAAAGTTATTACTAAAAGTGGTAAAGTTAGTTATACATCATTGGATGATGTTACATCAATTCCTCCTAAAACAAGAGATAATATGGAAAGTTTCTGGTTAGCAGAAACATTGAAATATTTATACTTATTATTTGATGAAGATAATAAAATCCCATTAGATGAATATGTTTTCAATACTGAAGCTCATCCATTACCAAGATTTGACATGGCTCCATTATTTAAAACCGGATGGGAAAGAAATGTGAATGATGAAAGAAATGATAAACAATATACTGGTGCAGTTACCAAAGTTAGTAAAGAAGAAACCAAAGAACCAGAAAAAGAAATCAAAATCGATAAACAACATCCTCCAGAAGCTGCTCCCGTTGGGAAATCAATTGAAGAGGAAGCAAAGGAGGAAGCTGAAAAAAATCCAGATATCTTAAAAGATGATAAAGCAGTAAATAAAGAAAAGTTCGAAAAGATCTTAGAGAACATCAACCCATGATTTAGTTTATTAGTTTATTAGTTTATTAGTTTATTTGCAGTAAAAATACACTTTTTTCTTTTAGCAGTAGATTCAGTACTTAATTTTTTCTTTGGCAGTGCAAAAAGACAATTCCTAATTTAGAATACAATGCAAAAATCAAATGATGAAAAGCCAAATAGCAATGATAAAAAAATTGAGTGCATTACTATCCCTATTTGTTAATTACGAATACCTATATATCTTTCCAATTGATTATTGATAATCAATTTGATCTTAACTGTTAAGTCTTTAAGTAAGTCAATCTTACTGGAGAGTGCTCAAAATCATTACACATATATTTTTATAGTGTATTTTTATTTGTGGTTAATGCCACAAATTAAAATTTTTAGTATGAACTAGATTTTGGTTGTGTGCACTACCACACGTTAATTATTATTAGAGATTTTAGAATTCGCTTACGTCACCAATTTATCTTCTGATACTGTGAATTTAATACAGTAGATAATTGAATATGGTTTAATTGAATTCAATTGATATGACACGAATGGTATAAAGATATCCCTTGTAGAATTGCCATGGTTCAATTGTAATTAGATGCTCCTTTATTGGTAGTATTGGGAACACTTCTATACCTACGCTCCTTAGATATATCCATATTCAGC